>JAODLD010000106.1:114570-147533 GCA_026781065.1 Mormyrops boulengeri | reverse complement strand
CCAAAAAAAAAAAATCAGCTCAGCATTGGCCGCTGAAAAACCCGTATCAGTCAACCTCTAGTCTTTAAATTGTCAGTGATTTGTGGTGAAACGTTAGATGTTGTGAGCCTTCTCTGTCCGGGACTGAAAGCATTACTCCAAACCTTATAGAGGGAGGCGACGTTCGAGACGTCTGCTTGGGTGTCTTCCTCCGGCGTGCTCTCTTTCAGCTGTGGCACTGGGCCCAGCACCTGTCAATCACACGATGAGGCGGGACAATCCTTCAGTTAAGGTGGGACTATATGATAATCTAAGGCACGGAACACACTGGGTGCATGGCATGTGCCTGGTGCCTGTGCCACGGATCCACATTTTTGTCCACCCTCCCCACGTTGCTGCTACTGCAAGCCCTGAGTTTTCCTTTGATAATGGCCATCAATAACGGAATGCCTGCTTTCCATCCATCCATCCATCCATCCATTTTCTGTAACTGCTTATCCTTTTTAGGGTTGCGGGGGTCTGGAGTCTATCCAAGAGGCTATGGATGCCAGGCAGGGAATAACCCATCGCAGGGCACACTCACACACCATTCACTCACACACCATTCACTCACCCACGCACACCTATGGCCAATTGGGTAGACCCCAATCCTCAGCATGCTTTTGGACTGTGGGGGGAAACCGCAGTACCTAGAGGAAACCCCACGATGACACGGGGTGTAAACCCCACACACATGGAGCCATGGTGGAGACTTGAACCCAGATGATTTCAATTCATTATAAATGTATACTTAGTTCAGACATAGCTTGATAAGTGAAATGCTCAATTGTAATACTAATAATACATCAAGCCCCGTATATTGCCACGATGGTTAACTGAATTAATATTTATAGTTTTTCATGTTGGTGATATATACTAAGCCATTGAAACTATACTGAAAAGGTGTCAGATGTGTAATTTTGCTGGTATGATGTCAGTATGACTATCAAAAGATCTTTTCACTGTCTATCTTTGCTGTGAACCGCTTACCGCACGCCTGAAATGCCTGCAAGGCTTGCGGCTGCTCTGACCTGCACACGTACGCGGGTGCTCTAACCTGCACACGTACGCGGGTGCTCTAACCTGCACACGTACGCGGGTGCTGTAACCTGCACACGTACGCGGCTGGTCTAACCTGCACACGTACGCGGGTGCTGTAACCTGCACACGTACGCGGCTGCTCTAACCTGCATATGTACGTTGCTGCTCCAACCTGTAAATGTATGCGGCTGCTCTAACCTGCAAACGTATGCGACTGTTCCAACCTGCACATGTACGCAGCTGCTCCAACCTGCACACGTACGCGGCTGCTCCAATCTACATACGTACGCGACTGCTTCAACCTGCACACGTACGCGGCTGCTCCAATCTACATACGTACGCGACTGCTCCAACCTGCACACGTACGTCAAATCACGGATCCCAGAAGTATGGAACTGATCAGGATAGTTCCTCCTACCTTCAGCATCTCAGGTGGTTCCTCTCCCTCATTCGCGTCGGTGATGCGAGCCTTGCCGTGCCTGTCGATGTCCCGGATCAGCATGGCAATCTCCCGGACCTTCTGCTTCTCGAACAAATTTGCTTGGGAGCCAATCCATACTACGATGGTCTAGGCCATAAAGAAACACAAGCACACACTCATGGTCTGATTCGCATTCTTCTGGCAATCCAGGGACCTCCAGATTACTCTCATTAGATTTTAGCCGTTCTGTCACTCTCAATTTGCTTAGAATAGCAGGTGATGTTGCTATGGAATTGTTTCACAGGGATGTCAGTTGATTGAAGTATTGTGGGGAGTATCCATGGCAACCAGCGCACACAGTCAGACCATGTAAATGTTTGTAAGTATTTGGTAATTCTCCATAAAAGGGAGAACAATGAACACTCAGAGAAGCTCTTACACAAGAGGCCCTTCAGGCCTTGGCAAACCAGTTTGCTAGAGTGTGGCTTCTGGGACATGACCAGACCCATCCTGGACCTCTTTCTGAGAATCCCAGAGGAACCGAGAGCATGTGAGCCAGCACATTCACAATGTGCTTATTCAGCGCCCTGTCATCTGACCGTGATGGCCGACTGGGAGAGGTGGAGCTGGTCCTCACCTCGCCAAGATCCAGGATGAAGCAGTCACCTCTGTTAAAACTCTCCCAGCTCATCTTCACCTCCTTGGCCCGGATGTTCTTCTTCCCCTTGATCTGGTACAGCCGTTGGACGGGGCCGGCACTGGGCGTGACCTTACGGAACGCTGTCTCCACACCACCCTCCTGTGGCCATTTGAGAGAGGTGCAGAAGTTAGAGCACCTTAGAACTGTGGTTCAGGCTGTCGGCTTTAGGGGTGACATGCTGCTCCCGTTACAGCTGCTCAGGACACATGGGCCTGGAAGCAGACACGATTTCATGATCTTCGCCTGTGGAAATGGTGTGGGGTGGGGGAGAGGAGCAGATCCTGTCCTCTGGACATTCACCTTGTAGCTCACTCCTTTGGGGAAGAGGTGCATAAACTCCTGGGATTCGTAGCCCTGGACCTGCCGGTGCTGGATGGGGTTCCCCCCCAGGAAGGTGTCCAGCTGGGTTACCAAAAGAGCACAAGCACCCTGCTCATCGCGGGTGGACTTCTCTCCTGCGCGACAGTGACCGTGAGGGGGGGCAGATCAGAGGAGGGTGTTAGCTCCCTCTGCTGGTGCCTCTGTGAACGTCATGCTTAACTGCAACATTAATGATTAATTTGTTAAGTGAATTAACCCCCCCACCCCTGCTCCCCGGGTGCCTTTACGCACCAATCCACATGTGGATGTCGATGCCATCATCGCCGCGGTTACTGAGCACCAAGTAGGAGTCCCCGTTGTAAAAGGCGCCCAGCTCCGAGGCGGGCAGTGGGACGGGCTTCATCTTTTCCACCCGCCAGGCCCTCAGGCCCTTCTCCCGCACCTCTGGGCCGAACTGGCATGGCATCGCCTTGAAGGGGAGCATCCTGAAAGCAGGAGATGCATGATGAAATCTTCCATCCACCTATTCATCCATGCATCCATCCATCTATCTATCCATCGGTGTGTCACTCTTTAAAATGCTTAAATTGAGCAGCAGACAAAGGACAAAGGTCAGCAGTACAAAACATGGAATGTGAATGGAGCAGACATTGCAGGTGAGTGGAGAGAAGCACACGTCCGCACAGTCTGCTGCGCCCCTGTGACCAGATCCAAACCCCGAAAGCATGTGGCGGTGGAGAAACGCAGATGTTTGGTGGGCAGAGCTATGCTGTACGCTGCCTTGCAAATACGGATCATTTTTTTAAAGCCCTCCATTTGGCGGCACATCTGAGAAAAGCGCAAAAGCCTTTCCAGGTTACGGACAGAAGCCTCGGGCAGAAGGAAAATGAGTCATGCTGGAAAATAGCAAAGAAAAGCCGGCTTTGATTCATAGGAAAATACGGTATGGGGTTTCCCGGGTAGGTCAGCAGGGAGCTCAGAACCCCTGTAGTTTACCGTGCACTTTTTCTGAAATGGTTGGAAAGATCTGGGAAGATCTGACAGAAACTATCTAAGATGGAGCCTCGGCCTTGTGGAGATTCACAAGTTTTGAATTTTCATGCTTTGATCTGCAGAAATGTAGGGGTGACCCTCGGAGAACAAATGCTATGATGATGAGATCCCTGTAACCCCACCCCACCCCACCCCACCCCACCCCACCCCAAAAGCAGCAAGAGGAAGGTGACTGAGACTGAGAGCTGTGGTACGCCAGCTCCCGGCCACAAGGCTGGAAAGCTTGTCACGCTATCCGCCCTCCTTTGCCCTCGTCTGCCCTCATTATACTCCATGCCGTTACTCACAGCAGCTCGGACCAACAACATCCTTAATCCAGGGGCTAAATACGAACTAAACAATGGTTAAATCCGCAGCCTAAAGCTCCTGACGGGACTCCTGCTGCACCCCTCATCCATAACTCTGCCCTCTCTGTCCTCGTTCTGCTTCGTGAGATTCGTCATCCTTTAATCATGCCATCCGCCCCCTGAAGATCTACCTGACCGGGCCTCTCCTCTGTGGCCTGTTTTGAATGATAATGATTAACGAGTCTGATTTAATTAAACGCAGCCCAGCACTGCCTTAGTGGTGTGACCTCAGTCTTACTCCTCACGTTATTTATTTGCGCTCCATTCACTATTCGTCTGTCTGGCACCTTCCGGCCCTGTCAAGCCCGGTTGCAGTTACTGTGAAATGAGACCATGAAGTGCCGTTTTCCCTCAACCATGTAACCACATTCTGCTCTGCTTTCAACTGACTCTCAATTTCCTGTCGAATCACAAATGTAACAGCAAATGCAAAGTTATCCAAAGAGCATGGAGAGCGTTCCAGAAAGCAAGAGTTAGCAGGGCTGAGCTCATAAGTCATGATTGTCCAGCAGGAGTTTTGAGAAGGGTCATTCCTGTCAGATGATAATGACTTCAAGCTTAAGTTAACCCAGCTAACTGAGTATTCTTGCTTTGTGGAACAACTCCTCGGTCTTTGGTCACGTGACCACCATGCTGTGCCGTGACAAGCAAACAGATGAGCAAGTGAATTGGTTCTGAGTGACTCTTAGGACTGACTTAAGAGTTTGAGAGCTAACACTCAGTAATCACCTCCCCCCAGACCAAACGCTACATGAATCACTTTAAGAACAAGAACTCACGGGAGACAAAAGTAAAACAAGGAAATTGGGGAATCTTTCATTCCTGTCATATAAATGTAAGTCACTTTAGTCACTACACTCGCTGCTGCCAGAAATAGCCACATCAAGTACTTGCAAAGGGTGTTGAAGTCTTAAAATGGTTTTTAAAAATGGCAGATAACGGTGGACAGGATAACAGTGAGGATGCATCACTGCTTTGGCAGCCGCTCTGCAAAACTGCTTCCAAATATGTGAAAAACCAGAAGCAGGAGTGAGAAGTTTACAGTCTCGACTAAGCGGTAAAACAATCAAGGAGGAAGAGGAAGAGGAAGAGCCACGAGCTGCAAAGCATTCCTACCTCGTCAGTGGTGGGGCTCTGGCTGGACGCGCTCAGAATCTGCCTGCTGCTGACGCTGTCGCGGGAGCTTTTGATTCTTCTTGCTTTTGAAGGCAACTAATTTCCTGTGGAAATGTTTCGCAGTCATGGGCCGCCCCCCTGGGCCGCGCTGAGATGCAGAGAGCAAGCGGGTGAGAGAGAGAGAGAGGGGGAGGGAGGGAGGAGTGCAGAGAGCCAGGCTTTTGTTTCAGGCTTGAGAAAGGCGTTCTCCACCGGCAGGAATGGCCTGTTTGTTAGGGGAGACACCCCCCTCCTTAGATTAGCCGGAATCAACAAATACAGACCAGCGGCACGGCGCCCTGGACATCCACCCAAACACTGATTTCTTGTTCGTTTATTTATAGTTTCTAACTGTATCTACACAAATGGCCACAAACAGCCCCCCCCCCCTCCAATGTGGCATTGCATACATCTCATCCACTCCCTGAATCTAGGGAAAAGGTGGGGTTGCATGTTAGGGAGGTGCGAAAGAAGAGGGCGGGCCCCCGATGAGGTCCCAGGGGCCGACACAGAGTCCTGCTAGGTCAGGCAGTGAGTTTGACTGCGCAGCTGGGGCAGACGGGGGCTGGGGTCACCAATGTGGCACAGATGGGACACTTCCCTGTTTTCTTATCTGCCACCTGATCTCTTAGCTGCCGGTTGGGCGGGGCCTGTAGCCGCCGAATGGACAGAGTCTGTAGCTGCCAACTGGACAGAGCCTGTTACTGCCGACTGGGCTGGGCCTATAGCTGCTAGATAGGCGGGGCCTGTAGCTGCCGGCTGGGTGGGGCCTGTAGCTGCCGGCTGGGCGGAGTCAATAGCTGCCGGTTGGGTGAGGCAGTAGCTGCCGGCTGGGCGGAGCCTGTAGCTGCCCCATATGCGGGGCCTGTAGCTGCCGGCTGGGTGGGGCCTGTAGCTGCCGGCTGGGCGGAGTCAGTAGCTGCCGGTTGGGTGGGGCCTGTAGCTGCCAGCTGGATGGGGCCTGTAGCTGCCGGCTGGGCGGAGCCTGTAGCTGCCCCATAGGCGGGGCCTGTAGCTGACAGTTGCGTCAGGCTTCTCTCTCTGGGCTGCCCAGGTTCCTGCATATGCTCGTTTTCAGATCAGGTGGTATAAAGGCACCTCAGGCAAATTCTCTGTTTTTTTCCCCACCCAGCTTCTGCATTCCTATGCCCCCCCAGTCAGAAACAGCTGGAGACTGCACATATCCCAAAACCAGAAACTTTTCACTTTTTGTTAAACAAAAATTAATCATTCTAGTTTGTAGTTATTTCAAATTTTATGTTAATTTCTATAAAGTCAATATAATAACATTATGTAATAACTTTCAGGCATGTATTAGTTGAATTGTAAGCATCATTTGAGTAAGTGACAGTCTTTCTGGTCGGGGTGAAAACTGGTGGCACCGTGCCAGCATCTGGCTGCGCCGTTAGGACAATCCAGACAAAGCGCCTGGCCGCATAGCAGCCCCGATGACGCCGTGTCTCAGATCTGGCCTTGGTTTCAGGGCAACTTCCTTAATTGCCCACCGACAGGAGTGATTGTGCAACCGCCAGCACAGGAAACATGCTGCAACATGAGCGTGAGTCACGGGAGGAGGACGGCGCCCCCGGGTGACGGCACACTCGCCTAGACGTGGGGGAGGATCTCCAGTGTTCTTCACCATTGTGGTTTTAGAAAGGTTGGAATGCTAGTGTCTATGTGCCCTTGGGGGAGGGGTCACTTGTGTTCCCAACCACACAGACCATGGAGTGGGGGGGAGTCATCTTCATCTCATCGTTTAGAGTCACATTAAAAAAACAGCGAAGGCTTACCCAGAATTCCATCTGCATTCAAGGCAAGTGATTTACTCTAATTTAATTGAATCACTTTGGATAAAAGAAACTCAGATGTCAATTATGCAAACAACCACGGAGCCATACTAACCAGGTTCAGTGAGAGGTCACTTCTAGGTGATTTCATTATATTTTATTGATGTAGCAAATGATTATATCAAAAGCAACGTTTTTTTTTTGATAAAGTATGTTCCCTAGAACGATTAACTTGCCAACCACGAGATTTGAACCAGCAGCCTACTGATCCCAAACAGTGTCCTAAGCAGCTAAGACACATATCTTTAAGAAAGTCACCAGCAGAGCAAAAAGAAACTGTGAATGAACCAAAAAAATAAATAACACATGTGGCCAAACAAAGGTGCACAAACACACACGCACATAGCCGTTAGTCACACCCTCCTCGCAGCTCCCGACACATTTCAGTTTCTTGACGAGTCCCGTGTTACACGGTTTGTCACACCAGCGGCAGACGCGAACGCGGGCACACGCCCTGCTCAGCGTGAAAGGGGCTCGACTCGTCCCTGCAAGTGCCAAGCGCGGGTACTGATTCCCACACGGTGAGATCCTCCGCGGGATCATCGAGAGGAACCAGGCAGCGGAGAGCGACCACGGTCGCGGTTAACGATAGTACCGTATCAGGGGCGGAAAACCGAGAAAAGGAATAGAAAGCGAGGATAATGAGGAACACAGACTGCACATCGCGAAGTGTCGGCGCATACTGTTTGCTATAATCCCCGAAATTTATTAAATTAATTTAATCGCAGCCGGTGTTCATACAGTGTATACTTCTGAACTGTGGCTGTGCTCCCCCTAGAGGTGGGAGGGAGTCAGGTAACAAAGTTTCGCAGTAACTAATTCAGAGCCTCATTAGTTTCACCCGTCTGCCGCTTCCCCCTTATGTCCTTATATGGGTGCTTTCCTGTTCCTTATGTGAGGCATTAAGGTGTTTCTGTCTCCTTACCGGTATACAGACAGTCCCAGCAGCAATGGGATAGGACCTTACTCAAGGGCCCAGCAGTGAAATCACTCTGCCAGCCATGAGATTTGAATCCATCCTGAATTTCCAATCACAGACACAGCGTGTTACCCCACTGAGTCACACAGCGCCCCCCATCGCACAGGAGGTCACACTACATGCCCCATTTCAATGGTCCAATGGTCCAAATCCCAGGTTGAGAGTGTGCTGAAAAGTTTAGCGGAGGCAGAACATGTTAGCGGAGCGGGTCAGCTGGCTGGTGTGCGATTTTCAATTTGAGACAAGTCTGCACACACATTAACATATACGTAACAGTTTTATTACCTTGTAAATAGACTGGGTTTGCAAACTACCCCAAAGCTATCGATGTAGCTAATTTTAGGTTTATAATGGAATAATATAGATTTGCCGTAAGGTTTCTTAAGTGTCACGCCGGATGCATGAGAATCCAGACACGTGAGACGGAGGTATAAAGAGGCAATATCCTTTATTAATAATTACATCCGAGGGCTACAACCCTTCCTAGGGGACAGACCCGGGCAGTAGATGGCGATACCTCCCACGTGTACACAGCAAAGCATGCAATCACACCCAACAAAATCGGCAATACACACTATAGGTGAGGGAATAAACACTCCGTGTTAAAAAGAATCGCCCTCCGTCACTCGCTCTCAGCAAACCCGGCTGCAACCCGCGGCTAAAACTGCATCGGCACACATTCATACACACATACACACCAAAAGGTAATTGTTAAAAAGTACGGTTACTCCCCTGGGGTGAGGCAATGCCAGCCTCCCCGTCCTCCTCTAGAAAAGGGAGAAGTTCCGGACCGTGGTACCGCCTCACAGTCTCTTACAAATTCTCAACGCCTAATACACTCTGCGGTTTCCTATGAACGGCACAAGAAACTTCCCTAGAAACTTACCCCCCCTCCCGACCTAATATCAGCACACCATGTTCCCCACCCACATTAGTCGCGAGTGAACAGAGCGGTTCCTCTCCAAGCACACACCAGCGCTCTCCCCCCCCTATCTATCCCAGCTCTATAATAAATCATATCTCATGTAATTTATTGAATAATCATATCCGTTATAAAGTCACGATACATGGATCATTGTGGCCCCGGCGAGCGTCTGTGTAGGCCAGCCAGTGGAGATGGTGTGGAGATAAATTTGCAAGCATTACCACGGAGAACATCAGACACAGTTGTGGATGCAGACTGCCTATTGATAAGCATTACATAGCAGCTCTGGAGAGGAAACGAAACTCATAACTCAAGTTATTTTAGGCTATATCACTATATCTGTTGCCATGGGTTAGTCAGGTGGGTAGCCAGAATGCTGTTGCTATGCAAATAATAAACATCAAACACTCAACTCACGCAACCAGCAGCCCAGCAAATATCCAAGATCAGCTTGTACAATCAGATTGTAACTGCAGGAGGCGGGAGCAAAACATCTGATTGGTTGGTCCCGCCTCCTCTAGCTGCTTGGACCCACCTCCTCAACAATCTGATTAGTTATCGCTCTGAACCAATCATTTTTATTTCTGCCCTTAGAACTATTTTGTGTAAGTAAAACTCCCACAAAGCGTCTGGACACCATAAACTGCAGGGCAAAGATGGAGACTGGGAGAAAGTGGGTTTCACAAGGAAATCAATGGAGGCCACCCTCCAGAAAACAAGGTGCAGCTCCACCAGTCAGCCGCAGCTATCGGGGCCTGAACTGCAGCCAGGTTCAGGCTAAAATCCACCTCCGTCAGGACAGCGACCCTGCAAACAGTCAGCGACTCCTCACTTGGCACTAGTACGGCTCTGCATACGAGGACCAATGGGGATGACTCTTTGTCAGGCTGAATGGAACCTGCTTTGCTGATTGGTGTCTGTAAAGACACTTTAAAAGTGATCATCTAAAGTTGACTGTGACACTCCTAGAGGGGGAAAGGGCAACGTCAGCGGTCGGGTCCATGCTCGTGCCGCTGCTGTCGACAGACACCCTGTAACACTGCTGCAATCTTTCTGTATTTTGGAGAAAAGGCAAGGGTCAGAGGTAGGAGTTTGCAGCTGGGCCTCAGTGCTCTCAGCTTGGGGTAGCATAGGCCCACATCCCGAGAGGGAGATCCATGCCGATCCATTGTTTTTTTTAACCTTATGCACAGGAAGATCTCCGGAGAACTGAAAGGGATCCTGGAGCGTGAGGACAGCAGCAGAACATCTCCGCACGATGGCTCTTAAAGTGGCTCTGCTAGGCTGCGTGGGTGTCATCTGGCTGCTGAGGTTGGGGGTGGAGGGGGCAGATGCTGGAGATGGACGCAAAGGAATGGTGAGTTACCCTGCATAGACTGACTGAACCCAACTCGAATAATGGTTCCGGCTTTTCAACCGAGCGAAAGTCCACTGTGATGGAATAGCTGGAAATGATCTGTATGCGTTAAAAGCCAGGCGGTGTCGCTTTGCCTACTGTGCTCTCTTAGGACACCCCTGCGTGACTGGGACACAGGTCAGGCGTTACAGTGGGCAGAAGGTCTCAGGACGCGTCTGTGCTTCACCGAGCATGACGAAATGGGCAGGAAAACGTAACTCACAGCGGGTGGCAGCTTAAAGGGAGTTAAGTTCAGCTTGGTCGGGCTACAGTGCAGCAGTCATGTCATCCACCCACTGACTGAGCTAACACCATCAATGGAGCAACATTTAGTGGCAAAGAGCCTCTCTCGTCAGGTCCTCCTCATGATTTTGGGATGACGCCAGTAGAAAGTCCAAAATGCCTCCGAAAGGAAGGGAAGGCGATGCCAAATCCTGCTAATATCACTAATGCTGTTGCTAACATTATTTTTAGTGTTAATGCTAATGCTGTCGCTAATGCTATCGCTAACGCTGTTGCTAATGCTAATGCTGCCGCCAACCCTACCTCTAAAGGTTTCACTAATGCAAATGCTGTGGCTAATACTGTCGTTAACGCTATCGCTAATGCTACTGTTAGCATTGGCCTCATGAGTGGGGAATAGCCCGCTTTAACACAGTGCAGTCACAAAGCAGTAAGCGTCTGTTAGAGAGCTGCTATGCTTATGGCCTGAAGGTTTCAGACTTTGCACCCCCCAGGGGTGGTGGGAGGGTCGTTCCGTAAACAGCAAATGTTTGCATTTGGTTTGTCCTCCAACTACATGGTGTTACATCCGTTCGCCGTAGCCATGCTGTCACGTAGGTACAGCGAGCCTTGAAAACGCCCATGGCGGATGGATAAAAAGGGCATCTGTGCGCGTGCGCATGCGCGGAGAGGCAGGTGACGATTTGGTAGCAGCATTTGAGTCTGACACCATTGGCTTTCTGTCTCTGCCTTTGTGTGATGGGCAGGAGCCGGTGCCTGGAGAGACACTGATTCACCTGGGAGGGAGATGCGGCTCCTTGTGTCCCCTCATACAGGCCAATGTCAACCTCACCGGCACTGGCAGGTAAGCCTCAACCCTCCTACACTCATCTCATGGAGGGGGGGCTACAATGAAAAGGGGTAGAATCCTGAAGGCTGTCACTGCATCTTTCTATTAAGTGTACAAAATTTTTTTAAAAAGTAAATTTTGTCAATGGGTGGCACGGTGGAGCAGTGATTAGCGCTGCTGCTTCACAGCAAGAAGGTCCTGGGTTCGATCCCTGGGACAGGCTTAAGACCTTTCTGTGTGGAGTTCACATGCTCTCCCCATGTTCGCATGGGTTTCTGCTGGTTTCCTCCCACAGTCCAAAAGTGAGCAGGATAGGTTGATTGGCGACTCTAAGTTGGCCCTGTAGTTGTGTGAGTGTGTGCGCCCTGCAGTGTGTTGGCGCCCGCCCAGGGTTGGTTCCTGCCTGCGCCCATTGTTCTCAGGATAGGCTCCAGTCCCCCCCCCCATGACCCCAGTTGGGATTATGCAGTTATGGTGATGGATATTTTCTACAGCTGCAGAATAATTACGGCTGCTACTCATGTATATTCGTGCAATTCTGGAAACTACTAAAATCATAGTTGCATCACATACCTGCATTTGGGGAAACTGGGCATACAATTGACAGCGCTCACAGCCAATGAAAACGGGGGGACGCTGAAAGAGATGTCACATGATGGAACTACTGGAATATTCCGTCCAGTGGCAGCTGGCTCTCCGCTCCTGATCTTTGTTCATGTTATTTTTTTAGCGCTAGGTCCATTTTTGAGTTCAGAACCCTGGACCCCGAGGGGCTGGTATTTTACGGGGACACACAAGGGGGCGCCGACTGGTTCGTGCTGGTGCTACGAGGGGGCGTGCCCGAAATGCAGATCAAGAAGGCGGACATCCTGAGCATGGTGTCCGGGGGCCCCAGGCTAAATGACGGGAAGTGGCATCAGGTAGGATCTGGGGGCCATCAAGCTGATTCTGTCCTCCTTCCTCTCTGGCTTCTCCTCTTCTCACTTTCCTGGGTCCAAACTACAAACTAGTTCTGGGCTAACCACCTGACTAACTCAGCTGTTAGAGCTCAAAATGGCCACTTTTGCCACTCAACAGCTGGAGGTTCGCAGTGAGGGGAAGATTGTGGTTCTGGAGGTGGACCAACAGGTGGCGCTGGTGGTAGGGCTGGACTCCCCACTGGCCAGGGTGCAAGGCGACATGACGGGGCAGATACGCCTTTCCCTGGGCAGGATGCTGA
The DNA here is from genome assembly GCA_026781065.1 of Mormyrops boulengeri. Classification (NCBI taxonomy): domain Eukaryota; kingdom Metazoa; phylum Chordata; class Actinopteri; order Osteoglossiformes; family Mormyridae; genus Mormyrops; species Mormyrops boulengeri. Next base: position 135,039 of record JAODLD010000106.1, on the reverse strand, counting down.
GGCAAGACAAAGAACTTTTTGAACCGGTCAGTCACATTCGCCCTTCGCTGTCACATGTCACTACAACTGCCAATCGGATCGTTTGGCTGTAGATGGGGCTTCCACTTCGTGGATTCAGGAGGGATTTTTGCAGATTCACTACATCCCTGCATTCTTTTGTATGCTGATGTAAAATACATTCCACACTTCACGGTATTAATCTCTCTTGTGCTCTTTCTGGATCTTTCCATGGCCCCAGCTGGTGCTGGCGATGGACGGTTGCATTCGACGGGGTATCTGGCTGAACCTCAGCGATCCGTGGGTGGCGGACCTTGACCCAAACGCTTACTCCTGTTTTCCTGACATCCAGCCAGGAAGCCACTTTTCGGGAGAAGGCATGGTGGTGTTCAACACCTCTGGTGAGACAGACTGCAGTAAAATGCAGCTCATGGTAACTCTGACTTAGAAGCATGTGGAGAGAAAAATGCTATTGGTAAAATTATTGGTAAATTATTACCGGTAAAATTACATATCTGCAAGAGCAAATGTGGTTTGTAGCACTTCCAGCCAAACAACTTTGGAGAAGAAAGAAGTGTTTCTCAACATGATCCTCAGCGATCCTCTGATGGTCCATGTTTTAGCTCCCTCCTAGCTGAGGGGGAGCAAAAACATGAATTATCTGTGGGTCCCCGAGGACCAGGTTATGAAATATTGCTTTAATGAATGCAGTGTGACAATTTAATTCTGACTTGAGTTAGTCCTTACACAAAGACTAAGTTCCTCCTTAATGTTCGGCTGCTAAAATGTGTTCAGCCTTGTCCTGGTCCATCCTTCCACCCTCTTCTCCCTCCACCCCAGACTCCCTCTCTCTTCCTCCCCCCCCATTCCCATCACAGAGCAGGGACAACATAATCGTAGAAGTGGAAGGACACATGGAGGATTGGACCGGGTCTTTCCTAAACATCCAGAACCAAAACCACGAGTCCCTGGTCATCATCACTGTCAGAAATCAGACAAAGGTACATATAGATTCAAACATTCACCCATCCACAAACACACACACACGCACACACACACACACACACACAGTCCTTACATTACCTTATCCTAGTGTTTCTTAACCCAGTCCTCTGGGACCCCCAGACTGTCCACATTTTTTTTTCCCTCCCAGCTTCATGTTTACCTCTGGGGAAACATCAGTCATATTTATTTATTTATCAGTCAAATTTGGTATTTGGTAGCTTTCACCTCTTGTTGGCACATCACAGACCACAGAATTCCCTCACGACCCACCAGGACAACACAGTGCTACAATTCCACATTTAATCTGCAATGTAGATCACCTGGGTACATCTCAAAACAATACAATACCTGACAGGCAACAGCATTTCCGCTTTGAACCAACAGGGATGCCATAATGTTCAAGCTCTACAGTAAAAGTGACGTTTCTGGCTTTGAAGAATTGTGTCGTCCTTACACCCGTGTTTTAAAATATAAACTTGCGGTTACTTAGTGACCGAGTAAGCGGAGATTCTCGTAGAAAATGTCGTCCATCATAGTGTGAATTCTGCTCCTCTTACAGCAACTGGAAATAAATGTGGGCGCACTGACTCACATTATGCCGCTGGTCCCGGGTGAGAATTCTCTGGCCCTCAACCTCTCAAGGCACCAGATCGACGTCCACTATGAAACCGCAAATTTCACAATAAAACAAACAGCCCTGGGCGATCCACAGGATTGGCTGGCGGAGTGGGACAAAGGACTGTTCCTGGCTTTCGGGGGGTTGATGGGTAAGAGCTCACTGAGGTCATTTAGTCAGTTATTAATCTTTAATAATTAGCTGGGGTCTCATAATAACCTTTAGGGGTACATCGGGACCTCCTCACCTGTTAATTCTGAGTCTGGATACACATGCCCAACCAAAGGCATAAGGCAGGGGTGGCCAATCTTATCCGCAAAGGGCCGATGTGTGTGCTGGTTTTTGGTGTAACCTTTAGGTCAGCTGTTCAAACCCAGGAGTCTTCAACCAATCAGTCCTCTAATTAGTAATCTAATTAGGCAGTTGCAGTGAAAACCCACACACACAGTGGCCCTTTCTGGATAAGATTGGCCACCCCTGGCATAAGCGAACTGAGTAGCTGCTTAGACCCCAGCGGCCACTAGGAGGCGCCCCTTTCCAATCAGCCTATCTGATGACTGATGACAGCTTGGTTAATCAGATGTTGCTTAGGGTCCTGAAATGAGTTGGGGATACATGTGGTCTCATTAGATCAGTGCCATATTTGGGGGGCGGGTGGTTAGTAAGGGGAACCATCTCCGGTGCATTTAACAGCGATTAACTGAGGCTTAAGGAAGAGTATGTGTACAGGATGGCTGCATTTTTACAGAATTACTGACTGTCGCCTCTAGGTGGCTCCCTCCACAGCGGCTCTGAGTACTTACACGGCTGCATAGGCAAGATTAAAGTCCAGAACCAGGAAGTGGATCTGGACCGGGCCGTGTATAAACACGCCTCCGTCACTTCCCACAGCTGCCCTGGCCCACCAGACTGATGCATGCTCACCCCCAGATGGGGACCACCGGCTCAAACACAACGGCAAGCTTTTCTGAACTAAATAAAAAAAATTAAGGAATTAAGAAGACAATATTTCTCAGCTTAATACTGAACATCTCAAAAGTGTGGAAAAAAAGTTCTGAAATGATTTACCAAATATATATTTGTAGAAATGATAAACCAAATAAAGTTCATACTTTTTTAAATTGTCAAAAGTTTCTCTTCACTTCCATCATGTCTAAGTGACATAATATTTATTCTGACAATTTGAAAAATGAGGCCAGGACAGTGATTCCTCGCTCGGCAGCCTCTGCTGGGGGTTGAAACAGTGGTGTCGCACTCTTAGGGGAGGATTCATCAATAGCCTGTTAGCAAAATCATCTCTAACATTCATGGGCTGCTCCACACCGTATGATGTGATAATGCAGGTGGCCCCATGACCACCACTGATTCTCATTGCTGTATTCTGCTACGTTAGCTCATTTCTGCCTGGTTAATCGTGGCCTCGACCACGAACCTGCACCTGTGCTATGGCCCTCTCTATTACTCACTGCTGCCCCCTAATGGATCCTGTTATTTCTACATATATATTTACTTCACATATTTCTAAAAAAAACAGTAAATTTCAACATTTCAGGATTTCTCCTAAAACGATTATTGTCAGTGATGACCAAGTAAATGCATACACATGTCCATTTCCTAAACCAACAATGAATAAGCCACGAAAACAATAAGTTTTACACATAAGGCTTCCGTGTGCCTTCAGGATCCTGGGATAAAGGATCCAGACGCTACGCAAGTCTTTGGGTGTTTCTCAATACCAAGAATGCAAAGATCATACTTGTGGTCTTGGCAAGAGCCGTCTTGCTAACTCGCCTCCCAAGAACAAACTTGGGGTGCAATGAATCATGGGATTGTTCTCATTTGGCGAGGATGCAACCGATGTATCCTTGATATTTGGGGCGGAGCAAGAACGACATCCGGGGATCTTTACCACACTCTGTGCTTCTGTTCTTGAGTATTGGACCTGGTTTTCAGCAATGGAAGAACAAAAGCCCGGTGAAGCACGCATACCGGAAAAACACACATAGATTGCTTAAGCATATGAAAGATGGACGATAATAAGATGACATCATACCACGTGATTTGTCAGAATGACAAGAATCTGGTCGTCACGCAGACTGTAAGTATCTGTGTATTGGGACGGTATTGGGACACATGTGACGGACCTCATGGTGTGACCTGTGTGTCACATAACAGCGCTTACTGCACAAAGTGAATTGTTACGTTCATTCAGTCACTGGAGTTTCAAGTTTTTGTGTAATTCATTTACTCAGGGAGGCCTGGATGTACTTCAAGGTGCTATTCAAGGTGAACCGGATTAAACATTACGTTAAACATAAAAATAACTTATGGTACCTAAATTCAAATCTACTTTTGGAAAAGGAAACCAGGCAAGTCAGAAATACCACAGCTGATGCAACCGTTGAGGTTCAGCCTCAATGACCAAATTATCCGCTTCAGTAGTGGGCATCACAAAAAAATGTCTATCCTACTCCTTACAGTGTAGCACTGCAGTCTTGATGCAGTCCAGCATCGTCAGTCCCATGTGAACATATTTTTTCGAAGGCTGTGGAGGTTGTTTGTAAGAAAAGGAACAGACTGAACCCCAAGACTCTTGAACAAATAATCATCTTGAATAAAAATCTTTAACTCCCCCCCCCCCACACCCGCCACATGTCACATAAGCACTTTTCTATATCAGTTACACAAGCAAAAATATTTCTTCTTACATATATCATATGTTCTGAATAATTAAACGTTTCGGACATATTTGGATTAAAAGATTCATTGCTTTATGAAGCTTAATTTCCCTATCCTTACGGTATACCCGCCAACGCTCCATGCCAAGTCGGTGACCATGGCGACAATGCAAGACCCCGGCTGCCCTTCCTATGCCTGATCCTTTTTTGCTATCCCATATCAGAGCATCTGCAGCTATGTCCCTCAGGTTACACGTAGTCATAGGTTCAAATAGAGAAATTATTATTTTTTTAAGTGTCAAACTGAAACTGTTGACCCATGGCCCTATTGACAATTGTAGTAGTCACAAGTTTATAAAGCTGTGCGCATGACATTTCCGTAAATGCTGTAATAACGACGCCTCTGTACATGCAACATATCGTTTGTATTATAATGACCTTTTCAAAGTAACCGTTTTTTAAACCAACACAGGGAACTAACCATTTCAGCGTGACAACCTGAGCTAACCTGTATATAGCACTAGGGAAAGCGTCTTTTGAAGACATTTAATAGTATTCGTTAGGCATAACGTTAAAGTCGTTTTGTTATTACATTTTTTTACTGGGTAGAAAAAAAAACTCCGTGGGGCCCTCCAACTCCCCCTCCCCAGCATGGTAAAATTTATAATTTAATAAACACAATTACTTTCTTTTCACTTTACTGTGACGGACAGAATGCAGAAATAACATTTATATGTAATTATGACTGAAAGTCGGTGAAATGGCCGAACCTGCACAACCTGAATGTTTCATTTTCATATGAACTCAAATGACCCGGACATCGGAAAATCTGGTTAAATGAGAAAAACTTGTCACTGAGCCAGCTGACAGACACAATGCAATCTCGAACCTCATTGTCTGGTGCCTCTGTGAGTCTTTTAAATCTGTCCGCGTGAATGAAGAGTTTTTTGGACTTTTAAAAGAACATGGAGACAAAGGGGACTTTGTGGAGTGTCGATGCCGAGCATTTTAACTGTGAAATTACACCAGCCGTAATGTAGGTCACAGACATTTGCGGCCCGTGTCTTGAAATATCAGAAATGATACGTTTCCCCAAATTTCTCTCGTTGCTCTTTAGAAATCAAAAAAATGATGCGGCGGCACTTATTTTTGTTTGTGGCGCCTTCTATTAATAACAGCGTGTGAAATTAGTGTATTTCCTTGGTTGGCAGGGGGGTGCACGGGGGGCGCTATTCCAGCCCGGAGCAGCCTCTCACTCCGGTGTTCAGCTCCAGTCATGAGTCATGCATATTAATGTCTCCGTGCAATAGCAACTCGAATGACACAGCAGGTGTACAGTGGGAACACAATGGGGAAAATGACACGCCCGAAATCTAGTACTGTCGTGCCTCTATAATGAACAAATCGGAACTGAAATATCTGGAGGCATTTGCAGTAAAAGATTTTGTTTCCTATTTTTCTTACTTTTTGTATTTCAATCGCCAGAATTGTCGCCACAAAGGCTTCATGATATGGATAAGCGCTCTGTAGAAGTAAAAATTAACCACAGCACAGCATAATTAAACCACATACACCGCACTGCCTAAATGTCAAGGAGTTGCTGAGATAATTTAGATCTACCGAGGCAGGGAAATCTTCATGGAAATTCTTTTTAACGTATTAACTTTTAACATATGGTATTTACTATCCGATTCTTTTTTTTCTACGGTCAGGTTCACTACAATGACACTCGAGCGTTTATGCGTCACAGAATAATACCAGCCAATCAAATCTCACATCGACCGCGTCAATGCTGGGCTTCGTACTGTTATCCAATCACAGGCCGGTATTGGGCGTCAAATCGGAGTGCGCCTGATAAAGGCAGGGGCTCAGTCAAGCGTTTTCATTGGACAAGGCGACCGGCGGATCGGCCGGGAGGTGCTCCGTGGTTATATCCACACAAAAGCACGCTGGACCTCCACGATGCGACAGACATAGGCCGATACGTAAGGATGAAGTTTGGGGGTGTTCTTGCTAAAATAACAACGAGGATGACGAAGTAAAGGATTACTCCGCATCGAAAGCCATATAGAGGAACCCTCCCCGGCAGTCCCTGATGAGCAGACCTGGAAACGCCGGCAGGTACATCTACAATACCGCTGCCTTCTGACACGGGACCATGGATTTCATCCTGAGCGGAGTCGCGGCTTGCGGAGCCTGCCTTTTCACCAACCCGCTGGAGGTGGTGAAGACCCGTATGCAGTTGCAAGGGGAGCTGAAAAGCCGGGGCTCGTACCAGGTCTACTACCGCAACGTGTTTCACGCTTTCTACACCATCGGCAAGGTGGACGGGATTGCGGGACTCCAGAAAGGACTCGTCCCGGGACTCGTCTATCAGTTCTTCATGAACGGTGTCCGACTCGGCTCTTACGCGATCATGGAGACATCGGGCTACATCCACACGAAGGGCAGGGTCAGCTCGACCAAAAGCACCGTGGCTGGTGCTGTTGCTGGCGTGGTGGGTGCCGTGATGGGTAGCCCCATATATTTGGTGAGTATGGAGCGGTTTTAGCCTAGTACTGACTACAGGAAAGCCGGGTCATCGCATTCTCCACCTGAAGTATGATGTCAGACTTGTTTTTGTGGATGATGCTATTGTTGATGCAGTAGCCATAGATACCGAAGTTAGACCGGAAACCATAGATCACCAGCTCTGTTAACAAAAGCCGTGCACTAGGGATTACACTTTGAAGATGTCTATAATATACATTTTTGTCATACGTATTTTGTGGTTATTGTGTTTGGCAGGTAAAAACTCATCTTCAAAGTCAATCTACTTCCTCAATCGCAGTGGGACACCAGTACAAACATCGGGTGAGTTTTTAAAGGTAATTATTGACAAATGATGTGCTGTGATTGAGTCCTGTCCAGTCATTTGCCATGTTGTTGCAAGCTCACGTTATCCATTCCAACACACCGAAACCTCTCTCTCAGGGGATGATCCATGCCCTGGCGGCCATTCACAAGGAACATGGCATTCTGGGACTGTGGAGGGGCTGTAGTGCAGCTGTGCCCAGGGTGAGCGTGGGATCAGCCGCTCAACTTTCCACCTTCTCCGCCTCCAAGGAGTTTGTTTCTGATCTGCAGGTGAGTGCCCCCCCCCCAGTGAAGCACATCTCTGTACATCATGTGTTTGAATATAAATGTCACATTTCTCACTCAAATTAAACCAAATTAATTTTCGACTATCTATTGTCACCCTATATGAACTGTTTGAGAACCTCTACGTTTAGGCTGCCTGTCGCTATAGAGACAGAACTAGTCCAGGCTCGGTGAGACCGTGGGACCCAGGTTTCTGCATACGAGGTCCCACACGGAGGCCCCAGTGAGCCGTGTGCCTAATTGAGGATCCTCCCCCCGCAGGTGTTTGCCAGGGATAGCTGGCTAGAGGCTCTGAGTGCAGGCATGGTCAGCAGCGTGGTGGTGGTCCTGGCCATGACCCCCTTCGACGTGATCAGCACCCGTCTCTACAACCAGCCTGTGGACCATATGGGCAAGGTGACCCTTTACCTTTGACCCCATTTCCTGTTACAACTCTAATACTTCCTGCTATTCATGATTGAAATATTCCTGCTCCATGCTGTTTATGTTGCATAAGTAAAGAAAACTAACGCACAGGGGGCACCATAGCGGGTAGCTGCTCAGGCAGCCCTGTGTGCTTCATCGGAGGTACAGGAAGCTGGTGCCTAGATGTCCAGATGTCAGCACATGATTTGGTGACTGATGCCATGGTGTCCCCCACAGGGGCTGCTGTATAGAGGATTCGTCGACTGTTTCTCCAAGACGCTGAAGAAGGAGGGGCTGGTAGGCCTGTACAAGGGGCTGGGAGCCTCCTATTTTCGGCTGGGGCCGCACACCATCCTGTCCCTCCTCTTCTGGGACGAGCTGAGGAAGCTGTACTACCATCCCAGCTAGCGGCCGCCTACCTAGGAAACCGGTCACCAAATCACCTTTAAACTGTTCCCATTCTGGAACGAGTCTGGAGTTTTCCATTCTTGGCAAAGAACCGGGTCGAAGTTTATAGAGCTGAGACCACGCCAGTAATGTCCAGAAACCCCCCACGTAACTGACGCAGGTCGTCCGTCCTGAACCCAAGCCTATGAGACACCCCTGGACCCGCCCACTCCGACGCTGCCATCCAATGGCCATGTGAGAATTCTCCACATACATTCAAGACCGTCCCTGTTGGCCCTTACACGCCGTTACCTGGTGGCATGTTATGTTTGCACTGCTTAACACAAGTTGTCATGTTATAGACGTTTTTAATCTGGGGCTGGTGTCAAGTTAATAAGAAATGGTTTCTACATTTGCAGTCTGCTCACAGCGTCCAGATCCGACATGTTTTACATGTCACATCGCCACATTTTTAAAATTCTTTTAACATTCATGACATCATCCAGCCTGTCCAGAATGTGCAGATAGAGTGTAGGAACGAACTCATCCAGAGTTTATTAACAGCAGCAACCATCCTGAATTAGGGTAAAAAAACACTTATTTTTTAATCAAGGTTTCTACCGTAATGTGAGGTCACTCATTGCCTTCCATATGAGGAAATTTTGTTAATGCACTTGAGATAAAATTTTAAATTGTGTTTGAGAAATCATTATTAGCCATTATTTTGATTAGCTAAAATAGGCACATACTGTGACTTTGTCTTTAACTGGATTGTAATAACATTTTACTTATTAAATTTAGATTTTACAACAAAAGTGTCTTGTCATAATTTTAGGGACGAGGAGTTATCGTTTGCAGATCGCGGACATGCCAGCTTTACAGTCAGCGCTGGGGCTGGAAAGCTGAAGGCGATCCTAGCTACACTGGAAAACCCCCCTTTTAAACAACTCAATCTCTACAGCATTAGCATAGAGTGTCTGTGTTTTTAATCTGAGAAAGCACAGTAGAAACAGGGCCTAATACTTTTTAGATGGAGTTTTATAAACATCAAACTACAGAGATCCCTTTGTTAAAAGTTCCTCAAACACACAAGGTGGCTCACGTGACGCGGTAGTCTGATTATATCACAGCCTGTGAAGAAAGGCTTGAATGGATTCCAAGGCAACCCCTAAAAATGTAATTAAAATAATGCCAAGCTGACGAACCCTCGTGGTTTGATAAGCACTTCAGAATTCTTTTCCAGGATTTCACTGCTCAGGTGAAACAGCCTCAGTGAACTAAACCATGGCTGTAAAGATTCCCGAATGCCTCGTGTTCGTTTTTGCGAGTTTGATATGGAAGGTGTATCTGGGAGAGTCATCTAAAATATTTTGTGTGATAAAAAAACAGGTTTATTTATGAGGTGACAGGTGTACCTTTTTAAATGGGGCAGAGACCAACATGTTCAGGTACTGCCAATGCAGTAGGGCAAAAAAAAACTGAACGCTTGGGGTGAACAGCTCACTCTGCTGCTATAAAAAATAAGCATTAAAAGTAAAGGTGGCAATTTCCATCTGACAGGAAATGAAATCACCAAGAACAAGGAGGAAAAAGACGCAAGGGACATAAAAATCTGTGAGATCTGCAGAAAAAACAGCTCCAAACGTTTCACTAAACAGAACACACAATGTCACCTGCCCACTGACAGTCCTTCCTCATCACACTTTGCGACTTCCAAGGTGGTGAAAACATTTTAAACATTAACACAACTTCAACAGCAGGGGGAGCTACAGCATTTTGAAACCAACAGTGGGCGGGATTTCACTGCACTGTCAATCCCTAAGGGCTTAATCCCATTGGTCACTGCACTGATTCTGGCTCACAGCAGTCCCACCCACTGTGGGCTTCCTAAGCAAAATCTAAATGTCTTGTTTTTCTGAGGAATATTTCATAACTGGGTAAACACTGAAACCAGAATACTCACTTATTAGGCCGACTGCTTTCCCTAACACATTCATCTTGAATACTGCCAACCAAAGATACAGATAATCTACAAACCTCCTGCTCCCCCTGGAGTCCAAGAGAACTTCCACAGGTTAAGCCAAGGTTGTATCCTGTCCTTGCTGACCTGTGACCCAATGGGACATTAGTGGACAACTTCACACTTTCACTCAAGTCTGAAGCTGAACTTAAAAGTCTCTGATTAGCGGGTACAACAGCAGTCCCCTGCTGGGATTTTGAGCATCAAGCTTTGGATTCCAGCTTCTCTTCCTAAAAGGCAACAGCGCAGGGTCGCGGTGAAGTCCATGGACTAACAGCAAGGTGAGGCTGACTGGAGTACAGATGGTGTCGATGGGCTGCACTCAGATGTTCCTGGATGATCTCCTACCCAAACACCCCTGCATCCAGGATCTTCAAGGACCGGAACAGCTGCTGAAAGTCCTGCATGGTCCAGGGGGCCACGGCTCCAGGCTCCACCACTCCTGCGCTGCTGCTGCTCAAGGTACTGGGGGGGGGGGGGGGAGATCATCATATCAGTTACCCAGCAACTGCTTACACTCAAAACATTTGGGTCAGATTCAATGTTGTTCTCATTGATGCTGCTGTATATATTTACTGAATAGAATCAGATCAAGAGCTCTACTCTACACTGCCACCTGCTGTTCTGTGAGAAAGACTGCAGGGCTTTATGTAGGAGAGGACTTCCATTGGTCATTTAGTTAACCTGAGTTTTCAATCTCTGCACTGCCAGATAATCCATTATCACAATGTAATCCAGCGGGGTCTTATCCAAAGGGTGAGTGAACCTGGCCGGTCCAGATGGGCCAGTCAAACACAGACTGGGCTCACCTGATGATAATGGGGTCATTGAAGGTCACCAAGATGTCGGTGCCGAACTGCGGGAGCCGGAAGAGGCCCAGGTGGATGTTCACTGTGTTTCTGGCCTGGGGAGGAGAAGATGGAGAAAATTAAAGAGAAGATAAGTAACCAGCACTGGTGACAGGGAGGAGACAGGTCTAATGCTGAAGATATGACTGGGCAGCATTTTAAAAAGTCAGTTTTTATGGATACATACTAAAATTCTCATTCTGAACACAGTCAGCCTTTCCATGACAATGTGGACATGTCTTAACAGAAGGGAGACATGTAGGGATGTGTACAGGAACAACTGAATGCTGATTGGTCCCTGGAGTGCCCCTCCCCTGTCATTCACTGATTCAAAACATATCATTGCCTAATGATAAGGCTGACCCTTCTGCATCAATTATGGCCCCTCTTATGCTCCTCAACTTTAAAAAAAAAAACCTGGAATTGCCCCTGGACATAAACAAATATGATTAGACTCTGCATAAAGCGGATGGACACCCCACTATCCCCAAGCCATGGTCAGACACTCCACCTAACCAGCCAGGATGCAGTCCCACTGACCTCCTCATTGAACTTGGAGACCTGCTGAGTCCCCATCAGCAGCCAGGCAGAGCTGCACTCCGACATCGCCAGGAGATCTTTGGGGAAGAGCTCCACGCCCCTCACCTCAGAGGCACCATGGGCTGCCGCGTCATTACTACCCGCCACATCCTCAAAGTGATACCTGAGGTTAAATTTCAGGTTATCCCCAGCCACGCCCCACCGACACAGCAGCCACGCCAATTAGCACCCCAGCTACCCAGTGCTATTCTGATTGGAGCACATGACTTCAGAGGTGGGTGTGTATGTCCTGTACCTGGCGGCATCGCCATCCGCTACGTGGCCCTGATACTCCAGCAGCTCTACGATGAAACTCTGGTCCGTGCTGCTGTGAGCAAACACCTCCTGGTTGTCTGGGATCTCCCTCAGCTCACTGTCCGAAAACAAAAACCCCATCCGTAACAAACACGGGTCAGGCATACGGAAAAAAAATGGACAAATACTTCTCCATCAAACCCAAAACAGAATAAAACCAAACTTTTATCCCTTTGACCTGTGATGGCTTCTCCCAGTGCATCGTTTTAAATTTGTATAATTATTTTGGCGTAGCAAAGATGAGTGACATGACTCCCACCGACAGAGAAGAGCGTACCTGATGTCGCGGGCGCTCTGCGGCACGATGGCGGACAGCGCGCCCCCGAAAAGCATGCGCGCCCCCATCCCGTTCATCCCGGGGGTAAGTTAAGGTAACGTGTCCTGTGAATGCTGACAGGAAAGCATTCAGATGACGACCGTGTTTAGTCACTATTAAAAACTACTAAAACACGTGTCTTCCGTAAACAGTCACAGCATTAGGTTTATTCTCAGTTTCAGTTCCACATGTAGACTAAAAAGACCAGAAGTAAAACCAATGCGCTATACCTAAGGAATACAAAACAAGCACTAGCATGTCTTAGTGCGAAACACGTGCATCATACACAAGTGACAGACTGACTGTCAAGATAAGAAAAAGGGCGGTTAAACGGATTATCCTATTTAATACTAGTGAGTAAAAAAGCAGAAAGTTTAAGGTACAGACCCTGTATTAATAAGAAGAGCCCAATTAGCCAGCCACAGGACCCTTGACATACGAACCTCTAGCGCTAAGCTGCGCTTCTTCCCTAAATTTATTCGCGGTGTGAATAAGGCGACTGCGTAGCGCACACCGCCACCTACCGTGCAGGAGGGGAACAACGCCGCGCAACTATACAAGTTACTACGCATAAAATTCTATTCCGCTAAGTTTGGTCAGCTGGCTGGCGTGAGGTTTTCAACTCGAGACAAGTCTGCACACACATGCATACGCATTTACATGTATGCAAGAGTTTTATTACCATTTCCTCTAGCCGCATTTATAGCTGAAGCTTATTTCTGGGGGGGAATCCAGGCAGGCTTATTGGTTACTGGAGTGACATTTCTAGCAGATGATTGGTTGATCAGCACCCTGTCCCATCCCATTTTCCCCACCTGCCCCAATCCCTCATCGTTCTGCTAGGGTGCCATAGTGGAGAAGAGAATTTTGTAAAAAGTGCACAATTGCTGCATAGTGACGCTAGCCTACGCCTTTCAAACCAAGCAGGAGCTCTGCCTGGTGATGACCATCATGAACGGGGGAGACCTCAGGTAGGCGCGAAAAGGCATCTGTGTTACTTTAAGCAGCCCCAAAGCGGCCATCTTGTCATCTGCTTGTGAGGCAGCCCACTGGTGGGTTAGCCACATGCTAGCTCAACATTGCAACTATTAATTCTTTTAATTATTAAGAATTAAAAATGGACTAGATCTTGTTCAAAGGCGTGGATCAGAACTCGTCAGGTGCCCTGTGTCCCTACAAACCAACTGAAATGTGATGCTCGAAATGCAGACCAAAAGACACCGCAGCAGAAAGTGTGGTGGTCTGCCAGAAGGTGAACTGGATGTTAAGCAACCCAGCCAGTACGTTCTAAAATAAAACGTGTCACTGAAAACACAAAATCGATCAAGTAACCCCTAATCCTGGTAGTCTGTGGTAACCATAAGATGATGCAGACAGGCTTTTCGAAGCTTCAGAAATTATCAAATCGAGGTAGCTTGCACGACAAGATTGCCCAGCCACAGCTTATGGGGCCCAAGCTTTGAGCTGGGAAACATCGCCCCCCCTTGGCTACTGTGCCAAGTGCTCAACAGGCAGATCTAATGAATGCAGAGCTGCATCCAGCTGTAATGCTGGCCTTAATCTGACTTGAGTAGAACCACCTGAAGGTTATCTTCAGACTGAGCTGTTCTTCAAGACATTACATCTACAAAGGAACAAAGTAATTGAAACCGGTAGACAATTCAAACACCTCCAGAACCATCATTGTGACATCTAAACTGACTCATAGCAGCACCTGGCAAACATCAAAAAGTCATGTGTACACATATTCATTTAGCCGTTTATTAACCCTGAGGCCAAAGTATCCCTCAGAGCTCTGATTTCCTCATGTGAGCAGGTATCACATGTACAACGTGGATGAGAAGAACCCAGGCTTTAGTGAGACCAGGGCCTGCTTCTACACAGTGCAGATCATCTGCGGCCTGGAGCACCTGCACCAGCACAGGATCGTCCACAGGGACCTGAAGCCGGAGAACGTGCTGCTGGACGACGCAGGTAGCGCCTAGTCTGTGGCATCTGACGGCTTTTGCTTCCTGCTGGTGTCTGTACTGACCGCGTTAGCCTTAGCGGTGTGATGTTTCTGTTTCACTTCCAGGTCACGTGCGCCTCTCTGACCTGGGCCTGGCGATTGAGCTGCCACCAGACAAAGACAAAACGAAGGGGTATGCGGGCACACCAGGTCAGTGGGACAACAATCACGTCTGCATTTAGTCATCCAACATTATGTACCATCAAACATTGACACTGACCACCAGGCATCATAAGAATAGCAACGTTAGCATTAGTTTAAGTTAGCAATAGCCTCTTGGGGAACCATTAGGATATTAACAATACTGATCTTAGCATTAGCTTAAGTTAGCAATAGCCTCATGGGGAGCCAGTAGGATGTTAACAATAGCGGCTTTAGCATTAACATTAGCCTATGGGTTGTCATTTGTATTTCAGTGTAACGACAGTAGTTTCAGTTAGCCTTAGCCTAAGGGTAGTCTTTCAGGTGCAGACTACAGTAGCCTGTTAGAGGCTTGTACTAGTTTGTATTTAGGACAGTAAGCTCCAGGTCCACCTCAACGGAGGCGATAGCATTGTCGCGTACAGTGTGACGACTGGTGCCACACTATGGTTGTATCACACTGACTGGGTCTGTCCCCAAGCTTCATGGCTCCTGAGCTGCTGCAAAACAAGGAGTATGATTACAGCGTAGACTACTTCACCTTGGGGACGACGCTGTTTGAGATGATCGCCGCCAAGGGGCCCTTCCGGAGTCGGGGCGACAAGGTAAACTCCCTGAGGCCAACAAAGTGACCTCTACAGCTTTCATATGTACTTACATATGCATCCAATAGGTGGCGCGATGGTTAAGCAATCAATCTAAAATGACCTATAATATAGTCGTTCAGTTAGCAAAACATTTTGAGTAGTTAAGATCGATCAGTTGAATAGTGCAACTTCTTCTCAGATTTTAGCCAGTGGATTTAGGCTTTATTACTAGTCAGCTCCAACATTGGGGTAAAGTTCTGCCTGGCATTTGATGGCCCTGACATGGGCGGTCATCCAACACCTCCCAGGTGGACAACGACGAAGTGACCCGGCGGACCCAGTCTCGTACCCTGACACCTTCAGTAGCGAGTGCAAGGACCTATGCGAGGGCCTGCTGGAGAAGGACCCAGAGAAGCGTCTTGGCTTCAAGAACAACAGCTGCAAAGTGCTGAAAGAGCAGCCCTTCTTTGTGGAGATCAGCTGGGGCCGGCTAGAAGCAGGTGTAGCGTGTCTAAAACATGCAAACATACGGACAGATTCTTTCATGAAGGAAGTGCTGTCATTTAATCGTTTTTAATGTGCTCCACCAGGTTTGCTGACACCACCTTTCATCCCCGACCCCAAGATGGTGTACGCCAAGGACATTGAAGACGTGGGAGCCTTCAGCACCGTCAAGGGCGTGATGCCGGACTAGAATGACGTCGACTTCTACAACGAGTTTGCCTCGGGGAGCGTCCCCATCTCCTGGCAGGAGGAGATGATCGAGACAGGCGTGTTCGGCGAGCTCAACATCTGGGCGGAGAAGCGCAAGCTACCCAGTGGCCTGGACCCCTATTTCGTGGAGGTCAAGGGCGGAGCTTGTGTGATGCTCTGAAAGGATCGACAAGTGATGCTAATGGGTTTGATGTAACTTGGCTTTACTCCATCTTGACCCATGTAATTAACTCTCTTTAAAAACGGGGTTTAAGAGACCCCTGCTGAATAAACTGGTTGGACCAGCTTAGGCTGGTTAATCAATTTATGATGGTTTGATGGTTTAGCTGGTCATTACAGCTTATGATGGTCATTTTACTGGGACCGCCCACAATAGTACACTCAGAGAAAAAAAAACAATTTGTGCCTTTGCTTGTTATTGTGTTGTACCCTTAAGGGTCTGCCAATGGTACAATAACCTATAGCTGTAGGTAATTGTACATTTTAAGGTACAGGAGTGGACTATGAGGAACATTCTTGCACCATTGATGGTACATTAATATTGTTTGTACCTCGGGGATGTTCCTCAGAGTCCATCTTTGTACCTTAAAAGGTACAACTCCCTACATACTTAGGGTAAAATTTGGAGACCGTTGAGGGTACAGCTCCAGTGATAAGCAAAGGTGAGGAGAAACAGGAGATACTGATCACGTTGTTTTGGACCTTTGGAGACAGCCTGGGAAGCTACGGAGAAGCAGGTGCATCTGTCTGCAGTAAAACTGGCTAGTGGGATATTGAAGTATGTTTTCAGATGAACGGCATTTCAAAAATATATCCAGAGCTCTTCCGGTGCACCTAAATAATAAGTCTGGTTATCACACAAGTTATCATGGAGAAGAAATTGGTGTTAATATTTGATATTTATAAATGTAATTATTTTTTCCCGCGACCGTGCCAGGATAGGCGGTTAAAAGAGTTTGGTGTTTTTATTTTGCGGGAAACTGATAATGTAAACGTCGATCACTGATGTTTGTGATGCCTATTCAAATCCTTGACAGAAAAGATGCGACCAATTAAGGACGATCGCTGTTGTGGGCAGTGCTGCGTAATATGGTCGCCGGGGAGAACACCTGTACTGTTGTTTTGGAAGAAAAGTGATCGAAAATTAGACTGATACCTTATCACAAACGCTTCTTCAGATGTAGGCCAAGCAATGATTTCTTGGCACTGCACCATTCGATGCAAATGGTCTTATTCAAAGACTGAACTGTAACGCTGAAAAAGACGGGAAATCTCGTTGATGTTTGCTGGCCGATTCCTGATATCTGATACTGACATTTATCTGCTAAATGTCTGAATTGACACGTTGAGAAGCAAATGTAAATCCAAGTATTTTGATTAAATCAAGTTTTCGATTAGGCCTAAATAAAGGATATACGACACACAGATGCAATTATTTTTGTAGATGTTTAACTAGAGATGAGTTTATATATTTTTGCACTTAGTATAGATCAACATCACAAACCATGTGCTCGTACAAATTATATCCAATAAAATTTGTCGGCTGGTCATTTTACATTGCAATCAGAAATTATAGTAGGTGACGTGAAATTTCTATTTTTTGCGGAACTCTTTCGGTCTACATTTTACCAACTATGATAACTGCAAGACAAAATTACCAATAAAACCTGTGTTTTCGTTCTTCACAATGACTCTTCGTTGCCTGAGAGACATAATCAAGATGATCAACTTACTAAGCAAATAAACGTAATTCATCTTTGGAGATCGGTCAAAATAACCGTTCGATAAATAGACCTGGCACAAATTTATCGCCCTGTACTGGATAACTGTACAAAAAAAACCATAAACCATAAAATCAATGTCGTTTCATGGAAGGGCACCTCGAAAGCCGAGTGTAGATCTGTAGCCTGCCATTACATAAAACAGGCTACCTAAGGGGATTTGTTCCAAAAGTCCATACCGCAGTTTCCTTTTATATGATATGAAAACAGAACTTCACTAAAACCCAAATAACTCACGTAGAAGTCTGCAGACTGTGTTCATTTATTTTCTCCCTCCATGCTGCAGAGAGGAGGATGAAAGGGGGAAAGTAGAAAGTCGCACGATCAAGATGCAACTCTGAGAGAGAGAACGGAAACCAAAAGCGTAGGTTTGTCAGCTCTCCATCACCGCCGAGCGCTAATTTCTGGTGTGATCGTGCCACGGATGAATGCGGTGGAGGACCGAATTTGTTACCCGACCTTAATCACTGCAAAACTTTGATTTATCAACGCCTTGGTAAGGAGATCAGAGACCATCCGTATAAGCATTAGAATAACACCTAAATACTTCAACGGTGAAATATTAAAATGTGCGTAAAATGTTGTGCGGCGTGTTAGTGGAGATGTATGTTGTCGTAATACGTGGGAACAACGCTGGGGATTTTCATGAAACAGCGGTGAAAAGTTGTTATGGCAATAGCAGATACTTTTCGCTTTATGTAGCATATGTCCAGATTTTTTGAGAATATTGTTTAGGCTACTGGATGATTTATACATTAAGATCATATCAGGTGAACATTACGCGGGATCATGCTGGACGGCGTTTTGTTGGCAAAAATGTATTAAACGTCTGTTGTGAGGCTTGAATTATGCGCAACGTCTGTTTCACAGCACGGATGCTGACATCAGAAAAATCGATTTGATGACTTTACGTGGTCTAAATCAGAACTCCAAATGAAAGTGTCACTGAAGCCTTTTAAAAAAAAACTTCTTCTTCCAAAAGAAGAAGAAGGAAACGGTTACTGGCAAAGTGAGAAGTAGGATGCGGAGTAGCTACTATAATGAGAGGTTGGCCGCGTTATTATCTCCTACAGAAAGCATTCAGTGTGCTTTTCTCACGTAAATGGGCATCATACATCATACTATGGGAATGGCAATGCTATAAAAGCGTTATGGAAGATGGATGGATGGATTGATTTTGAATGTAATTTTAATGAATTTCTTCGGTTTCTCCCAATTTCTTTATCATTTCCTTTCACAGAGCCCATAACATCCTCCCAGTAGCTATTACTCCGTACCCCAAGCCCCTTGATCCAAAATAGGATCGGGACGTGATACCCTCAGATAACACTGAAGGCAATGTCCCACTCTGGGGACCCTCCCGCAGAGAAATGTTCTCTCAGGCACAGGCCCCAAGACCCGCTGAAGCCGGACGATTGTTATCACCGCTATCCCCTGCCGCTGAACCAGATGGGCCTGCATGGGTATGTCAGGAGTATAATTTGCCATTTCAACTGTCAGATCTGTGTAGAAGAGTCCCAGCGAAGTCACGCTGGACGGATTTCGACAAAGAAAGATCTCGACAAGCCAGCCAGGAGAACGGACCAGGAACAAGAAAAGCATGCAGGTAGACCCCTGCATGATGTCATTTACTTTTAAGTAACAGAGTATTTCCTACATTAATCACGATTAACCTATCACTTTCGTAAAGTCTAATAAATAATTTCCGCAAATAGAAAGAACTGGATATGTGTCCATTCCAATTTTTTTTTAACCATTTTAATGCTTAAGTTGTAAAGCTTCTGAACTACTTTAAAATATTACATTTTAATCAGATCAGTGTGCATTGTGTGTAGTGAAAAACCGATTCGAATTATAAATCCGGTCCAAATTGTCCAAGATAGCCTACTACTGAATCGATTAAAAACCGCCAAATCGACTTAAATTTAAAAGAAAATCGACAAAACAGTTAACACCGTAACAAATCGATAGACTCTTTCCTGACACTATTACGGCATATTATTGTTTTTTTTTGTTTGTTTTATATTAAGGTTCAGTTACCTAGAGTCTATTTTTCTGCAGTGAAAATAGGCTCAACATAATGAGTTGTTAAATACGTATTAACTTTAAAAATAATACTAAATATCCACTGCAGAGGCGAATCGTAGTGTATCGGATCGTTACATGTTTAAATGCAGGCATATCTTTGTTATATTGTATCGCTTGAAATCTGCTTGCACGCTGCATGGTGCCCACAGGTAAAAAGGAAGTTGACACAACTAGAAAGTACCAGAAAGAAGTGCGTCCCGATGCAGGCCAGCAGATTCGCGTCTTCGGTTCCGCCTGTCAGAGAAGCTGAATCGCTTTTTACATTTTAAAGGAAAACCACGTTCATACCGGGAAGAGGACAGCTCCTCTGCGTTAATGACTGAGAGTGCGCCGGTCTGGGAGTTCCCAGGATCGCGAAAGTGCAGATCAGAATTTTCTGAGGTCGTTCAAGGGCGAATGAACTTCATGAGTGAACTAATTCAGATTTTTCTCTCAACTGAGAGATCGATCGATCAATCAGTCAATTACTTATTAATTAACAATTAATTTGTTAATTGTTTAAAAGGAGTACCTACTGTGTTTAGGGTCCTACTAGAGTCAATTCTTTTTTTGAATACATGGGTGTAAATTATGGGTCTGTTGTAACCCCCCAATAACCAGACCCGGCCAGTACAACCCACCTCCAAGTAATGATATTGTCATGTTGATTCTGTGGGGACCTCAACCCCCCCCCCCAATGTTCAATCCAAAGTTATGCCCTCAGTTGAATGTCAAGAAAAACAGTAACGAAATCAGTTCTCTGGTGTCATGAATTTGCCTGCAGGAACCCCGAGCTCGATCTCTGAGTCACAGTCCAACCCCCCAAGCACGGACCACGCCCCCCCCCCCCCACCGCCCCGGGTC
>JAODLD010000106.1:41113-52137 GCA_026781065.1 Mormyrops boulengeri | reverse complement strand
AAAATTGTGACTCTACCATCTGAGCATTGCAACAGAAATCGATACTCATCTGACCAGGCAACGCTTTCCCAGACTTCCCAGTTTTGGTGAGCCAGTGCCCACTGTAGCCTCAACTTCCTGTTCTTAGCTGACAGGAGTGGGACCGAGTTCAGTCTTCTGCTGCTGTTCTTATGTAATTTTATGTCAATCAGTACCTACCATATTCCTGAGATCTGTGTGAATGCATCTAATGTGAAGTACATTATTATTGTACCCATCTTTGAATATTGCATTAAATACTTTATCAGAAATAAATTATAATATAATATAAATTAACATCATGTAAATAATCAAATATAATTACATTTAAATATTATAGCTATAAGGCCTTAGTATTGAAAAAAAAATCATTTCCATCCATCCATCCATCTATCCATTTTCCATACCCGCTTGTGCCGTACACGTTCACGGGATTCGGAGCCTAATAATTTAACAAATATTGAGGAAGATGTATCTGCACTAAAAAGAATTAATTCACTTCAAAGAATAATGTTCATACAATGATTCTGGTATTTTTCGTCTCTGCAACTGGTATGAATGGTACGTAATTGAAAATCCCTCTGGAACAACAAAATTGCCTCTGGGTGTCGCTCTTGGAAGATATTTTTCATTCCCTTTATCGATTTTGTTTCGTTTTACTGTTTAAATCTTTATCATTTCAATTTATCTCTTAGTCTAGTTATTGATGTGGAAACGGACATGTATTTTTTATTGTGTTCTTTCTATTTGATTATTTAAAAACAAAATAAACGTTAAAATGATATTAAATGAAGCGAATAGCCCTTTAATGAATTTATAATACAATTCTTCGACAATAACAACTGAGCGCAAATGAGGATCGTACGTAAACAGTACGCTCGGTTTACCCATATCAGGCCAGCAACTTAATTGATCAAGATTAATGGATGAGATTTCGGAGAAAAAAAAACAAACGGCAGCGTGTTGTCAGTTTCCCGAAACGCTGACATCTAAAGCACTAGTCAAACACATGACTTTGAATATTACGATTTACCAGTGTCATAACAACGATAATAGGCCAACTTGAAACTACAATGTTTTTCATTATTTTACGTATTATTTCTGACCAATTTTATACTGGAACCCTGCGCACGTTTGGCGATGACAGCCGGGGTTGCGAGTGCTGATCTATACTGATATGCTTAGAACAGTCTGTGTAATCAGTGAGTAAATTAAACTCTGGTGTGCATTTCTTACTTAGTCTGTGCATGGGATCCTACTAGCCGTTGCTTGGTGGCTGTCAGAGGGGTAACATCGACCCTACTGACCCGAGCTGGCAGAGTCAAGCGTTGTCGGCACTCATGGGGATCGTGGAAGTAATACGGAGTCTGATCGTTGACCTGTTGATAATTTCTTTAGTAACTGACTACTACTATGTTGTGCCAGTATTAAGTAGAGCTCCTACGGATGAACACCGAAAGCCTCATCGGCTAGGAAGTAACTATACATCTCCCACTTTGCTAAAGACCGTCAGCGTCAAATGCCGTGAGTCTGAGCTGGAGATTGCGGTGAAAGCCGATCTTTATAACATAGGTACTCCTATCGAGGGGTCCGATCTAAGATTAGGAGCGGATCCTGGCGTTAAGGAATCATGCAAGGCTAAGGCTTCTGGACCTTCCGGGTACACCATCATCGCTGATCTAAAGGACTGTGGCACCCACAGAATGGTTTGTATTGTAACGGTAACCTGGCCTTGGTGTTTGAGCGCAGTGGTGTACATCGCGTACTGACGCATGAATTGCGCGTCTGTTTTTCAAATATCCGCCGTATTTCTGCACCGATGATTAGGAAATTCCAATGTTGTACCAATTAAACTGAGGCATAGGGCGCTTCTTTAGCTTATTCTATCAGTAAATTGTCTTCTAGATTTTCAGTCTGTACCCTATTCATGAATTGCGCATTAAAGTCTAGAATAGACCTTTTGACCAAAAACTCCTCTGCAGCAATAATTTAGTATTCATTAATTTTCCTCTACCATAGGTCATAGGGGATTCATTGATTTATGCAAACCTCCTCGTCTATTCACCGAAACCATCTCGAATCGGCATCGTGCGGATGAAAGGCGTTGCTATTCCAATAGAGTGCCATTATAGGCGGTAAGCCACGCTGGTCTGTGGTGGTGCTGTGTGATATGGTAGCAAAACTGAGGTTTTACTTGCTCTCCCTCTTAGGAGACTCCATGTGGAAAGTAGTATCCTTAAACCAACATGGATGCCCATCGCTTCATCTCCTCCTGAGGAGTTGGTGGATTTCTCCCTGAAACTCATGTCTAGTAAGAATGTGTGTGTGTGTCATGGGGGGGGCCTTGTTGACTGGGACTTCCTAACTCTTTTTGGTATTGCTGTTTTTTGTTATATCCCGAGCAACCGTAGCAGAATTTCTGAGTCTTCCTCCGAAATGACAATTTGAAACTGGAGACTTAATTGTTCAACTTGTGTCTCCAGATGACTGGCGAGCTGAACGAGTGTCTCCTCTCTACTTCCTGGGGGATTTCCTATACATCCAAGTCTCTGTCCGATCAGGCGGTCGCGTTCCCCTCAGCCTGTTTGTTGACAGCTGTGTTGTTACTGCACACCCAGATCAGAGATCTCGCCCAAGATACTCCTTTCTCGAGAACAATGGGTGAGCAAATCCATATGACCGATTGTAAACTCGGATCTGCAGCTGCTGACGTTCTTCTCCTTTTGTAGGTGCCTGATTGACAAATTGCTGACTGGGTCCAGCTCCATGTTTCTGCCCAGAGTCCAGCAGACCACGCTGCAGTTTTTTCTGGAGACCTTTGTGTTTCCTCGGGAACCTACAAATACGGTTGGTCTGGTTTGATTCCTACCTGTAGCTGATGGTTCCCATTCCTGATGGTTCTTTGTTGCTTTTGACCCACAGATGTACATCACATGTCACGTGGTGGCCACAGTCAGTGGAGAGACTGTGGATGCCAAACGCCGGGCTTGTTCCTTTGTGGATGGAAGGTTAGCTCACTCTCAATCGGGTTTATTAGCCAAGTATGTTAACACACAGGGAGTTCTGTTTCTGGCTGTGCATTTACTGCAAGTATAAGACAATGGTCCATACAGTCTGTATACAATATGCATGTGTAGTTGATAAATATCAGCGCAAGGAATGTTGGAATATACAATAAGTCAATGTTTCCCAACCCTGTTTCCTGCCACAGCACTTTTTTTTTTTTTTCTTTTTTCATAAGGTGACTATCACAGGGTACACCATTGATTAACACGTACTACTAACAGGCTCTTGCCAATAACTCGAATCGCATTGATCCTGAAATGATCTTTCATAAATTTGCCCATAATATTGTCTCTACTGCTGGGCTGTTTGCAAATTGTTGAACGTGTAAAAATTAACGTGTTCATTGTAAGGGTCTTCTCTGCTGCATTGAATTTTTGCACGAGTGCACTTGCAACCTGTTGGATGATTAAGTGAACTGTGTAAGCTTATTATAATTCTGTTTTATGTAATAGAACAGACAGTGTGCTGTAACGGCACACTAGTTCTCACATCCGTTAACTGCACTTATTGCAGCATTCATTCACAACAATGAGGTTGCGTTTACTTGTACCTCCTGTGAATTGTTCCTTTTAACTAGCTACTGAATTATGGTGCCTTTCCACTGTCACTAAGAACCGAGCCTTAAAGTGAACTGGCAGCTTTCCAATGTAATGTATGCCAGTCATATTTGTCGCTGGCCCTGGAGTGACCAACCCAAGCTGGAACCGCAGTATAACTAGTCTCTCCGCAGTACAGGTCGAGTGTGGCTGGCTTGGTTCCTGTACACCAGTGGAAATGTGCCATTAGTGGAAGGTCCAGTACTGGACTTTTAGATGTATGTATGAGCCAGGATGTAGATTGTCATGTTTCTGTTCCCAGGTGGAGATCTGCAGATGGGAATGACTGGGTATGCAGTGGCTGTGACACGTATCACAGGTCTGGCCGGCCCATTTGGTCCACTGGCCCTGGCAGTCGCCGGCGGCCGGCTAGCATCTCGCGCAGTGGCATGCACACTCCGAAAGGTATGGGTGGTGCCATATGGTCCATTTTGTACTTGAATTACAGCTGCTTGTCTCTCCCCTTTAGGATGGGAAAAGGAGATAACCGTGGGGCCTGTGATTATCCTTCCAAGCAAGGGGGTTGGCAGCCCCTTGTTCCCAAGCATGCTGGTTCCAGCACAGCCATCTGGAGCTAACTGGAGACCTGTAAAGGAATCCCTAAGAGGTATATTTGGCACGTTTCTACACTTCTGCAATATCTGTGTCTTAAGCGGAATTCTAATTTTATGGTGAACCTTAAATCTCTATCAGGAATATCTTGCTGAGGCTTGAACTGATCGCACATCAGTGGTTAACTGATGTTCCTAGAGAAATTGGGTCCGACGTAGATGGACCCTTCTTGGTCTGGCATTTCAACACCAAGACGTCTGGATGAATCGGTCAGCCCCCTTGCTGTGTTCACTGAGGCTCTTGTAACATCTTGCAGACTGGCAGAAGGATGGTAGTTCACACTTTATCCTGGACCTTGCAGAAGATGGTGGTCTGCCAAACAAAATGGCTGGTGAGAACTGTGGGCTGGTTTGTTGCTAAAACTGTAGAATGGGTGGTCTCTCATCAAAATCCTTATTAAGATTGAGAATTCCTTCTTTCAGAAGAGAAGGAAACTGCAGTTGGCCCAATAACACAACATGAACAAAATTGCACCTCCGTAGTCCTTCAGCCTCAAGCAGGTGTTGGATTAACCAGCTCTTTGGTTCTGTTGGGTGAACTTTCTTCTAAGCCTGAAGTTCTTAGAAAGATAGACTTTATTCATCCTGTCCCACCATCTCATCAGGATGGCAGCCTGGTGCAGATGCCTGCATCACAAGTTGAAGCTGTCCAGGAAGGTACTTGAATCTTGATTGTGGCCAGCAGATTTTGTTTTGTGTTTTGGGTGGGGGTTATTTGTGAATTATAGAAGTTGGTCACTAGACTTGGGCTAGAATGTCCTGGTGCACAGAATCTTCATTTTCTGTAACTAGAAGATTATTAACAATTATGCATCTCCTCCAACACCAGCTCTGTGGCCACTGCCTTAGTCATCCTGTGGAAGCCCCCCCGATTTCTACAAAGCCTCCACTCAATGGTGCTCCCAGCATGGTCCCGGTTATGCCACCCAACATTCCCTGTGCTAGGAAGTGAAAGTCTGCTCTGCGGTCACCACTTACTCTGGATGAGCAGAGAAATGGATTATATATTTTTATTCTGTCTACCTTCTGGAGTAAATAATTGAGTAATAACCAGGTGTCAGTGTGGTCTCTTATCTAAATGTCTACTGAAATGGACAGGTGCCTGAAAGAATACTGAGCCCAAGACATTAGGGCAGCTTAATTTTGTGTTTCTCAAAGCCTTCATGGTATTACAGCCATCTTAACTTCAGACTCAGAAATCAATATGATGACCCTAGCTTTGTCTTAACCGGACAGTATAGAGATTCCCAGTCACAGTACTCAACTGATTGGTTGAGACAAAACCCTCAGTCTGGATTTGTACTTTCTGGACCTTAACTTTCCAACTCTGCCCCGGGGCCGATTAGGTCTCTGGGCTGAGCCTGTGCTAAGATTCTACACCACCCCTGAATTCCTATAGTGCACGCTAAACTTTCCTCAGTTTAAATTAATCAGCACTTACTTAAAATAAACGCATTAATGCAGTGAAATGCTACACGATGGTTTCACTCTGGCAAATAAATTTAGCAGCAGCATGTGTGACTGTGAGCTAGAGGCATTAAGGAATTAAACGCTCATTTTCTAGTTAAGTGGTTGAAGGTAGGCAGACCACGTGACGCCGCAATTAATGACAACATTACGGGAAGCCGTGGATTTTGGTTCATCGTTACATCGAGGGGGAAACGGGGCACGGTGGAGTGAGTTACTGGGGTTCGCAGTGGATTAGCGTGGAGGGGGGACATCATAAAAGAGGAGGAAATGAGGAGGGGGCGTACATGGGGGTGCGCTCTCGTGACGTCATACGCCGCGTTGGCTCGCGCTGGAGAAACTTTTGGACCCCCCCCCCCCCCTTCTCCCCTGGCAAGAGCAAGGAGCTAGGGAAGAAACTTACACCGTTTGGGTGAATGCATACCTCTGTAAGGAGCAGCTCCTTCAGAAAAGGGGGGAAGAAGGCAGGCGATTATATGGAAACCGAGAACGCAGTTTAACCTTTTAAACTCGGTCGCTATCTGGCTGGAGCAAGCTCGGTATCTCGATTGCAACCTCCCCTCCTCCTCCTCCTCTGGTCGTGGGACAGAGAAGCGGAGCAGGGCGAAATGGCGGAAACCAAAATAATCTACCACATAGACGAGGAGGAGACGCCGTACTTGGTGAAAATCCCCGTGGCGGCGGAGGAGATCACGCTGCTGGATTTCAAGCAGGTCCTGAACAAGCCCAACTACAAATTCTTCTTCAAATCCATGGACCAGGATTTCGGGTGAGTCTCGCACACGGCGGATTCTCTGCTGATGACCAGGGGGCGCCTGGAGGTCCTGCCCGAAAAGTGGCCCTTTCAACATTAACAAAACCTTTTTTTTTTTTGCGATTGCCACAGATTTTTTACCTTCTTACGTTCGGGGGTTTGCAGCGTCAGTAACGCAACAGCAGTTTTGAGAAACATTTGAAAATGCAAAAATAAGTATAGCATTTTCTGACTGGCCCACTGCATATCCATATTTATATCCAACTGTTTTATTTGGTGCAGTGTTATGAGCAGTTATAATACAGTGAAGTGGAAAGTTTTAACATATTTATGTATGCAAAAAAGTATGCATGAAAGGTGTCTTTGGTTATTAAAGTTAGTATAAAATGTTAAGTACTGTTTCCCCGAAACATATGTTGCACTAATGCTTATTCTTTGGAGTTCATGTACTTTTGAATGAAAATGTTATTGAAAAAAACCGGAAAGTAACAATCTGCAGAGATAAACGTGTCTATATTATTTCGAATAATTTATTTAACCACATAATACATTTCTGGAAATATCTTAGACTACGTCTTTTGTATTGATTAACTGTACCATGTGACCTGAATCCACGTGATACGATTTTTATGACCTATAGTGTTTTCATGCTCATTGCTGCAAGGTATCTGTCGTTTGGCATAAAATACGACCGATGAGTTTTACATAAATTCAGCTCTAGTCTGGCATATTTGCGAGTTAGCTGAACTGAGTCGTTTCATCACTTTAAAAATACAATTTTCCAACAAATCGGCACATCTCTTCTAGGTAATATTAGCTCTGTTTCCAGAAAGCAGTAAGATTTCCGTAATTTCTACATTATATTTTTCTGTAAGGTTGCCAAAGATTTTAACTAAATAGGTAAAAAGAATTTACATAATATAAAATACTTAATTATTTGAAATTCGAAGTATAAAGGTATTTATGCAGAGTGGAAGTGAACCCTCCTCTGCCCTTAATTTAATTCTACTGTTTTAGGTTTAATCATCTAAAGACCAGGATGCTCTCATCAGCATCTCGGACAGTAAAATCCATTTAGCACACAGCGCCGGTGTGTGTGTGCGTGTGTGCTGAATGGCGGTGCCAGGTTTTCGGGGCAAGACTCTTTCTCTGGTAGCACATCTCCAGCAGGGTCTCCTGTGGGGTCCTTTCCTGCTCCTGAGGCGTCCAGTGTGCTGCCTGTTGCTGGAATTAATCGGAAGCAGGTTGATGTTGCTCTAAAATCGCGCATCAGCTGATGAGCAGACAGAGGCCCTCTCAAAGCACCCCCCCCCCACCCGAGGACCTAAAATTTTAAGAGACTAGGCGGGGGGGGGGGCATGGCAATCCATGCGGTAAGACAGGAAGAATGATTCCCAAAGCCAGACCTTCTCCTTCTACATGTAGCATTTACTTGCTTTGTTTTATGACCAAATCTTTGTGAGAACATACGGTTTGGCACTATCATAATGAGGTCTAGGGTTGGCGCAGGCTTCCCCAGCTGGCTTACTGGTTCCAGCTGCCCGGCTTCCCTCCAGACACATGAACCCCAAATGCTGCCCCTCTCTCCACATGATGCGGACTAAAGTATTTTTCAGATGTGGTGTAGCACACAGGCCAGTGAGCTCCTAAACATAGCAGGTAAACAGGCTCAAGGTGAGACTCCTCATCTTGTTTTTTTGTGGTGGGAAAATGTGGACGTTATGTAGGAGTGGCCTGAGGGTTCCCGGCTTATCGGTCCCTCTGTTCCTTCGTGACTTTACCTTTACGCTCTCTCCTGGCGAGCATGTCTAGGAAGTAGGGTCTTGTGTAGGACGTGCTAACGAGCTTTAAGCTGCTGTTGGGTGTCCTCGGGTGACGTCAGCGGCTGCAGCTGTTCGGGGGGGTCTCTGGACCGCCGCGCTCTGTATCGAGTTTCGTCGCCTGGACCTCCTGTAGGTTTTCGAAGCATCCGATACATTTACCCGACAGTTGAGCCGGTCATTTGCACCCGCCATAATATGTCATGAGTCTCTAATCGTCCGTGGAATGAAAATCGCTGGTGGGTGTGGCCAATGCGGGATGGGGTTGCGGTCGGGGGACGAGCCTGTTCGTTCGCTTCATCTGCCTTTTGTTTTGGTCCCTCTCCAGCGTTTTAGTTAAACCCGTTTCCCTGCCTGTACTGAAATAAAGCCTCCATTCATTCAGTCGAGGCTTAAATCGCTTTGGCTGCTGGTCCTGTTTGCCGGTTGGGGTCCAGCCGTTCATGGGGTCCCCTTCTCCTCCTGAAGCTGTCCGTGGGGCCCTGGGGGAAGTGTTTCTGCATGCGGCGCATGTTCCTCTCACTACGTGTCTTTCACCCGGGAGGTGGGAGGATTTATGGAGTGAACAGTTCCATTCCTGCCAACCCATGTCTCCTACAACGAAACGCAACCCCAGAACTGATCCGTCCCTGACATACGAGACTGAATTGGTGACTGAAGTGCCTGTTTTTTTTTTTTGTGTTTTTTTTTCTTTTTTACTATAAATCCTGTTTGTTTTGCCCCGCAGTGAAACACTGGTAAACCTTTCAAAAGACCTCAGACATGCGGAATAGTGCGGACTTGCAGGCTTTTAAGTGAGCGCGTATTGTCGACGAAAATAACCCGCTGCTGTAATTACGGTGTAATTAACGTCTTTGTTGTGAGCGCTGAAGGGCTGAAGTCACCGAGAGGGGTCTTCACGTCGATGGATAACCGCCCTTTCCTGTAATGTAGATGCTGGGCTTCACGGGGCAGGCAAGCTGCTGCAAACTCTGTGGCACAATAAGATAATGAGATAAACGTGTAGACAAAACACAAGGTGTGTGAGGGAGTGAAGAGTGCTGATTTTCCATGGTATTTTGTGTCTGGTGGGTGGCTTGCTGTGACTCATGGCTCCCATGTGCTGGGGGGCACTATGACCCGGGGGATTTCAGGTGTCCTTACTCTCCGCACTAAAGATGTAACGATTTTAGCTCAGACTTTCTTTTTTTTTCTTTTCTTTTCTTTGGGAGTGTGGGTGAATAAGAAAAAAACGGGGAAAAAATTTGGAACACTGACATGTTCTTTAGTGTTCTCTTGTTTAGATTAACCTCTTTTCACATGAAATTTTTCTGAAGACCAGTCAGAAAACATGATTGCATTCCTTACACTCCACTGGATAACCAAAATGTTCCCACACCGCTGACTTGAATGTGTCGTGGTCTTCTGCAATCTCAAGGTTATTATCCATTTTGAGCTAATGAAACTAGCCTAGCGCTTACCATAGGCACCATCACTCGATCATGATTGGACCAAAACAGTCATGTGACACGCAGTTGGAAAACAATAAAATAGGCGTAATATGTAAAATTTACAAAATATACAGCTCGCCCCAATTTTAAGTAGAATAATAATTTTGTGTTTTACATGTGCGGCTGTGTCAATTGTGAAATGAAAAATGAGTTTTCTGACAGAAGTTGTGTAATGAGAGTTCAACAGGCTGCAACTGCGGCGAGGGCAGGAGGTTGGGGTTGGGGTTAGATGGATGTCGAGGTCATGAATGAGATTGGGAATGTTTGTTTTGGGGCTTTGGTCTCAATTTCAAAACCATGTCACCCCTACTCCATGCCCCTGTATGATGGCGCACTTCTCTTCACTTCTCTTCTCTTCTCTGTCTGCAGGGTTGTGAAAGAGGAGATATCTGACGACAGCGCCAAACTGCCGTGTTTCAATGGGCGGGTGGTGTCGTGGGTGAGTCCACATGTGTCTGCTGCGGGGGGGTGGGGGTTAGCCATGGAGGCTGGGGTTGGGGCTGAGGGATGGAGAACTGGAGAAGAAACGGAGGTTGGGGGAAAACATCTTTCCAGTCATCACTGTGAGAATGAAGGATGTTACCATAGCAACCATGTCTCACGGCTGTTGGGCAGGCGCATTGAATCCCCAAGCGTCTGATTGCATTATGGGATTGGTGTGATTGTATCGGCAGTCCTACTGCAGACATCCCACTTCTCCCGGAAGTTCTGGGAGCCTCCCTCAAATTGACAGCGGCTTCCTGACGCCCGTAAATGATGCGTGATGTCCTGGAAGTCTGTCGTTCTGCTATTCAGCGATAGTAAAATCAGCCGCCAAGAAGTTTTATCGCTGCAACCTCGTGCCAAATTTGACCACCACTTTCTCTAGCAGCAAATTTTGTCCCCCTCACGTTTCCCCCACCCCAGTCAGCAATATGTATATACGGTATACCAGCCAAGCACTGGCCATCACCCCCCGCCCTCCCGAATGCCCCTCGTCTGCCTCCCTGAAATCAATATCCCTAAGCCGGGGTGCCCGCTACGGCCGACCTTAACATGGAGTCAGACAGAGAAGGGAATATGGAGATGAAAAAAATCTGTAGGAGAGAAAGGACAGTTAGATGTGTGATGGGTGTTCAGTAGGTCATGGATGGGGGGGGGGGGGGGGGGGGGGGGGGGGGGGGGGGGGGGGGGGGGGGGGGGGGGGGGGGGGGGGGGGGGGG
>JAODLD010000106.1:7352-18631 GCA_026781065.1 Mormyrops boulengeri | reverse complement strand
GGGCAAGAGATGCTGGAACTGCAGGGATCCCAGTCACTTCTCCAGGAACTGCCCTCTGCCTCAGGTTGTGCAGGGGAAC
Organism: Mormyrops boulengeri; assembly: GCA_026781065.1. Lineage (NCBI taxonomy): Eukaryota > Metazoa > Chordata > Actinopteri > Osteoglossiformes > Mormyridae > Mormyrops > Mormyrops boulengeri. The sequence continues at coordinate 18,552 of JAODLD010000106.1, read as the reverse complement.
CAAGCTAGAAGAGGGAGAGAAGTAAGACCAGGGCCCGTGGTGTGCTTTGCCTGCCAACAGCTGGGACATATCGCCAGCCAGTGTCCCAGCCAGTGTGCACAAGGCCCTGGGTGGTCCACCACTTCTGCCCAATAGGAGACTGCGGGGACGGGCGGTGACGAGGGTCAGGTGCGTGTGGAAGAGGGAAGGTGGATGAGTGGAGATGGACAGGTACAAAGGTACAAAGTAGGTCAATTAATAGTGACATTCAAAAAAATAAAAAATAAAAACACAAAGAAAGTGGGATTGAATTAATAAAACATGGCCACATTTTAATTAAAACAAGGGAACTAGTTATTTTGCAATTTGTACATCTGTTCTGCAATGGACAATGCCAATGACACATATTGTGTACTGTTTGTCATTTAAAGTGAGGGAAATAATTATTTGACCCCCTGCTGAATTCCTAATTAGACACATTTATTAAAAAATGAGAAGTCTATAATTTCACTGGTAGGTTTTTTTTTAACATCAGAAGATATATTTTCAACAAAACAAACAAGAAAAAAAACATTATGTAATAGGTAAAAATCAATTTGTCATTTATCTACGGAAACAATTATTTGATCCCCTACAAGCCAGCAAAAAATAAGGTCAAGTACATGTGTACTAACACAACACAAGTAGTAGTTAATTAAGTATTTACAGATACCACCATTCACATTTAATGGCATTACTTTGTAAAATAGTGTTCTTTGGTCACTAACCTACATCATGGGAAATACCAAAGAGCTGTCTGAGGACACCAGAGACAAGATTTTTGACCTTCACACAGGTGGAATGGGCTACAAGACCATCAGCAAGCAGCTTGGTGAGAAAGTGACCACTGTTGGTGCAATTATTCACAAATGGAAAAAAGACTAAACTGTCAGTCACCCTTGTTCTTGTGTGTTCCTTCCTCTTGCGAAGTTTCCTCAAGTTCTCTGCTCTTCGCAAGGTTGCTAACCGGCATTTGATGTCCCCCTGGAGTAGCCTGAGACCTTCTCTCTCTGTATCATAGGCTTTCTTCCACTTTCTCAGCTGCCTTCTCTCTCTGACCAGTCTTTCGATCTCTTGCTGCCTCCTGGATTTGGCTGGTGCTCGTGTTGCTTTGTCGCTTCTCCTTATATTCACTCCATATCGCTCTTCTCCATAGTGGTAGATGATGTCGCTCATCCTCTCCAGCTTTTCTTCTGCTGTGCCCACTTGCTGCACCAGGATTTTCGTCAGGTCACTGTTGACTGTTTCCCACTCTCTCTCTTCAATAGCTTTGGGCCACCTCACACTGGGTCTGCATCCTTTGATCTTTTCCTCCTTGGGAGGTCTCTGTGGTTGGATGGGTTCCTCTGCCGGCATTTCTGTGTTTGTATTATTCTCCTCAGTGACAGGGGTGCTAATGCACTACGAACTTTGGTTTTTGTCCCGTCGCTGTGCTTCAATCAACTGACTTGACCAGTTGCTTCGTAAGAAGTACTGGTCAATGCGAGGCCCTCGTCTCTGCTCTCTCAAGCACCTTCTCTTTCCTTGGTGGATCTTCAACCCCTTGGCTGATGTTATTTTTGTCCAGTCATAGGTGCACACCTGAAGTGAGTGCCCTGCTGCTGTTGTGGTTGTCTCATGTGCCACGTTCTTGCTCATAGTCATATCCATTCCTGGATCTATAGTCATGTTGTCAATTATTGAGCCATCTTGCAGCCCGGCTCTCGCAGGCTCTAGAGGTATATTCCTTTGTTGACTTTCTGTAGCACTTAACAGGTGTCTCCAATAAACTGAAGTAGTGTCGGAGACTGCCACCATGGGAAGCTAACCCATGACAGCCCGAGTGGGGTCTGTTTCCTCCAGTCAGCTGCCTCTCCAAGTTGTCACACAGACTTTCCTATGTTGTCAGCTGCCCTTTCACAGCAGTCACTGGACGAGTCCAGATACTCAGAATCATGAAACACGGGACGTGATGTTAAACTGTCCATTGTGCCAATGGATGGTACACAGATGAGGTTTCCCTTGATATTGAGAGGAATGGGAGCTGTATGTCAGACATGTTAATATAAAGCTATAGGAAGCATTCATTGACCAGCTCATCTTAGGAGATAATGGTAATAGTAGATTTGTAGTTTTCTTTTAATCTAAACAAACTCGCCAGAGAAAAAACTACTACTAATTTCGCTTTTTAGAATCTGTCTATTTGTAGAGCTATGGAAAAGAAGTGGGATGAAGTTTATAATTTCATCTCTTCACAAGCATAAACTGCAGGGTATATTACGACACAGAAACAAAATATGAGGAGATTTGCCTCCAAGTTCAAACTGAAAGGTTAGTAATTCTTTAGGGGAAAAAAAAGATTCCGGTATACAGTATTATGAATGTATGTATTAAACATTTTTTTTAATTGCAATATAGATGGAGAACTCTGGTTTGAGAAGAGTGGTGAAAACCAGAGAGGAAGCAAAGACTGTGTTCAAAGAATTTCATTCATCTGTAATTGGAGGGCACTCAATTTTCAATGACATTGAAAACTGGGTATGTTTTATTGTAGATGTTGTAGTTCTTCAAATAATGGTGTAAACTGCTGATATTAATTGTAAATATCTTACAGATCTTGGAATGTGACAAATGTCAAAAGGTTGGTAAGCCTTTGGCTGCTGTTCAGACACTAGAATATATTCAGGTAAATGTCATGTCTTTTCATTTCATGCCTAAATTTGCCAGTAAATACACCTTCCTGCTGCTTAATCCTCCCAAGCCTGTCCCTCAGTTATTATGCAAATTTATGTGATTTAATAATGGTAGTCACTTGAAATCAGTCTGGTGAGTAGTAGCTCCTTATTTGTGCCTTGTTTAGGTGCCACAGCTGCACTGTGTTTTTTCCAGCCATTCTTTAACACAGACTACATCACCTCGGGCCGCTTTGACCATCGTAACAGTGACCACTGTGCATATTATGTATGTGACATTTAGTATTGCACATATTAAGAAGGATCTTTCTCATAATAAGTCAGTGGTGTCTGGGAGCTTATAGGAATTGATCTAACGGGGCATTTCCCAAAAACCACTGATGGCTTTCAGTACATTTTGACAGCCATTGGCTACTTTTCAAAGTCGGTTAAGGCCTTCCCCTTAAAAACAAGAACAGCATCAGAAGTTTCAAGACGGTTATGTTCTATTGTATACAGACATGGCTGTCCCAAAAGAATTCTGTCCGACCAGGGAAGAGATTTTGTTGATGAAATAGGTACCATTTAAATATATAACAACCAGTAATTTGATGTTTTGTGATTACTCTGCAGTAGGGGTGCAACAATATACTCAGCCCACGAGACGAGACGAGATACTGGGTTCATGAGAACAAGACGAGACGATATTTTAAGGAAAACTTCAAAGAGGAAATATATTACTGGAAAGCAGCCTTTTATTTGATTAATTTGAAAGACGAAAAAATGCAAAATAATGCAGATATATGGTGAAATGTTTTAAATAATCACCATCATCATATGCAGTAAACTGAGTAAAGAACAGAACAAATACAAAGTATATAGCACCATAAAATATTTCACCACAAACTCAAATGACAGGCTTCTCTCGTATTTGACTACTCAATTGAACATAAAATAGAATACGTAAAACAATATAAATAAACATATATATTTTTTTTTTTATGTTTTCTTCACTGGTGCAGTGGATTTAAGTAAAGAGCTATGATGGTACACAAATGGCTTTGCAATTAAGTAGCGTTAGCCGCTATGTACGGCATTATTTTCCTACATTCCATACACATGGTTTGTGTTTTGTCTGTCACCCTTTCGCCATTTATATTTTCCTCTGAGTACCCAAAATGCTGCCACGCAAAACATTTGAGAGAGTCTGGGGCATCTGCTATGGTAATTTCGTCAGATGCCGACATGCTTACAGCAGCTGATTTGCAGCGCCTTCGCGAGACCGCTTTTCACTCCAACAAGAAATCTTGTCATGATGTAATATCGTGAGATCTCGTGACACGAAATATCGTTGCACCCCTACTCTGCAGTCTCTAAAATTTTGTTTCTTCATTCTTCAAGATCAATCATTCCCTTTGTGAACTGCTGTGCATTAAAAGGAGTGTAACAGCAGCCTATCACCCCCAATCTAATGGCCTTGATGAAAAGACCAATTATAACATACAATGGTAATGCTTAATGTTATTTTGCCTAGTTTTTTATATTTCATAAAAATGTGATTATAATGATAGTATTTCTATTTTAGAGCCCTCAAGAAACTCATCAACAATCAGCAGAATGACTGGGGTACCTATCTGGATGCCACACTGTTCTCCTTGAGATCGAAGGTGCATACAACCACAAAACACTCTCCCTTTCTTTTAATGTATGGCAGAGAGGCGATATTCCCTTCAGCGGTTCCAGCTGACATGCCGGTGAGTCCTTCCATATTTTATTACTTGCTATTTTAGAAGACACTTTTTAATCCTAACTTTGACATTCCACTGTAATATGCCAAAAATATCTTACTTATTTACATTTTGATGGTATTCCATTCTTAATTATTTGAAATTCTAGCTTTTCATTGTCATTCTCTTTGGAGAGTCTGTGTATACAAACTTTGTACGTACAAGCAAAAGACAAGACAATGAAGGCCTTTAAACAGACAACAGAACAAAATATTAAAAAGTCACAGGATAAACAGAAAGAAGCATATGCCAAAACGGTTCAGAACAAGTACCAACATGTCGTGTATGGTGTCGGAGATGAGGTTCTCTCTATTCTGCTGAATATGAGGAAGTGTGGAAGTAAAGGAGGGAGAATTGAGCCAGATTTCTCCGGTCCATATGTAATTGAAACCATGTGTGGCAAATTGGTTACATTAAAAAAAAGAAGGGTCCACGCCAAAAACGAAATACAACATAAGTCACCTTAAGGAATACAGAAGAAGCACGGACAATGACAGATCAGAAAGTTCAACACATCTGCCAACTGAAAGTAATAAAAGTTTCAGCACGCCTCATGCCAGTACACTGTGAGTCACCAACCTTTGGCCGAAGAGAATGATCAACAGCCTCATGACAGTACAACTCCAAGAAGACCATTTGTTATTGCATTTGCCACAAAATATGAAGAACATATAGAAGACTCAAAAGAGGTAACAACAGCCACAGAAGCTGTAGAGCCTGAACCGGAAAAGACCTTCCAGTCAAAAGAGAAGCTGTGAAGAACAAGGTTGCATACTCAAATTTCTATTTCTGACCTGTTGGTTCTGTAACCATCTTGGCCTACTCCACCAGTTCGTTCTTTACATAAAGGTGGATTGGCAAGCTTGTTACCAACCTGCTGTACTAACCTATTGGTCACAAGTTAGCAACAGGGGCTGGAGAAATGAGAATATATCACAGCCTGTTTTTCAGTATCTAAAGCTTGGAAACAACAAAAGGATGCCTTCTGCTCACAATGCACAACCAGCTGTGATATTCAGTATGCTTGTTATACGTATGATAATATTTAATATTTTTATTAAATGGTACCATGCGCGTCCTATGGTTCACGCATGAGTTACCCTTATGGTATTCCTTCATCTAAAGTTTTACATCCACACGTTAAACAACTTAGCCAAAAATTGCATGAACTCAACTCAAATAACTTTTTAAGCATCAGAATTGGGGAACACTGTGGTACACTCAGATTATTTTATGTTGGCCCTGCTCAGTTTTACTTTGGCCTGTTGGCCCTGTTCAGTTTTATGTTGGCCTGTTGGCCCATTTGAGTTGTTTTATGTTACAGTGCTTAGAAGATACTGATTTTTCCATAATCATTTAGTGATCATGCTCTGGGCTTCAAAAGACCATGGACAGGTCGAAGCAGTTGTGGGACCTTATAAGCTGTATGACCACTCTTTTCGCACGCTGCAAAAGACTGTGTGGCTGCCAGATGAAGTAAGAAAGAAAAAATTTACTTACGTTGTGTTTAAAGTCAGGTTTTGTACAGACTTTAAAAGTAAAAATTTGGTTTTCCAAGCCTGTATTTGTTCCAATACCGAAATTTATGTCAAAGACGGAGCAAACATGGGCAAATGTTTGTTTGACAATAGCTGAGTATGTCATGTAAAGTATCAATCTTGGTTAGCCATAGCTGTTACTTCTGCAAGTGCATGAGGATTGTTGTTGCATTGTTGACTAGATATTGCTAATAGAAATGCTCATTTAAGGTCTGTCATGAGACCAGAAAGCTAAGGCTAGTGAAATTTGGCACTCTACATATGTAAGGAGTACCTTTACAAAAGTTTATAAAAAAGCAAGTGGCACATTTTGAAAGATTTTCTAAATTTTAATTTTTGCTATATTATTGCTTAAAATATTTTTCAATGTCAGTGAAACAGCAGTGTCTAGTTATGATTTTTTAATATTAGAATTAGATTTTTAAAATGAAACTAAATGAAATTGTGGAAAATTTAATAAGGGTCATTAATAAGTGATAGAAAAGTTATGAGATACCATTCATTACAAAACTACGAACCCTGACTAAACTTGTTTAACATTTTCCATTTATAGGTCAATGTTGCATTCATCCATGATCTCTTTAAAAAACAACAGGCAAGTTATAATTGTTTATGTACTAATGCTTCTACAAATTGCAAGCATGCTTCTTTGCATACTTACTTTTGTGTTAACTTTTAACAGAAACCAGAATACCACCTGTGTGTAGCAGTGTCAACTTTGCAATTTTCTGGAAAGTTCCGATGCCTCTTGAAGGAATTCAAGTAACCCAAAAGTTAAATGGTTGCATAACAGCGCTATCACTAACTTGCCACTCAACTCATCCCACAGATGAAGTTTCCCATAGAAGACACCTGGCTGTGTCCTGTGAATTTTGGAAGCACACTGGATTCTTTTTGTAAGGGTGGCATACCAAGTATGGTGTCAAGGATTTTGTGTTTTCTGTTCTTGTATATTTGTAAAATTGAGGAATCACAATTATAACAACATCATTATGAACAGAGCTTTGGAATGTTTCTCAACCAGTTTGCTTATGTTAACTTTTAATGACATTATGTTTTGGATGTAATTTGTGGTCTTATTAAATATGTCACTGCATTACATTATTTGCCTTTTTAAAGATTGTCTGCATGTCCAAGAAGACCATTACAATTGTAGACTCATTGGGAAAGGAAGACGCATATGAACATAAAGTTCTGAGAAATTGGAGGTAACTTTGCATATGATGTCATGTGGGAATACTTCTTATTAAACACGCCACTCCGGTGTAATTTAATTCAAACCATGTTAAGAGGTATTACATGCATTTCAGTAATGACCACTGGAGAGAAAACACAGGCTTTAATTATTAGTATGATTTTTTTTTATGTTCCCAGATTTGAACACCCTGTTTTTAATGTCTTTTACAATATCTGGAAATTTTCTGAAGATGAGAGACTGTGCCGAGCACAATGCAGTGTGGCAAGTGCAAACCCGGCCACATGAGCTACAGCAAGATTCCAGCAGTTACGGAGTTCTTATTTTGAAGTTACCTGTTTGCCGATTTATACTGGGCTGTTATTATTTTGAATAAATAAAACAGAATTTTGCAGTTTGCAGAACATTACCTTTCAACGGTTCACATCAGTGATGTGAAGACGAGCCAAAGTTCCATGAGCGCAGCTCGAATGGATATTGCATGTGCACTGCTGGAATGCCGAGGAATGTTTAGGAATATTGGTAATATTTTGACAATTACAAATGAAAAGAAAGAAGATTAAGAATCTGGATGTACCAGATGAAACACCCTCAAAGAGAGGTCTTGTGGGATGGTGGCAATACACAACAGGCACAAAATATTCACATGGTAACTACACTGGACATACAAATCGCAGTCTTCCTGTTCTAGTATCAACTGTCATGTGAAATGTATATTTTGTGATTTTTTTTTCTGTATCAGTAATCATTTAGGTTACAAAGTGTGTCATTTGTAGCCTAGTCTGTGGTCAGTTGTGTTACATTGTTAACAAGGCAATAGAATTACAGTAATATCTATATTGTGCAATAACAGCGTAGTAATTCAGGGTTATTCCAAATCATGTTCTTTTAACCCAACTTAAATGTTGTGGACTATAATTTGATGAACTGTAGTTGGATATTTCAGTTAATTTTGAATAGATTATTTAAAATGATATGCTCCTAGGAAATGTAGAAGACTACAGCGTGGTTTGCGCTATGTTGGAAGGGAACGCTGACGAAAGCATGATTGAAATGGTAAGAACTCATATTCCCATACAAATTATTCCATTTATACTTCAACATCTCAACTTTTAAAAGAGACATTTCCAAACAGTATAATATTGACTGAATTTACAAAAGAAAAACTCCAGAAAATACCTGATCTTTGTAATGAAAATATTTTAACGGAGCAAAAGGTTAACACACTTTATTATGTACTCATAAAATGCTTGTCCTAACCTCACATTTTAATATACATTAAAAATATTACATTTCTCAAAAGATTTGTTTCATTGTTTCAGATGACATATTACTTTAACTGTCCTTTAGATGCAGTGTGACCTCTGCAGTAGATGGGGACATTTCAAATGTGCCAAAATACAAGAATAACTTGTCCCCTTATGTTGGTGGCAAATGTTCAGAAAAATAAACTTTCAGTTTTTCTTTAAACCTGCTTGCTTGTTTTTTATTTAAAACATTCACAGATTTTTGTAAAACTGAGGAAGATGTTTTTTTTAATCACATATGATGCCCACAATGTGGTTAAAACCAGCAAAAATACATGGGGCATAGGAAGCTAATAACTACTTCATCAATGATGATTATTTTATGACATTACATTCTTATCATGGCATTAAATCTCCTTATAAAAACTGCGCGCCACTAAAAACTATAGGCAGCCGGTTCTGGCAGCATAAAACTACTTGTAAAAAACTTCTATCCCCTCACAAAGTACAAGAAAGGTACTTTGATAGCATAAATAGTTATACAGATGTCCATTCCGGAGTATGGATAGGAAATTTTGGCAACATAGCAAAAAAGACAGACGTAACTGAAAATTTCGCCTACGGTAGCAAATTCTGGCAAGAATTATTTATTTTTTTATTCAAATTTAAGTGAAACCTCCCTTATGCAGGCAGATTGGGGCCGAGGGTTGCCCGTAAGAAGTAAATACCCATAATTTAGTAATACATGAACAGTACAGTACAATGTACATGTGTACACATACAAACTACATGATATTTATGAGGTGCAAGGCTTATAATAGGATGTTATTTCAGTCTGAGCTAGCGAATCATCCCATTTTATTCTTGCAGTGGTCATCCAGTTTTTAACCAGCATCAAGTAAGCTGGATGATTTTTTCTTTACTCTACCAAATATCGCCTACCGTAGACTTAGCCACTCCAAAATGGCCTGCAACAACTCTGTGTGACTTTCCTTTTCGTATCTCTGCAATGATATTGAGCTTCATTTGGAGGGACATGACACTACGCTTCCTTTTTGAAGCTATGGATTTTGCACATATTAAGTTGTAAGTTCAGCTCCGCCCACAGCCTTGTCCTCTAGCTCGCCCTCCATTTGACGTTCAAATTTTGACGCATCAGCACGCAAACAAATAGCATCTTAACATTTATATTATTTACGTTTTAAGCCGTTCGGATGTCTTAACAGGTTTTAAAACTAAATGTTGACACGGCCAATTTGAACGTCTTAAGACGTTTAAAATTGAGTGCTACCACTTTATCGGTTTTTGAGGGGAGGCCCTGCAGACAGTCATTTCAAGAAGAGAAAAATGTTCCTCTGTCACTAGATAATGACCTCAGGTAGCTGTCAGCTGATTGACTGTCACTACCTGATCCGTTCCATGTTTTTCAAGTGCGCAATCGCATGCATTTAAAAAGCGGATCCTGCAGTGAAACGAACGTATTACTATTATATTACAATTGTTTAAAATACGAGAAAAATAAACAATGCAATCACAGAGTAATTGTTTTGCATTTTAAAATAGTTTAATATTGCAGCACAGGAACAATACATGCAAAACTATTGCAAGCTGTTTTAACATTTAATCGCTAGACTGGATATGTATTGCATACTCTAATTCAATTCTTCCTAGTCAAAAAGAGCATTTCAGATATCCACAATGACATTCTTCCTATCCACAATTGTCATTTCAGATATCTAGAATGGTGATGTGACATACATCCGGTAAAATATAAGCCAGCTAAATTATTGATGCCATCCATACTGTTGCTATGACAGTTCTCTATAAACTCCTTATTACAAATAAATTAATAACTACACACATATGTTTTAACAGAAAGCTAATAACTTGCACAGTAAAATATAAAATGTTCTTTAATTGTTTCGTCCGCCTCACGTTGCTGAATATATAGTTTTTGCTGTTAATGCAGCAGAACAAAAAGTGATCAGCATGATACGTTTAGCTCATCTCCACTGCTCAGTTTTGCTCCCGTTTCATTTTTTTGATTTGGTCACCCAGAGGGTCTGCTGGCAAGTGGCGTGTTGAGGGGCTGTCAGCTGTTCGCAGTCAATGTATGGGACAGTCAGTCATTCACAAAATGCATAATTTTGACCAGAGCATGTAAGTGGAGCTCATCGCTCACGGAGCTGTACGCTCCCCACTCACAGCCACTTCGCTCATTACCGCCCCCCTCTCGGGTCAATTTCACTCCCGCTCCAAGGAAATCGCTCACCGATGTCTCCAAATACAAAAACAATCTGCATCATATTATAATTTTAGCTTAAACTTTACCCTGGCATCAAAATAAATGAGCAGTCAAATCCACATTCAAGTAGAAATGGTTTATTTCTGGGTCAGTCATGCTTCAGACACAGGGCGTGAGCTGGTCTGGTACAGCACTGGTATACGAAAGTGGAGCGAGAGATGAGTTGACGCTTATTTTTGATAGTCAATGGACCCACTTAATGTTAAAACGGCGTCCTATCTACTCGTCAACAGATATCCACAATACAATTGTAGATATCTGCAATTGCATTTTTACTAGTCATAATATGAATTGTGGATATCTGTAATTATTACATTTTTACTGTTCACCATGTATTTTTGGATATTCAAAATTACATTATATATATCTGGAATGTTTTTTTTTTTTACATAAGAACATAAGAAATTTACAAACGAGAGGAGGCCATTCGGCCCATCAAGCTCGTTTGGGGAGAACCTA
>JAODLD010000105.1:78627-91944 GCA_026781065.1 Mormyrops boulengeri | reverse complement strand
AGGCCTGTGCCGAAACGCCACAAAGTAACCTGATGTGGTTGGGGTAAGCGGATAAGGGCAAAAGTGAAATAATACCCCCCCCCCCCCCCCCCCTTGACAGATGACAGCTTCTAAACAGTGACCTTAAGAGAAGGATGACCTAAATTTGTCAGTACCATGCATGATGGTCCATTTTAATCAATATCTTGTTGCCAACTGATACATAGTAGAATTTTTTACTTTTTTAATAAAAATACTTCTCACACCACAGGCATCATATCTTTTGGTTTCTGTTTTCATGGCACCACATCCTGAAAGATCATCTGTCGAATCCATCCGTAATGTTTTGTGGTGCATTATAAGAACCCATAATGTTTAGCTTTTTTCTTACTTTGTCATCCAATAATATTTAAAAGGAACATTACGCTAGACTTTCTTACAATACAGCTGTGGGTGCCTCACTCCTCCAGGGATGGAGGTTCCACATGTCCTGTATTCCCCTGAACAGGCTCCAAGCCCTTCATGACTGTGTGCTGGATAAGCTGTTGGTAGTTGGTTGAGTAGATGCTGCTTTTGTGCTCAGCAGTTGTAATTCTGTCACTCTCAACCACACATACAGATGACATGTTTTAAAAGGTATTCAATTATTTGACTGTTATATTGAGCTTTCATTTTAATGGTCTTGCCAATGAGCAGATGGCAAACAACTGAACTTTATCATGAAATCTCTAGCTTTTCATTAGCACACAGCTACCACATCTGTAATTACTATCAGCGACACTCAAGTCGGTGTCCTATATTGGAAGTGGAACTGATTTGACCATTATTTAGCCAACATTTAGATCACATTGAAAGGCTCATTAACAAAAAAACATGGAAGTTTTGGGTATTCCATTCAGAGTGCTTCTCAATGACTTAATCAAATTCCTGACTGTATGTAACATTGAATACAGAAAGGACATCGATTGTAAGTGGAGCAATTCGCATACCCCTTTTTATAGCCAGGGCACTTCCAGAAATGACACAGAAATTGATTTTTTTATATTTCCTCCCAGCCTGCTCAGAGGCATTCTCATCCTGACCATGAGGTCAATAAAAGACCATGAGGAAGGTAATGGAGGATAATTATTGGCCATCCAGCTATGCAAAAAAAACCAATGGCTTCTCATGCAACTATGGAGAACAGTATTATAAGAAGTGTAGCGAACTCTTGATTACTTAAGTTCTTCATTACTTTCTTCTTTTTTCCCATAATTCTCTTTTATTATTGGTATTTCGGTATTCATTCGCATCAATGTGTATCTCCTGTAACTGTCCTAATCCCACTTCTCTGCTCATAAAGGTTCATATTTTTCTACATTTTACAATGAGTGGCCTCTTTATTAGATATGCCTAGCTAGTACTTTGCAGGACCCATTTTTGCCTCAAGAACTGCTTCAAAATAGATGACTCCAAGTCAGTGGCCAAATACATTTAAGAGTCATTTACATGCGACATGTCCATATTTTGGTGTTTCTTCTCCAGATGGTATGACATAATACATTTTCCAGGACAGCTGCACGATTCGCTGTTTGGAGATGCAGGTCTACTTAATTAACTGGTCACTGAGTGTATCTGTGGTCATATAGCATTAATATCCATCAGGCTCCTTGAAAACATTCTGTGGCCTTCTACAGTCATAACTTGAAATCCCTGAGAACTGTTAAAAATCATTAATAACTAAAATGCGGTTTTATGAACAGCCTGTGTAGGAGCTGTATAGTCTTTCAAACATGGTTCATGCAGTGGAGTCCAGGTCAAAACCCATTTAGTCTTGTAAAATGATTTCTACAGTTTGAAGCAGACGTATCTTAAACATAGCTTCCAGGAACACGTGCTGCATTAAACAGACAACCAAATCAACATAGAAATGTCATTGCATATGTTCATTTATGAATTAGAGTCTTTTCACATAATGTGGTCAATATACTGTACAATACTATGTGTTCAACTAGTGAACCATTCGTGATTACGTAACCTGGGGTGAGATGGGAGGTGAAATATTAGACAGTTTAGCCTCACATAGAATACCTTACCGTATTTCCTTTGACTCACTGGAGTAGGAAACACTTCCACCGACAAAGGTCCCATACTTAATTTTTCATAAAAATCCAAATAGGAAGTAATTAAGATAAACTAAAGGAGTTTAACTCTGCTTTATTGAGGTTAACTATTATAGTAGAATTCTGTACTTTATTTGAAATATTGAGTGTAACTCCAAGAAGATTGGTAGGGTGGCACAGTGAGCATTATCATCTGAGATCTCTGTGCTTGTGGGTTTGATTCCAGTCCTGGTTCTGCATACCAGAATGCAGAGTTTGTTTATCTTCCCTGTTGCATTCTTCTCGTTGTGTTTCCTTTGAGTGCTCTGATTTTTCATACAGTGGTTTAGGTTTACTCTGTCTCTGAATTGACCTTTGTGTGTGTGTGTGTGTGTGTGTGTGTATGTCTACGTGTCCTTTGCTTGAGTGGCACCCTGTTAGTTGTATACCCTGCTGTGTGGCCTCTACTTTGAAGGATACACTCCAGGTTTGCCATGACCCCAAACTAGAAACGAGGTTATGGAAAACAGAGGGACTTTCTTAAAGGTGGAGACACTATCATTGTCAGAAAACAGGGCATGAATAAGTCTCAAAATTTATACTTGAAAATTGAAGGAGTTAATATATAAATAAATAGAAAGAAACAGGAAACAATAGTTTATTCATTGTTTCATGGTAATGAGTTCAGGTTCAGTAGCTCTGAAAACATTGCCCTTAACAGATGGACACCAACAAATAGCAGCTGTAGAAGCAGCGAAGTGAGAAGAGATGAGAAATGCGAGGAAGAGGAACTAAATAAAACTTACTTCCATCTTCAGAGACTGTCAGAGACTAGCGACCAATGACAGGAGCAGGTGGGGGTGGGCTGTGGAGCATTCACACGCAAGGATACATCCCCACGGTTTGGAGCATGATTCAGTGACTTTATATTTAACAAAGGATAGGGAGGTGGCTCTGCCCCTTACAGCGGGAAGTTTTTCCAAAATCAACTTTTCAGCAAACAAATAAATGCATGATTATTTAAAAGTTTACATAAATACAGTCTTATTTACAGCTCATGTTGTTGTTCTACAACTTATCAAAATATACATATTGCCCATTCCTAATTGGTTTAATCTTTCCATTGTACACATTCTTACTTTTGATTGCATTGATCAACTCCTCCTCACATACACTGAATTCTGCCACCCATCTATTTTCCATAACTGGTTATCCAATGCAGGATTGTGAGGAGCCTTGTTTCAAAGTACAGTGACAATAAGCTAAATGGCACTGAGATCTCTAAAATGTTGTATACTTGTTTGTATACATGCATGAATACTGTGATTTTGATGTTGAATTCGGTTCATTTTGATAACATCACTTCTCCAGGGACTTTGATTGATGTTCATGATACCGTAGTTGGGTTCCATAATGACCTTACATTGACAGAAGTTACGACAGCAATAAGCGCTTGTTGCTTGAAAAAGTATAACAGCTACTGAGATGGACCATCTGAGTCCTGGTCAGCACACACACAGGATTGTCCAGCTAATCAAATATAATTAATTATACATGCTTTGGTTGCTAAAAACACTTGACTGCTAAAATTCTGAAGTGTACGCCTTACATCTATAAATATAACGAAGCAAGTTTGCTGTATTACAGTGCTTCTCAAAATGTCGGGCGACAAATAACTGGGAGGGATTGTCAGATAATTTTCTGGACATTGTCACACCGGGCACCGGGAAGCAGGCGAAAGAAGCCGTGAATATGAACAAAAGGGCTTTATTTACGGGGTACACACTCCAAGACACACGTAACGTTAATGGCAGAACTGGGGATACAAACTCTGACGTGGACTTAAATACACGAGACTTGAGGGAACAAGAAACAGCTGGTAAACATGGGGAATCCACACGAGGTTAACGAGTAGGCATGGTCGACAAGGGGGCAGGACGAGCGGGGCAGGACAGATATCCTAAAACAGTTTTTAATCTGTTCTTGTCAGCAACCCACGGCTTGACAAATATTGTTGGCTGTTAGCAAAGTCATCAGGGACTGCCCTCCTAACTTGCCAAAATATATTGTGGCTCAGCAATTTTGTTGTATCTTCTAAAATGGAATAGACCATTGATTTTAGGCGGTGTCCAGACAGAAAGACACTGCGGTGTCTATTTGATTCTCATGTTCATTTGTGACATTTTAAAACAGAGTGAATTTGTACTGAACTTAATCCGTACCGGTGCTCAAGGGCTATAAAGATTAACAAAATGCGTAGTAATTAAAAATTTGGACAATTTATTATTCAATTTAAAGGCTGAAATGATAAATATCTTTACTTTGGGACCATTATAGGAACACTAAATCATTTTAACGTGATTGAAAAATAAATCCTTAGCTAATGCATAACACAGCATAAACTGGGATAAAGTTTGTTCAAAGATTGTCGTACTTATACATGAGAAAGAAACTTGCCTAATAACAACAGATTGATTCTTCTGATTGCAGTTATTTTTTGGTGTTTCAGAATATACAGTATCGATCCATGTATCAGTGCATATTCTGATCATGGTTGCAGGGAGGTCTGGCGCCTATCCCAGGCAGCATAAGGCACTAGGCTAGGGTGCAGAGTGGATGGGGTGCCAGTCCAACACAGGAGACTTATACACTCAGGCTTTATGAGCAATTAAAAGGTACCAATAATGGCATACCCTTGGATTGCTGGAGGAAACTAGTTTGTCAGGAAGAAACATGTACGGGCAGAGAAAAATATGTACAGCCCGGCGGGGGCGGCCCCCCCCCCCCCCCCCCCCATCAGAGTCACTCCCCTAAATCTCCCGAGCCTCAAGGCAGATTATTGGGGCTCCTGTCTCCATCTCCCCAAGTCGTGTCATCTGAGCGGATTGTGGCGTCCCTGTCAGCAGGAATCTCGCCGCGTGTCTCCGCGTTCCGGATGAGATGTGCCAGCCGTGGCTGTCGCTCCCGCCCGCAGATCCCGGCGAACCTCCGAAAATTCCTTGACCCTCACTAGTCCGCCAGTTACCACCGAGACTGTTTGTCAACGTCGAATGACCTCGCCCCCCCCGCCCCCCTGGAAGACAGGATTGCATTTCCCCTGCATAATCAAAAAAGCCGGGTTTACTTATTATAGACTGTGCTAACAGGCCCGCCCACCATGGCAGCCGGGGGGGCGGAGCCACAGACAGGTCATCTGTCTCGCCACCCCCCCTCAAGACGCTGTGCCGGAAGCGGCAGCATTTGACAAGCCGCTACGGCGAGCATGTCGGAGAAATACCCTCTGCATGATAATAGGTAAAACGTACGGCAGGTTAAACCCCATGCAGGTGGCGACAATTAACTGTCATTTGCCGATTGTAATGATCCATAATTTCCCGGCTAGAGACGGCCCCCCTGTCCGCCCCCACCAGCAAAGTTCTCTACGGCCCTGATTTGAATATTTGAATTTCTCGGCAGGGCTGCGGTGAAGCAGCTGTGGGTACGTGTGTGTGTGTGTGTGTGTGTGTGTGTGGGGGGGGGTCCGCTCATGTGCCGTTTCCCCTGCTCCTGGACTGACCTCCTTGGCCTGGCATAGACCTGGTGTGGTTTTGTGTCATTATTTTCTCTTTTTAATGCGTCTTACTTCGTTATGTGATTATTTACATACTGGACTATTTCGAGAGGATTTGGTTCTGATGGTCACATGACGCTGATGTTTTGTGGGTAGGAGCAAGCAGCTGTGGATGACCCTCACATGGGTGCCCCCCCCCACGCACCGTCTCTCTTTGTCTCTATGGAAAAGGTACAAAGTGTCCCTCTAACTATCCCCAGGAGTCTCTATGCCCGTGACCCCCCCGCCCCCACCCATCTCCCCTGGCGCCTCATTTCTCCTTCAGCCAGGTGTTTACCTCCCTGAGTAATGTGGCTCCCAGCACTTGCTCTCAAAGGTTGCCGCTTTAACGACTAACCGGCCTAATTATCTTCTCCGCACCCTGGGCCTTCAGCGGCCATCGCGGGCCTTCAGCGGCCATCGCGGCAGATCGCTGCGTCAGTTTGCATTTTTTTTTATTGTTTTGACTTTGTCTGCGTCAGACTTCATTAAATGGAACCAAACTGTCAATGTATACTTTGTCGCTGAGAAAAACACCCCCCCCACTTACTGGGCCATTTGAATAATCATATAAATATGCAGGGAAAGAATGACATTTGTTCCATCTCTGTTTGCATAAAAATAAATGTTTTCTCTGGATTTTCGATGAAACACACCATACGTGCCTTTATGGGATTCTGCTCTTTAAAAGTGCCGTTTTGTTTACCTGTTTTTTAATTGCATGGTGCAATTAGCATTCGGAGTTCCCGGCCAAACCTGTCCCTCACGGAATGCGTGACAACAGAGGGATTGTCTCTGTCGCCATGGCGACATCCACTCATCCCTGGGCATGGGGACCGGTGGGACAGGGGGAAGGGACACCCTCACACACATGTGCTTGTGAGTGTGCCTCAATTTTACCGGAACAAAAACATGGAACAGACTTTGTTGTAGTACAGCCAGTTTGTTTAATCCTGTAAGACCTTCATTTCCAGGTCAGATTATTATCCTGTAAATGAGCTGGTGGGAGAATCGCGTACATTTAATGAGATTTTGGATACACTGTGCAGCAGATCGCAGGGCGTGGTGAAAGTGCCATCGAAAGTCAATTATTGTTTTTAAACTCTGTGGATGGGATGCTTTGTCGTGCCACGATTGTGGAGATCCGTGCTGTTGGCTTTCCAGTGCTGCGAAGGCACCTGTTAATTTAAACTGGAATGGGGAAGCAGTATTCAAATGTGAGGGATGCCGATTTCCTTAAAGCAAGGTGGGCACACGTGAACAGGGGGTGACATGATGGGTGACGCACCTCCAGATGTGGCATCTGGTCTTTCACCTCTGGGGTGTTTAGGTGGATCACATGACTACAGCAAGTTTTTTTTCTTTTTGGATACTGAGGCTTTGTTATAGGAACCAGCCACTCAGCAGAGAGCTGAGGATTGAGGGGGTGTCCCCTTCAATTTCTGCTAGGGCCGGTACCCCCTGCTGCGTTCGCTGCTCAGTTATTGACGCACCCTTTGGCTGCCATGGGTCCTCTTTTGATTTCACCCCCAGATCAAACTAATCAATAGTGATCTTTGTTGACTTGATTCCCCTGATGTTACTGTCAAAGGAGCCTCAGGTCTGACTCTCTCTCTGTCCTTCTGGCCCTCAGGTAAAGATGAGCCTAGCACCTACACCTGCACCACCTGCAAGCAGCCCTTTGGCAGCGCCTGGTTCCTGCTGCAGCACGCGCAGAACACGCATGGCTTTCGCATCTACCTGGAGAGCGAGCACGGCAGCCCGCTGACGCCGCGCGTGGCCGTGCCGCCGGCCATGGGTGCCGACTGCACCTCGCAGCCGCCGCTGCACGGCCTGCACCTGCCCGAAGGCAGCCCCTTTAACCTGTTGCGCATCCCCGGCTCAGTGTCGGGGCGCGAAGGCCCGCCCCTGCGCGAGGGCCGCTTCCCGCCGACTCCGCCCCTCTTCAGCCCGCCGCCACGCCACCACCTGGACCCCCAGCGCATGGAGCACCTGACCGCCGAGGATTTGGCCCTGGCCACCGGCCACCACCCCAGTGCCTTCGACAGGGTGCTGCGCCTCAACCCCATGCCCCTGGACCCGCCCCCCGCCATGGACTTCTCACGCAGGCTGCGCGAATTAGCTGGCAACAATTCCACGCCGCCCCTGTCGCCTGGTCGGCCCAGCCCCATGCAACGGCTACTGCAGCCCTTTCAACCGGGTGCCAAGCCCCCCTTTATGGCCACGCCCCCACTCCCTGCTGGCCAATCCCCTTCCCGCTCGCAGTCCACCCCCAATCAGCCGGCAGGCCAGTCGCAGGGCACGCCCATGAAGACCAAGTCATGCGAGTTCTGCGGCAAGGCCTTCAAGTTCCAGAGCAACTTGATTGTCCACCGGCGGAGCCACACAGGCGAAAAACCCTACAAGTGCCACCTGTGCGACCACGCTTGCACGCAGGCCAGCAAGCTGAAGCGCCACATGAAGACGCACCTGCACAAGTCATCGCCTGGCACTGTCAAGTCGGACGATGGCCTCTCCTCAACCAGCTCGCCAGAGCCGGGCACCAGCGACCTGGTGGGCAGCGCCAGCAGCGCGCTTAAGTCAGTGGTGGCAAAGTTCAAGAGCGAGAACGATGGTCTTGTGCCCGAGAACGGCGAGGAGGATGACGAGGAAGAGGAGGAGGAGGAGGAAGAGGAGGAGGAGGAGGAAGAAGAGGGCGAGGAAGAGGAGCTAGAAAGCGACGGGGGTAGGAATAGCTATCACTTTGGGCTGAACCTGGAAGCGGCACGGCATCACGAGAACAGCAGTGGGCGGCTGGTGGCAGAGGATGGCATCCCACGCTCGCTGCCGGAGGTCATACAGGGCATGGGGCTGGCGGCCAGCATGCAGCACTACAGCGAGGCCTTCCGGCAGCACAAGCGCGGCGCCCTGGGGTCTGATGGCGAGGCGCACCGTGACATGTGTGACGACGACTCGGCACTGGAGTCTGACCGTGTGGACGAGGGCTGCGGCGCGGCCGTCAATGGACGTGGCTCCTCTCCCAGCGAGTCGGCCTCTGTCGGCCTCTCCAAGAAGCTGCTTCTGGGCAGTCCCAGCTCGCTGAGCCCCTTCTCTAAGCGCATCAAGCTGGAGAAGGACTTTGACCTCCCCACGCCGACCATCCCCAACACGGAGAACGTGTACTCGCAGTGGCTGGCCGGCTATGCTGCCTCTCGCCAGCTCAAGGACCCCTTCCTGAACTTTGGAGACTCCCGACAATCGCCGTTCGCCTCGTCCTCAGAGCATTCCTCGGAGAACGGCAGCCTGCGCTTCTCCACACCGCCTGGCGAGCTGGACGGGGGCCGCAGCGGCACGGGTAGCGGCGGCAGCACGCCACACCTGGGTGGCCCCGGCAGGCCAAGCTCCAAGGACGGTCGGCGCAGTGACACCTGTGAGTTCTGCGGCAAGGTGTTCAAGAACTGCAGCAACCTGACAGTGCACCGGCGCAGCCACACGGGCGAGCGGCCCTACAAATGCGAGCTGTGCAACTACGCCTGCGCCCAGAGCAGCAAGCTCACCCGGCACATGAAGACACATGGGCAGGTGGGCAAGGACGTGTACAAATGTGAAATCTGTAAGATGCCTTTTAGTGTGTACAGCACTCTGGAAAAACACATGAAAAAATGGCACAGTGATCGAGCCTTGAGTAATGACATCAAGACTGAGTAGGTGAGAGCAGAGGAAACGATCTGCCCACAAAAAAACCGCTCCCCCCTGTAGATTTCCCCCTGTTACACTTGTCCCGTGGAGAACTAAGACATCCTTGGAGCCGGTACACCCCGCCTGTTCACCGTCGAATGCATGATCTTTAGCCGGGCAATACTATTGCATTGACGCAAACTAGGAGCCTTTCTCTTGTGCAATAATTTCCGTGCTTCTGTTTTTTTTCTCCTTTCTTCTCCTCCCCCCTCCTTTTTTTAAAAAAAAAATAATGAAACAGCATGCATGGTATGTTTTTGGCTAATTTTTAAAGAGAAATTGTCCCTGGTTGGTTAGTCGTTGAGTAAATGTATCGCTGTTTTCTCGTTATGTTTTATTTAAAAAAAAAAAGAAAAAAGAAAAAAACCACAAAAACATACTGAAAACAAGGTGACCATGCTGCATCCAGTCTGTTATACATATCATGTACAGTTTTCTTTTGTAACACGGAGGAAAAACAGTCTTTTGCCTAACCCTCTGGGTAAGGCTGGGAGGCACACTTGAACCGATCTTTAAAAAAGATTTTGTGTCCTTACAGGGTTGGAAAATATCAATTGGCTTAAACGTATCGATTGTTAAAATTAAAACAGTGACGGCCTTGCAATTTTGTGAGAAAAAAGTGAAAGCAGTCATCTAAATTTATATTATCATTTGGTAAAACAAGAAGATGTAGTGCCTTTGATCTTCCAACTGCATTGATTTAATTCCATTTCTTAGAAGAAATTCTATGGTCCTTGCATCAAGTACCTTACTGCTAGAGTCAACTGTGACTTAAGAAAAAAAAACAGAATTGTGAAGCAAAGAAAATCTCTAGTTAATCATCATTTAGCTACCTATAATGTACCTATAATGACTGTTGTACTTCCACGGTACATGATGTATTGTGTGGGGTTAAACCTCTATTTTATTTTTTTTCTCTTTTTTGGTCTGGTGGCACTGATTGCTGATGCATAATCCTCCCGTCGTTTTTTTAAGCGTAGACGCTGTGAAGATGTCCCTCGCTTCGCAGCAGAAAACGTGAAGACACCCGACCTCCTCCGCGTTCGACGGGAGCTGCGTTAATGACCGGGGCACCTAAAGTCCTTCAGGGCAATTTCGTTCTGACGAGCTCGATTGAAATTGATTGGGAGTGATGGAAATATCAGGGAGAGGTGGCAGGGATCTCCTCGTTCCATCGATGGCATCATTCACACGTTATTTTTTTTTTAATAATTTATTTTTAAAAATCCACCACTGATGATTAACAATGAATTGCCTGAAGATTGAGACTTTCAGCTCATCATTCATAAAAGCACCCATATCTGAATTCTTCAAAGAACAGGCCGATGAAATAAAGAAAGTGCAAGATTTTTCAAAAATCATACACTGTGTATGTTGTTTTCGTCGAAATAAAACAAG
This sequence comes from Mormyrops boulengeri, assembly GCA_026781065.1. Taxonomy (NCBI): domain Eukaryota; kingdom Metazoa; phylum Chordata; class Actinopteri; order Osteoglossiformes; family Mormyridae; genus Mormyrops; species Mormyrops boulengeri. The sequence continues at coordinate 81,180 of JAODLD010000105.1, read as the reverse complement.
ACCTGTTTTCACGGTTCACCTACAGCATCCGCCCCAGTCAATGTTGACATAGCACTTGGCACTCAACCGTAGGCCGTACCTGGTTCTCTAATCGGCGCTACGGTGGTTGAGTATAAAATTATTGTACAAAAAAGTGCACTGTTCCATTTTCCCAGTTTACAGGTATGCGCTTAAGGGGAAAGAATAAAAACCAATAGCTGACAGACGGACACATCGTTTAGCGTAGACTGGGGATGAAATCAGTTTGCCAGCCCTAACTTCCCAGAATGCTGAGCGGTTTGGTATCGAACAAAAAGAATGAACAGAACTTGCTGCTTAAACTGCAAGAATTTTTTGTACATTTTTTAAAGTATAAATATTAAAAATGGACTTTTTTTTAAAACAACAATGACACTTCGTTATCTTTAGGGGAAACAGTATTTTAAGTTTGTCGTTGTTTCTCTTTCCTCTCTTAGTGTTGTTCAGGACTTGATCACAGTATGTATAAAATTGAAAAAAATCTGAGTTTTTTTTTTGCTTTGGCTGTTCACAGCTCTTCAGGTTGACAAAACTTGCATTGGGGAAAGGTTTAAGATTATCTATAAATATATAATAGAGAATATAGGAAAATGCACACTCATGTCGATTCCTATGCTAAAATACATTTATGGTATACTTTTTCTGTATTTCTAGAATGGTATTTGAATTAAATGTTCACCTAGTGTAGGGACTATAGTATTTATATTGAGGCTCGTATTTTTAACTGTTGCTTGTTCTCTTAAAAAGGTATCGACGTACCTTTTTTTGGTAGTGGAAAAAAACAAGCTGCCACGGTATATTTTTTTAATTTGGCAGGATAATATAGTGCAAATTATTTGTATGTTAAAAAAAACAAACAGAAATAAAAAAAATTAAGCTGTGGTATTGTACAGATTAGGGGCCATGAGATGGATCCCCGCCCCCAGAAGTCCTTTCTGAATGTCCACAGTAGCGCTAACAGGTGGCTGTACATATCTCTTTTTTTAATTTTATTTTATTAAATTTGTCCGCTGCCGCCAGTCAGCACGCAGTAACGCAAGCCGATGTCGGGTCGTCCCGTAGTGTGTCCCTCCGCCACCCACGTGACTACATTCCAGCATCAGAAACAGAAACGTCATATGCAGTAAATGATTACGGGAAAAAAAAAAAAAAAAAAAAATTAATGAATTTAGAAAAAAAAATAATCAATGTTTTTGCAGTTTTTTTTTCTTTTCATTGCCAAATACTAAATGGTGCTTTATATTTAGATCGGGAAGAATTTCATATGCAAAGCATATTTAAAAACAATGTAATGGAAATATTGGGGAAGCCCACTTGAGTTGATACTTTTTGTAAATGGCAATGTGGAATATTTTGTTATCTGCCTTTTCTATTCCTGTTCTGGAAGCTGTTTGTTGTAAACTGAACTTGAACGTATCTTTTACAATGGGAGTCACTATTTATTACTACTTATGTGCACTGTTCAAAACAGAGGCACATATATTTCTTTTTATTTTTTTGGGGTATTGTTTTTGTTTCGTTTGTTTTTTATTTTTTTAAAAGAATGGCCAAAGGTCACGGCTGACCTCGCTTTTTGTTGTACATGTTTCCGGTCTCTGTTCTGTTCTGTTGAGAATGCCGGTGTCTGTGTTCTCTGGCAGGTGTCTGCATAACCCTGTTCACACAACCATTTTGTCCCTTTATTGAGGAGAAAAAAAAAAACAATTAATAAAAAATTTAAAGTATATCATGTGTTTGGCGACTCGTTTGTGTCTACTGGTGAACTGAGTTACTGAATGTCATTATAGGATGTTAGGCGTGTGTGTGTGTGTGTGTGACATTGAGGCTTATGTCTGCTGTGGCCATGGAGAATGGGGGGGTATGTTTCGCCTTGGGTGGGGGCGGTGCCTGTCTTTGTCTCATCATGATTTCCCACATTCCACCGGTTCCTGGTTCGATGCGGTTACAGCGAATGCCACCTTTATCATACGCCCTGATGTCACCCCCGACCTCGCCCATTGCTCTCACTCTGCCCATCTGCTTCTGTTTTGCCCCGAGGCTTGGGCTCGTCACGATCGCCCTGGCCCCGCGGCGGTGGCGCTGGCGGTACTCCTTCCCGTCCCACCATCACCGTACCAAATCCGTGGGAACGTGAAGCGGGCCTGGCGCGCGGGCCTGCGGGGGCAGAGTGTGCGTGTGTGGCATGCGACCGGCACCCGGGTGTTCCGCCTCCCCCTCCCTCCCAGTTCCCATCAGGACACACCCGTTGTTTTCTTCCCCAGCAGCAGCTGGCACGGCCTGAGCTGTCCTGTCTCGTCATAAATTAATCGCGCAGTAAACCTACAGGCCGTCCTGGGCTTTTTCTGGTTTACTGCGTCTCCAGAAACATTTATCTGAGAACGTATCACCTTTGCCCTCATTATAAAAATCTATATTAGCTTGACCCACTGTTCCTATAAACTTTCATATCTTCCGGCGCGGCCGGGGGGGGGGGGGGGGGGGGGGGGGGGGGGGGGGGGGGGGGGGGGGGGGGGGGCGGGGGGGGGGGGGGGGGGG
>JAODLD010000104.1:1460777-1474871 GCA_026781065.1 Mormyrops boulengeri | reverse complement strand
TAGTTAGGTTCTCCCCAAACGAGCTTGATGGGCCGAATGGCCTCCTCTCGTTTGTAAATTTCTTATGTTCTTATATGACCAAAGGAGGTGGTGCTGGGGGATTTTTCTGGAATTGTCTTTTGCTGTTCATTTTATAACAGTATTATAGAGATAGCCTAATCATAGTTTAATATTACATGAAATGATCCCAAGCCAGCGACACCTGCTGGTCAAATAAGGAAAGCACAGACAGGACAGGGCAGTTACTGGTCCTAACATGTTCAAATCATGCTGTTGTGCTAAAAGTTATGAAGAATGCAAAATCCTGCAGCACTGATAACAAGTAGGACTAAAATATAATCATGTTAAAACCAGTTCCAATTATATCTGCACTGGCTTCTTAAATTCTGCTTCTCAGCCATAAGGCACGGCGTGAGCAAACAAAATCATGTTTACCTGAACATCTGAATGTTTACAAGCATAGCTGCACTCTCTGTTCATTACAATTAAGTTCCTCATAACAGTCTGGGCCATTATAATTCAGTAAAGCTGGATATCTATCTGAAAGGCTTGGCTGATGTCTAGGACCTTTGTCCAGAAAATACAAATCATCCCTCAGTTGCTCGTCTCTATCTTGCTTTGTTTAAGTCGGTGCTGCCACCTATTGGAAATACCTAGTCAATTATGTTTCATATGCACAGTCTACACACATGGACATGCACGATTGCCGTTAGACAAAAAAATCTGGTCCACACGCGCACCGACCGCAGCCATCCGCCGCCAACCTCTGATGACGTCACTTGTCCCCCATGCGACCAAAAGCACACGTGGATAAGTGAAGTATGAAGTGGCCTGAAGTATGAATTAGCCCTGAGCCATGCCTGTGACACAAAGAGCAAATGAGAGGGCAGGAGCAGCGTGACTGGCTAAAAGATTGGTGCCATTCATTCTTCTATAAACAAACACTTATGTAAACACAATGACAATATGTAAATGGAAATAAAGTATTATTATTATTAATATCAATTAGCCAGTATAGAGGTCAGAAAAAATGACGATCGTCATGTCCATATATTGTGCGATAAGTCGACAACATAATCATTGTGGCAGGCCTAGTGTTGGTCCTAGTCATCCAGCCATCCACCCATTTTCTGAAATCGCTTGTCCTATCCAGGGTCACAGGGTTCTAGTCATATTAGTAGCAATATACAATTGAGGCTGCTGCCACAAGAGGGAGGGCTTGCACCAGTGATGGCTGGGCCTGTGACATAACAAGCAGTCCAGCTGTGTGAGTGACTGCTGCTGCCAAGGAGGGAGGGGAGAGCTGTTCTGGTTAAGATGCCTGTCAACTCAGTCTGGAGCTGAAGTTCCAGTGGCAGGCCTGGATCTGGGAAGTGCAACAGCATGTTCAGCTAATGAGGAATGCAGTCACCCAGTCCCATGGCCTCAAAACTGCATGATGAATGCATGAAGTACCAACAAGTCACCTTGTTGAATAATTCGTCCCCTATGAATCTCCTATGGAGATGTGCTCTACATTTTTGAATAATAGTGTATTATTCATAGTGACTGATTGCCAGTCATGTTTAATGTTGGTGCCCATCTACCAAAAGGGTAAGTTCATAGTGTCTGCATAACTACAGATATCAAGGTCAAGCAGGTTGTTTAGTGATTGAGGAGCTCAGATAGACACTGAAGGACTTAAGGACGATGGATTGTACAGTTAATAACTCAATAGGTAAATTTCTGGTGTTTACAAGAAAGCTTTAATTATATGGTACTATGAAACAAATAGTGACTAGCATATTTTGTGAGTACCAAGCCTTTCAGTTTGAAAGCTATGATTAGTTTTAAACTTGTAATGCAGGCAATGTAGGTGGTGCAGTGGTTAGCACTGTTTGTGCAGTGGTGCAGTGATTAGTACTATTGCCTCACACCTCTGGGACCCAGGTTCGAGTCTCCCCCTGGGTTAAGTGTGTGTGGAGTTTGCATGTTCTCCCCATGTTGTCGTGGGGTTTCCTCCAGGTTTTCCCCCCACAGTCCAAAGACATGCTGACGCTAATTGGAGTTACTCAATTGCCCGTAGGTGTGAATGGTGTATGAGAGTGTGCCCTGCGATGGACTGGCCCCCCATCCTGGGTTGTGCCCGTAGCTTCCAGGATAGGCTCCGGACCACCTGTGACCCAGAAGGATAAGCGGTTTTAAAAATGGATGGATGTAGGCTTTATTCAAACTACTTTATTCTCAGTGTATGCCCCTAATTCTCTAACCATACATAACTCCCCTGTCTCCTTCAAACAGAACAGTTTGGCTATGAATCTGCTCAGACCAGGTGGCTTGTGACTGTATAAGCTGGACCTATGGCCAGAGCCTCACAGCACAGCATTAAAGTAAATGCAACTACGATGCATTACATTGCTATTTGTTTAGGTATCCTGTTGAAATCCCAAGCAAAGTACAGTTTCATTCCTATATACAGCTGGATGTTGTATTCTAGCAAATCAGGTCCCCAACACATGAGCAGGATCCCAGAAGGACTGGAACCAGTACCCATCTAAATATCCCTACATCCTTAAGTGGAATATGGCTGTGTTCACCAGGAATGATAGCTGTGCCCCCCAGTACAGTGAAAGCTGTCTTTGTGTGTGATGTGGACTCAACCCTGACCCTTCCCTGCTCAGCTGAACACCCCAGCTATGCAGTGGCAGCTCATGGCTAACCGGCTAACCACCATGCGCCTGGACTGTCAGGAGCAGTTAGCTTGACACTGGACAGCAAACAAGAGTTTCCTCTGGCAGGGTGAAATCTACCTCCATGCTGTGCCAGGTCTGTTAGCAGAGGCAAGAATCTAGAGGGTGGCTGGAGAAAGTATTAGTTTGTGGAAATGGGGCTTAAGTTTTCCAGTGGGGGGTCAGATGGAAAAGGTGAGGGCGGGAAAGACAGAGGAGAGGAGATGAAAGGAGATAATCAGCAGTACCATGGGGCAAGGGGAGTTTCTGTAGGTTCCTGCTGTGTTGGGTCCCATTATCTAGCTTATCCACTCCTCTGCACACCCAGGACATCGGGTCAATGTGGAGAGCAAACAGGGCACCAAGGCTGTAGGCACAGAGGCACACAAGAGTTTTGCCCCAAATATTGCTTTTCCCCATGGGAACTCCTGTGTACTCCTCTGCTGTACCCTGGAGTCAGGTAGAGAAGAAGTGAGATAGAATTGTGTGTGTGTGTGTCACACACACACACGCACACGCACACATACAGTACTGTGCAAAATACTTTGGCAAAGGAAATGTTTAAAGTTAGAAATTGTTTACATTTGGGTAGTAACTGTATATTTGCTCAGAACAAAAACACTAACATTAGACCATATGCAGACTAAGAGTGACTCCCTAAAAATAAACAGGAATATCTTCTGTTCTCCCAAAAGTCACTGATACCTAGTCGGATGACTGGATGAACACTGCTTCAGTTCCCAAACCTCTCCTCCGTGCCACCATGGCCGCTCTATGTGTTTGATAGATTTCTCCACAAACTCACCTAATCAATTAATTTAATTGATTAAAAAAATCAACGATCCTTTGATTTGCCGAACATGATGCGCTAGTGGTCAAGTAAAAAAAAAAACAGATGGGTGTATTGGTTAGTTGCTGCAAATCAAATCATTGCTGTGATAGTTAAGTTGACACCCTTTGGCAGACTTAAAATCACAATTTTACACCAACAAAAAGATCATTTAAACATCAGCAAGAACTAAAAGCAAGCAGTTACACAGGGACAACAAAAGGAAATACAAATGAACGTAATGACCAGCTGACAAGAGCAACGGGGGCAGGCACTTAAATGCATACGCAACGATGCAAACAAGAGATCGGTGGGGGCATTGACAGTCACACAGAACTCTTGCACTGGTGAGGGCAATTAACAGGCAAAGGATCCAACACCAAAGCAGACTAGAGAACAAGGGCAGCTGAATATTACTACAAGACTAGACACGAGTGCAGATAACTACAACCAAGGCTCAAAAAAAACCAATACAGAAATACATGAATCAGATCAATACAGGAGAAAAACCAAACCCCAAAATATTAACAAAGCTGAGGCCTCTGATCAGCCTCGAATCAATTACAATAGGGGAGCTTGATCAAAAGCCTCACACTCAGCCCTTTCAGCCACAAGGCAGCCGGGTAAATAAGGATACATGCGGAGGCTAACTATGGGTAACAAGTGGAACACAACGCAGGATGACCAGTGACACCAGCTGGCCAATCAGGGAATTGACAGACAAAAGACAGGGACCAATCCTGACAAAGCTATCTGTGCCTTGTATGATTTCCTGTTAATAAATGAGATGCCTTCTGTAGCCAAAAATCCACCTCATCCTGTGGGTACAATTAAGATAGTTCCGATGAAAGAAGCCCACCAGCATTTTGTTCTTTCTTACAGCGTCTGATCTAACACAACATGCTGTGACAAAACTGTGATAGGCGATGTAATGATGATGTAATGTGTTGTTGAAGATGATGAAGATGATGTAATGTGTTGTTGGTCGATCAAGTTCTTGCTTTGGGCCACAGAAGGGCAACAGAAGGGCAATTTTCCCTGCATGTCCATGAAACAAACTGGTTTAAGCAATACTCATAGAAAAGGAGAAAGGAAGTGAGAGAGCAGAAAGAGAGAGAAAGGGTCATTAAGATATATAAGGTTTTCTTTAATTACCTCTATTCACTAAAAATTCTTGCAAATTGGTTTGTCTTAACTTTCTGATTTGTCACATGAGTTGACAATTTCCCAGTGAGTCATTGAAAGGTCCTGACTAGTTAGTGGTAGTCCCCAAAGGTCCATAAGTCATTGCTAACTGCTGGATGTGATCTGGAATCCACTGAAGATATTGCACTTCGCCCTGTGGACAAAACTGAAGCCTCATTTGAACATTGCAGACAGAAAATGGGATCCATTGTTAAGTGGATTATTAGCAATTTACTATTTCTAAATAAGTTGATTGAGATTGGCTGAAAAATCCCTTCTAGGATTTGAACACATTATTTTGTTTGTGAATCAGTGCCAAAAATTGTGCAATGAATTAGCTTTATTTTGCCAAAGGTTAGAGAAATCTTCAGATTTAGCTGCTCTTTATTCAACTTCAAATGCTTGTTAAGTGTCCATTGGTAGGTGGGTTGCGTCTGTCATCCAGTTAGTGATAAATCCTCCAGCTGATTGGTAGCTACCTGAGCAGGAGAAGTGCTTGTCAGTTACCTTTGGCCTTCTGTGATACATATGCGATGAGCCAAAACATCGTGACCATCCCAATGTAAAGCAAATAATGTTGATTATCTAGTAAAAAGGGTGCATGTGAAGGGTTTCATTTGGTATTCATAGTTAACATGTTAAATGTAGAAGAAATGGGCAAGGATATAGTTCTCAGTGACTTTGAAAAGGGTCTAATCATTATGGCCAGACGACTGAGCATCTCCGAAACACCAAGGATTTTGGGGTGCTCGCAGTCAATCCTGGTGAGGCGGTCCTACTTATGGTGGTCTGAGAAGGGGAAAACCAAGACCCGCTAGTTGGATGTTAGGCAATGTGGGATGTGAACAAATAATGTCCCACCTGGTACAAACCAATAGAAAGGTTACTGTGGCACAAATAGCAGATAACTTGGATGATGATCATCGGAGTAATGTGTCACGACATACTGTGCATAGAGCCCTGTTGCATATGGACACATGTAGTCGTGGATTACACTTGTCGGTCCAATGCATCCCACAGATGCTTGACACATTCCCAGGCTTGCACATGAGCTTTATCCCTGCCAATTCCTTTCAATTGCATCTGACAGTGAGTGTTCAGCAAAATCCCTCTTTGCCTTGTAAAGTCATGTCAGTCCCAGTGGAGGAAAAGGATCTACTAACTCTCTCAGAACCAAGGTGAGAACCTTCACCCCAAGACCAAAAGCGAATACTTCTTGCTGTTCATCTATTTAAATTCTGGATCTCTGTTGAGCATCATCACCCACGGTCCAAAACAGAACAATTAATCTGAAAATAGTACAGTTAAGCCTCAATTTCCTGCAAGAGAACTAATACAATTTTTTCATAAGCACTTCAGTATAATCCCATCCCATCCTGTCCAGAGTGTACCCCAGGTTTGTGTCCTATGCTGTCTGGGGGAGGTTCTAAGTCCCCCCACTACCCTAACCTAAATACGTGGCTGGAAAGATGGGTAGATGGATGGATGATTTACAATTTCTGATTGATAGAAGGAAAAGGAGTTATAAACTCTTTGTGGTTATCGTACATATTTACTGTTCCTCTAAACAGTACCTCAAATATTGCGTGACTCATTTTCTGCTTCAGTGGACAGGTAGCCTCATGTTGCTTATCCATGTGAAAAATATGCCAAACATCTTGCACCAACACTCATCATTCTTCTGTTCTCTCTGTGCCTTGCATAAAAAATGGCGTACAAGTTAGTGGCTGCCCCTTTACTAAAATGTGATTTAAAAGGGTGCTTGAGATTACCAGCCAGAGTTGTTGCGAGTGGCCTGTCAATATGTAATAAAACTTCCCAAGACTCTGCATTTGCTGTTCAGGTCTCTAGGGCTGAGGGAGTGGGGGATTCTGTGCACAATGGTTAACTGCTCCAAGGTCGAGACAGCAATAACAAACACAAGACCACAACCAGGGCACGACCTCTGACCATTCGCTTTTTTACACTGACATTAATCCCTGCAATGCTGGGCAGGGCTGGGCTGAGCAAGCAGGTCATTCAGGCTTTTCTGGAGCAACATAAAAAATCCAGACCAAGAGGCTCAGTGCTTCTTATCTGAGATTTCAGACTCTTGTCAAGTTACTGCTCGTGTTCAGTTTTCCTGTTGGGGTCTTTTTCGTTTTTTTGGCTGAAAATCAGTGCTGGGTTTTCAGATCCAGATCCACTGAATTTTTTATAAATAAAAACATTTCTCACCCATTTCTCATTCAACAGCCTTTTAACATTTTCCTGTTACACGGATAATAAATTGTGAAAAATGAATGAAGATGGATGAGTAAGCTTAAAAAGTAGGCCATGGAACATTAGTCTTTGGTAACAAAGTGAAAAACTATTTTGCCAAAACTAATACAGTTTAAAAAATGCTGTTGATTTTACTTAATAAAATGACACAAAGGCAGAAGATGAATTTTTGGAAACACATTTATTTATAGATATCAGATCCTATTTTGGCACATAATGCATTGATTGATTATTTTGAGTTTCTTGGCCTATGTGGTACAATAGTCACTGTGATGTTCGTGAGTCTTAAAGCTTGAGCTGCCTCTTAATAGACAGATGTGAAAAATAAGACCTGAAATTTTGAGTGTGACCAATATCAGGGACAAACATATTTTAATACAATTTGTGAAAAACTTGCACATTCCATTGTATGCTCAGTGAGTGTTTTTTCTGCAGTTGTATGTATTATTTGATTTTGTTTATATATTTCATGCGTTGGTATGTCTTGTGCATTTCACAGATACACATGTGATTCTGTTACTGTCCTATTGCCTACTCATGGTCATGCATTTGTGGCTGCATGTGTGTCTTAGTGTGTATCTATATTTATATGTTCTTCCTCTCCGTAAACTCTGCGACTCAGGCCTCAGCTCATGCTCTGTTTGTTTGCCTTGTCTCCAGGGCTAAGGTGGACTTTGTTCTCATTTAGTTGCCTCTTACGACATGAAAATCACGAGCATCAGCACGGAAGATAATAAAATGGCAACATAAAAACAGACAGTATTTTCCTGGTAGTGGATCTTGGATTATTTTTTTCCCCAGAAGTCTTTCATTCACATATTCTACATAGGCCTGGTCCTCTTCAATACTAACACACAAATCACCAGCTGAGAAAGGTATTATTTGAAGATCTGAACCTAAGTGGAGGATATAGATACTTAAATGCATAAATAATAACTGGCAGACTGTGAATTAGAAGGTAAAATATATACCAGGTTTTGTATCTATGAATGTGACAATTAAAGTAGTATGAATCGCTTCAGTTTATTATTATTATTATTATTATTATTATTATTATTATTATTATTATTATTATTGCTGTTACTGGTTCTGGGTCTCTTTTTTTTCTTTTTTCTTTTTTGTAGGTTTCATCCTACAATCCAAAGTAATATGATTCAGGTAAACTGGCTATTTGAATGTGTGCATCTGTATTAGATGCGTCAAATGAGTGGCATCCTGCCCAGGGTTTGTCCTGCCTTACAGTTCATGCTTTCTGGGATGGGCAAATAATCAAGACAAACCTGTCTTGATTATTTGCCACTTAAGCAAATTAATATCGTCCTACAGAAAATCTTGTCATCGGCCTCACTTGAACTGTCCATCGCTTTGGAGAAAAACGTCTCCCAAATAAACTAAGATCGAAGTATCCCTTACCTGCAGGCCAAAACAGGTATGTCCACAAGAAATCATAGGGTTTATTTCATCAAAACATTTAATACAATATAAAAGCACTTTTTGGTGAATAGATATTTTCATCATTCGCATAAAACTTCGACAAATTACAAAGACATAAAACTGCCTTCAAAACACAAGGAGCAATAATTAAATCAAAGCTTGCCAGCGCTGATTTTATCTTTAACAGAGATAGTCGAATGGTCATTGATTTATTATTGTCTTCTTTAGTAAGGGCCAATAAAATTACTCTTCAACATAAGTTTAATTTCAATGTTCTGTGCATGTTATTATTTGTACGCCTGAGTAGACCTCACAAGGGATAATACATACATTGGTTAATGAGCTGTTTAGAGACAATTTCAAATGTCAAATACTGAGGACGTATGACATTGCGCAGAGTGCTGGAGTGTACAGCCGCCTTCGTTTTCCCGCCCTCTGCGTCTCAGGTCAGGCGGATTTAATTTCAGGTAAAATATATTCCGGAGGGGGGGGGAGGCGCTGGCAGTATCGATGAAGAGACAAGCTTGCCATTAAAAAAAGAACCCTGAACTTAAATGAAATTCTTTGCTGTACTTCAGCTATCCATCAATTCTGATTATATGTTTTGCTTTATGTGCTTACAGTGCGCCAAAACCAGTTGAATAATTATACTAAAAATTATTGTCATCACCGTTGTTATTCTTGATAATTATAATTACGTTGATTTCTGATATATTTTATACACTTCAGTTTATCTTATATGTGGTTTTAATAAATTTCTATAAGGTATTATAACTTAAGTCATTTGTATTTATCCTTTATAATAAATTTAAAAATTGTCCTTTTAACAAGCGTTTATCACAGTCCACAAATTAAGCTCATGTCACTCAAAGATTGTGTTAGAGTAGACTACAAAGTTGAATTCTGCATGAATTCTGAAAAATCATATTAAGTAACGAAATGTAATGTAAACGAAATTGTATAAGTATTATCAGCGTTAACAGAAACTGCATACAAGAAATTTGATAATACACATTTTCAAAAATTCAAGCAAGGTAGGCTAAATTAGAAAATGTTTGTTTTTCCTATTTTTTTATTTGTCTTTACTCTGGCACAGAAATGTTAGAATATAGTTCCGTGTTCCAAGATAAAATTATACAATTTCGTCTTGCATTAAAAAATGCGAAAAATGTAGCGTGTTTTTCAATTACGTTACGCAACTTCTTAAACCTCGGTAAAAAAAAAAAAAACATAGCGAACAAAGCATTGTATAAATTAATCTTAATATTTACAGTTCAGTTTTAATTATGAGAAATACGACGGCGCCTAGCATAATTAAAAAATGCCATATCATGTGATCCTCTGGTCTATTTTATTTTCTTTAACAAAATAAGCTAAATAATTTTTATCAAGTCGACAAGCGGCTTTTAAATAAAATACAAACACCAGGTGTTTACCATTTCCTGATGAGAAAATGTCCAGTCGTTTTGTGACGTCTTGTTTTTCGTTGTAGAGCTAATGCTTTGCGACTAACATTAGGAATCGCCTCACGCACAAAATCTTACTAAATCAAATAATAAGTAAGGTGCTATGTCCGGTAACCAGTGGTGTCTCTAATAAGTAGCTTAGTAAGACTGGGAAAAACAGTTTCACAGCTGGAAACTGCGACGACAGGGCTCTTTATGGGGAGCAAATAGTAATATCTGAGTAGTGGTGCAATTATATTGCACGAGTCACGACCTGCGCGTGGCAGCAATTTACAAAGTGTCGAAGGTGCACAAGGAGAGCAAAAGGTAGGCTAATCCTTACCGGCACGTTGCTACATTCTTCCAAATAAACTATTCAGGGTACTTATTATAATACGTTACCAATAAAAATAATTATACCTTTAAATTTAATTATAATTTCTGGTTATTTTACCTTTTTCCCCACAAGCATTCCATTCTATGATGAATAGTTACAACTGATAATTCTAATGCGTCATTATTGTTTGTCGTAATAACAAGCACAAATCAATACTGTTGCTTAAGTACAACCTCTTGCCAGGCTAAGGCTAGATAAATGCCTAGAAACCCCGTTGCTCACAAATAGAAAATTCCAATCCTTCTCCACGCTGCCTGTCTCCCCTGGAAGTAATCTTTATGCATTATTCTTTCTGTAGCACTCGGAATGCGGGGATGCATTTTTTTTTCAGTATCGTTAGTAGGATGCATTATCCAAAACACAGGTTACACATAGCACTACTCTGTGATTTTATCGTAGAGCGCTGTCATCTTGATAACTTGAGGTGTAGCCAAATAATATTTCCAGATTAGTCCCGGTGAAACCACAGAGCGTGCTGAATTGTCTCACGTTCTACGTTTTAGTGTGAAAGATAAGAGAATATGGAATGTATGTATGCATTTATTTATGTATTTATGTAGGCATTTATTTATGTATTCACTGTTGTTGTTTTATTCTCTTGGGTTAAACAGAAATTTCTGCCAAAACATTAGACGTACGTGGCACATGACAGAGCCCCTTAAAGAATTAGCTCATGTGATCTTCATCAGTTATTTTTAACTTATTTACCACGAACTGCTTGTAAAATGTTTCAGCTGTGACTCAATGAGGTGGAGACTCTTTGGCCTAAACAACATTAAGAAACACTGCCTATATTGCTGAAATTAAATCATTATGATATTCCATCCATCGATTTATACCCGCTTGTCCTATGCAGGGTCGCGGGGGTCCGGAGCATATCCCGGAAGCTGCAATAGCAAGGCAAGGAGCAACCCCAGTATGGGGCAACAACCCATCATTGGGCGTATTCTGATATTCATTTTGAATAATATAAATCTTAATATACAGAGATTGGAAAGAACATCGGTCGTTCAAACGACCGAATAATACCTATTTTGAAAAGTAAACTATGAAAAAAAGATGTTTAATCGGCAATAGGTCTCCAGTATAACCATTACTTTACATGAATTATATTTTATCCTATATTGCCATAGGAAAACGACCAATTAGTATACTAATCCAATACTACGCGATTGAAATGCGATAAATGACTGTTACAAAACTGGTTTGTTTTGAAGCAAACAATTGCCTTTTCATATTCACAGCACCTATTTATGTTGTTTATCACAAAACATTTCAAAGTAGGTGACTCTTTTGATAACCTGGTAATTTTCCACGTGTATAATGTAGGTTAATAAACGGAATCGACGGGTTTAAAAAAACAAGCAGAGAAACACAAGCCCCTTTTATTAATGCCGTACCTCTGACAGTCACTATACGGTGCTGTTTCTTTATAAAATGGGTAGCAGTTCATGAACCGCTCCGCTCTACCGATGGCCATAAGTATTTGCTTCAAGCCACATTGTCTGCAGCTTGCGCATGTCATTATTCTTGACGTAAAAAAATGTAACGGAACTTCAAATAATCAAAAAGCGACGTTCTATTGTTCGTCTTTTTTAACATTTAGGCCTACATACATTGGTAAACTGGCACCCAATAGCCTAAATTATACACTCCATATTCTTTTCTTCTTCTCTTCAAATAATTCCGTTCACTAAATAAGCACTAAGCGTCAAGCTTCCGTTGATACTTATTTTGTCGTTTTTATATAATCGTCATTGCAGTTATTTTTCTTATTTTCTTTTTATTCATTGGCATTATTATGGTCCTAATTATTGGCACGTTTAAGGAAAGAATAACATTTCAACTTTTAAATAATGTAAAGGAGCCTTTTGTTTATTTTATTAGTTTATATCAATATTTTATGATGGTTGTCTTTAAAACCATAGGGATACCAAATGTTTCCCAGTGAATGGGACTCGGATTGCCTGGTTAACGTTTAGCTGGAAAATATTTGTTAAAATTAAAATTTTAGATTTAATTAAAGGAAAATTAAGGAGAAAATGCAGGAGGTGTGCTTTTTTTAATAACCGAAATTAATTCAGTGGTGTGTGAGTGTATATATATACATACATACATACATACATATACACATATATTTACACACACACGAACACACACATATATATGTACACACATACATACATATACAAACACGAATATAGACCTATTTACGAATTAATAGCTTATTTAATTAACAGTAACCACATAATATACGATAAACTGCAAACAAGATCAAGAGTACTCCATTATATGCCGGCATTAAATGTGTTTATTGTTGTGGATTTGCTCATGCTGTATTAAAACGCGAAATATATTTTTTGCTTCCCTTCTTAAAGTGGACCTACATAAACGTTTTAAAATGTTGGTCGCGTAGGCCTGTACATGCGAGGAATCTTCGACGTTTTGGCGTTTAGACTTAAATTTACGCTAAAAGCACAGAAGTCGTCGCTATAAGTTTTAAAAATAACACCGGCCACGTTCCTTGCTGGTAACTTGCAGTTTTGAAATGTACTAATATGACGTTAATATGAAGTCGACAGTGGTCGACAACATATATAAGCAGAGCTGGACCAGGCATTTTCACTGTGGGCCGATGCGCATGTGGGTGGCGCACCCCCCCCCCGCCGCCGCTCCTTTTAAAATGTAGCATCCAGTCCAGCCCTGTATAGAAGTAGGCTACATTACTAGGAGTTTAGTTCAGTTAAAGAGCGGCCGAAATAAAATAGGATTCTTTAATTGTTTTTTGCATTGATATTCGGACAGCATGTAACCACTAGAAATATGGTTCTGGGTGGTTGAAACGTACATCAAGGAAGACGTATATGCATAAATTGTTTTGTTCATGGAGATTTTCTAGAACACCTCCCCCCCACACACACAGCTATGCAGGCCTATTGCAGAAATGTTTTTTAAAAAATATAGGGAATACCATCACCATAGACATTATTATACCAGTGATATCTATAGCAGCCTTTCATAACCAGATAAACGACCGCATGTAGGCTTAACGTGATATTATTAAAGTTTCTCAGCAAGCTACTCACACTTTGCTTTTGATTACTGAAATAGCGTGATATGCACTTGAATAGTTTAAACCAGCTCATGCCAAAGAATAACTTACTACATCAACTTTTACAAATACACACCTGACCAACGAAGAACACAGATCGCCCAGGGTTGCATCTACTGGTCGGTGCCTCATCACAGATCCCAAACATTCAGAAAAGCAGAATTGGTGAGATTTGTTGACCATGCACAGCTGCTTTTCGTTATTCCAGGTGGGCAAAACACCTATAAAGAAGTATGTGAGAGGTCTGCACATCTGTCCAGCGGTGCGTTTCCTGCACAACGATGGAAGTTAGGGTTAGTGATGCATTGTACTATGTTGGTTCAAACTAATTAACATCCGAAGTAGACTGCTTCCCAAAACTGTCGTTAGTACCACAGTAGTTTGAACCACGGTAGTTCGACCCAACGAAGATTTAACTCTAATGGTTCCAGTCGTGATTGGTCTGACTCTCACGGTAGGTCTCATGCAAACCCCCACAAACCTTGTGATATTATTTACAAATACGACAGTGTCACGATATTACACTATTAACATTGTATCAGTCATATAACAGCAATAATAGCGTCAAAAACTCAAAAATAGCAATAGCGTCATAATAATATGATACTTGTACACTCTCAGGAAAAAGGGTACAAATTTGTACCCTTGCTTGTCACTGGGGCTGTACCCTCAAGGGTCTGCCAATTGTACCCTTAGCTGTAGGTAATTGTGCCTTTTAAGGT
>JAODLD010000104.1:1443938-1460677 GCA_026781065.1 Mormyrops boulengeri | reverse complement strand
TGGCAGACCCTTGAGGGTACAGCCCCAGTGACAAGCAAAGGTACAAATTTGTACCCTTTTTTCTGAGAGTGTATGATGCTTCTTGTATAGAGGACAAAAAGTATTCGCTGTAAGACTACAATGCATTCAGTGTCATCGCCTCTATTTGAAATTACGTTAATTTTACTTTTAATTTTATTTAATCACACTACAAACACTTATGAATTCCGGTTCCGTTCGTGGCTCACTGAAACTGATGGATGCGTAAAATCCCCATCACGGTAGGTTTATGCAAAAATTCCCGCCTTCTCAGCAGTGGGTTCATACCCAAGCACTGCTCTGCGGTTTTTTCATATTGCAATGAAACTTCTCAGTGATTAGGAAGCGATTCATTCGTTTTTAGCCATTAATTTGCATGTTTTTTATTTGCTTTACCCATGTTTTTCCCTATTTAATACTGTGTGCACATAAGCCCTGAAAAATCGTTTCAGCTTAGTCACCCCCGACGAGCGTGTGCGTAATTATCATATCGCGTTCGTGGGTACTGCTTTGTCTGCTGAAATAACTCAAATATCAACATACTAGACACGCTCTATTGTTAGATATCTTCTATTTGGCAATAGTTTATTTGGGGGTAATTTCATTTCCTTTTTGGTTTGATAAATATCACAATATTACACAATATGATATTGCAATATCATAATGGTGCAATATGTAATTTCTTCTAGGCTGCCATATAGCACAAACAAGGTGGGTAAACAACATCCTCTCCAATCATACCATACTCATGAACAGAGAAGTACATAAAAAAGTACTCTTGACAACTACATTTTCAAAGCACTTGACATTATAGATGCTTGTACAGCTTTCGCCATACTTACATGGTAACTACCCTCCTTCGACTGCATTTTCCACCATCAATGACATAGCTACTCGGAACTAAGCTTCTTACTACATATGGAGCGCTGTAGTTCAAACTACACGACTTATGGACAGTGTTTGCGAACGTTCGTTCTAACTATCGTTTTGGGAAACACCTGCGTCGTACTTCCGTAGTTCCAACCACGCAAGTTATGCTTTTGGGAAACGCACCCCAGGTCAGTTCAGATTTCGTAGGAAAACCTATCCACACGTTATTATAGCATTATCTGTCAAACATGTATTAAAGTTCACAATATGAACAAAAACATCAGAATTAAATAGCGTTTCTTTGTTAAAAAAAATCTTTCATAAAAAAGCGACAGATGCTTGTAGTTATCCTCCATCCATTAACCCTCACGACAGTGGGGGGGATAGACCCTCCCATAGGCACGAACCCTCAAGTCATGGGTAGACAACCTATTGCAAACATTTTGGAGAAGGAAACTCCCGGTTGAGTTTATTCAATAAGGGGGCATGGGTATTATCAGAGACTCTGAGGGCCCTTGGCAAGAAACTCCATGGAGCCCTCAAACTCCGCCACCTAGGGCACGATAACATTTATTATCTTTATATTACTGCGAAGTGTACATTTATAATGTCAACAAAGATAATTTAATAAACACATGACATTTATTTTCTATTTTGTGAAAAATAGAATACACAAGTGAAATAGATTTGTCGTTGCAATGCGCTATGTAATCGGTCGCCCTCGGGGTCCCCCTCCCAGCTCGGGGCCCCAAGCCGTTGCCTGACCTGCCTGTCCGTGCAGTCGCTGTACCTCTGGGTAATATTGAGCTAATTAAAAACTACATTAAATGTTCCGTTGCCTTCTACGGTATCAAAAGCAAAGCCTATTTCTGACAGTCGCTTTATCCCACTTGAACAAATCTGTCGTCAAAACGAAGAATACAAGGCGTTCGATAAATAATTTACGTTATCCCTCAGTGTTTGTATTTCACACATAAGACATCATTTCCATTGTACCTGCTTATATAAATTATTAAAAGCCAATGACATCTGTCCATCAAGTGTGTGGTTGAGCATTAACTAATTTCACCTGACAGCGCGTGCATTATTTACCAAAGGTATCTAATAAAACAATCAGATGAGCGAGAGAGTTCCGCGCTTTTCACTCCTCTTTTCATTAGGCTACTCAATAACACGTCATGTTGTTATGAGTTACGAAAGTAAGTTGGGCGTCCTAGTTATGAACAATTAATAGTTAAGCAAAAATCAGGCAAAATAATACAAACAAATAATCGAATTATTAAATCCCAATAGGACCATCACTTGAAAAAAATGAAAGAATATTTCTAAACGTCGAAATAGGCACGGTCTTGTGTTCCCTGAAAATATTTAAACGCTACCCTGGCATACTAAACTTCATGTAAAAACTGGGTTTTTAGTTAAACCCCAATATTTAGGCATAAATCAATATGCACCAGCATATTTAGGTGACGACGAATCGCGAAATGTGACAACTTGTTGACTGAGATATCCACTGCGCCAGTTCTCCCACATTCTCTTCATGTCCCTCCCCATTCTATTCGGCGCTGCTCTCTCTCTCTCATGATATCTGTCAGTCAGCGCTCCTGTAGGCAGGGGGAGAAACTGTGAACAGGATGCCTAGTATTGTGTGTGAAATCTGAAGTGCACGACGAGTATACATCTTTCCTCAGACTTTCTGAAGGCTTCATTTCAGACTATTCCGTTTTTTCCCTATCACAGAGAGGTCCTGGAGCATTTTACTTGCTTGAAACGGAACGGGTGGAGAGGACGAATCCTCCTAAACGGCGGTGACTGGAGCTTTCCGATCCGTTGTTTCTGGCATCGTCCATCGGTACTGGCGCATGGTGCTGTGTTCCCGTGGGACCCCTTTGCGACACGGCGAGCCAATTGTGTGAGAGTTTCTTTCTATCACGCTCTTACTTTCGCTCTCTCAACCTCATACACAATCAATCTCTATCCTATCATACAATTTCTTTCACCCACCGTGAATCAGACGCTGTGAACCGAATCACCTTCCGAACCGATCAATTCCCCATCCAACGAAGCAAACTTAAGTTTCAACCCTGGATTCAATACTTTTAATCAATGGACAGGATCCCTTTGCCATCCAGGCAAGATACAGACACAACATAAACAGTAAGTAAATTATTATTATTACTACTGTAAAAGTCATTGATAGTTATTGAATTGCTTTTAACCGTTAACTTGAATCTACGATTATATAATTTTTGTATATATGTTTATAGAGAAACAGATAGATAAAAGTAACATATATATAACTCGCAGGGTGTTATATGTCATTGTGGATTGATCAGTCATGTCATAACTGATTATCACATACAGCAAATTCTCTGATGAGGTCCCAACTTATATAAAAAGTAGTTAACCTTATTCTGCCAATCAGATGCAATAAAGGATAAAATAAAGAGTCGGTATGGATAAAACTACAACTCCTATCACTACTACTATTACTACTACTAATACTACTACTACTACTACTACTACTAATAATAATAATACATAATTGGCATCCTACTCGCGGTGTACTCCAGTCTTGAGCTCTAAGTCCTTCTCCAACTCCTTTTAGCATAAGCAGTTATAATATGTATGAATATTTATTATGCATAGTAGTAGTATGTGCACTGTAACATTTGCTAAATCAACCCTGACCTAGGATACTTTAACTGTAACCTACCAATAACTTTTTTTTATGTTATTTTACCCATTTTATGACAGCTGTAAGTAGTAATAATGATTTAATGATATTTCAATTCATTGAAATAATTTATACTGTTTTACAGATTAACAAATAGTAGGACACACTTTGAGAAACAGACGTCAGTTTGTTGTTTGTTGTTGGATATACTGAAAGATATCAATGCAGATACTTATATAAACAACCAGAATAGAAAGGTATTGTATTCGGTCAGCAGCATAATTATTTTGATATTATGTATGCGAAAAAAACACTACTTTTATTTATCAAAAAGTATTATATTTGAAAAAAAACTATAATCCTGCGTTCGATTATAATAAACTAATTCTGTTTCTATTCTCAGCAACATTTTCATAAAATAAATTTTATAGTATTATAATATAATATAATTGCAGCTTTTTATTTGGTCATTATAGAACATACCAAAAATATATACATCATTTAAATTAGCTGTTTATTCATGAAATATAGAAGCTTCTTGACATCGTAGATATCTCTCATGGCAGTGTTTGAAGTTTATTTAAATTTGAACTGAAAAAACAGCTTATCAATTTATTATACATAAATAACTTATTAACTGAGCCTAAATAATGTAAAGAAAAAGACGTTACACTAATTTGCTACAGTAGCTTAAAGCTTTAACGTTTCGTTTGGTGGGATGCAACTTTTCTTCTTTAAATTACTAATAAACAGGGTTAAAGGAATTCATTTCTGAAATGGATTCATCTATCCACCGGCTTTATATCTCATTAAATATCAACAGCATTACTGTGCGGAATTATTTGTTCTATTTTTGTTCATCCAAACATAACAGCACTAGTCAAGCGCGGGAAACACCGACTTAGCCAAACCTCTAATTTGAAGTATCGATATGGAACTTAAATCGTGCAGAATGAAACGGACATTTCAGGTCAAACTGATTTTCTGCGCGTAGGATCGGGTTTTTTTTAGCGTTGTCATGGTGCAAATTGAAAAAATGAACTGCATTATAATATTTTAAGATTTGTGCTGAAAGTTGGGTAATATACAGCACAACTGTATATTACAATACGCAAATAAGCAGCCAGTTATACCAGCATAATTCATATGTCGTAACTTTACCATTCTTCAATGAGAATATTTAATCACGTTTTACTTGTAGTTATAATAGCCTTGAGATGAGCAACTACTATAAAAAGGTAAAAAAAAAAAACATTGAAAGCGTACTATATATAGCCTATTGTAGATGTGTGACAACAATCTAAACATGCAGGGATCGTCTTCTTTTTTGCTGTAACTCGAATATTCTGGTTTTACAGCTGAGTAAAATATTAAAACGTTAGTTTGCTTTATTTATTTTTCATCATGGAATTCATCAATGGCATTTACTCTAAAAACAGAAACACAAAATGCAATGAAATAAAAAGGAAAATATTATTCTAAACAAACTTGAGAAGGAGTTAAACTGGAAAACTAGAATTCAATTCAGGATCAATGTATGGGTTCCGGAGTAAGCCTACTGAGTGCAAGATAAAAGACTATAAGGAAGATATAACTAAGTATCTCGTTCGTGGTTCGTATACGGGACCACTAAAATGGCACCTGCTCCTTAGGCCTTTGCACAACGTGCCAGTAGTTGACTGTTTGGCTCAGTTATTCGTCACGTGTTCCAAACGCATTGATTTTGGAATGTATGGTACATGTACCTTAACTATCAAAGGTCAACTAAAAAAAATAGATTACAGATTTACATAACAAATTCCCAGTGTGGTATAAATGGTAAATTAATAAACTGTGGCATAAATTGTATAAATTAAATCATCAACCAAGACTTAAAAAACGAGCATAGTCAAGGGAAATTTACTGAGATGGCCGTGACCTTATCAAAAGATAGATAGACAGACAGACAGACTTTTTATTAATCTTGATCTTGTGATTCCAGAAATATTGGCTAATAGCACGAACACGACACGTAATAGACGTGGGGTGATATAGAGCTTAGGCGCCTTAGTTACAACACTAAGTTCCAGCTCTTATTAGTGAAAATAAGTGAATTTAAGCCTAAATTGAAAAGTTACGCCACAGCATTAGAATGTAACATGGTATATCCCGAAGCTCAAGGGATTCCACTTTATATTAGTGACAATCGAGTCTTGCTTTCATTTTACCACTGGGGTTTTCACGCTTAAATTATACGAATAAACCCCGCCGTCCGAGTTATCTCGATTCTAAGATGAATGGAAAACACATATAAATTACCAAATAAGAATTATATCCTGGTGCTAAGGGTTTTTATGCCTAATATGTTGTGCTTGTGCGGGATTAGCATGGCAATACAATTTTCATATAGGTTTTCGCTTACAATTATTCCTATTTCGTCTATACCTCAGTAAATTAATTAGTGAGTAATGAGTAATTGTCGGACGAAAAAGCTTGCGCAAACATTTTGTTTAATTTTTATAGCACGTCGTCGGTGATTACGAAGTTGAGCGGGTAAGAAGAGATGGAATTGATTTAGCTAGGATCGACTTTTGTAGATGTCAACATCAAAAAAGATTGTATCTTCCCAGTCAGCCTCAGCGCAACAGCATGAAGTCATGAGATTTCATATAGTCTAGTAAATTTCTTTTTAAGTCTGAATTGTCTTCATGAATAATAATAAAAATGCTGACCTATTCCAAGCTACAACTGCATCAGTCAGCAGCATGTATTGCAATTGTTATTTCTTAAGAGTCTACCTTGCCCAAATAAGAAAATATTATAAATTAAAAATATGCTCCTGAACCCCGCGACCTTGCATAGGATAAGTGGGGATAGAAAATGGATAGATTGATGGACCTTGTTCATTTTTCGTGTTTTATTGTGGGTAATTTAATTCACCATTCTCTTAAGATGACAAAAAAGAATTTTAAAAGGCTAAAACTAGAATAGACTTGGTGTATGCGAATTTGACTAACGTTTTCGTTTTAGGATAATTACGACAAACTTCTGTCACGTGACACGAAAATGTTGGCGTTACATTCAATACAATATATCCTAGCTTTATAATTACAGTTTACCGTTAAAAATTCTTATTACATAAACATACATCCACGTACTTCCCAAGATTTTCTCATATTAGAAATTGGGTGGAGCTGTAAAAATATGAAAAGTAGAATTTTTGCTCATTTACACCAGTCAAATTCTCCAAGACAGTGTACAACAGAAGAAATTACCTTTCTGTAACCGTTCACAATCAACAGCAAATTTTCAGCAAACAAACCAACAAATAAACAAACAAAATGCCTATAATCAAACAAATACAACGTCTATAATTGCATCCCCATAATCAGCTTTGGGAACGAGAAATGATAAATATGTTTTAGCTTTTACGATTAACACATACACTAATCAGTTACACAAAACAATTAAACTATTGAACGACACCAAGAAAGCAACGTCTTGATATTATTGAATGCATGTTTTACAACGGCGAAATAGCCTAAGTATGTTTTTAGATAGATGCAAAAACGGCACAGGTAATGTAACTGAACAAACAGCAGGACTGGCCATGTGGCGTACAGGGCAATTTCCCGGTGGACCGATGAGGTGGCCGAGCCCCCCGCAAGAAAAAAAGTTACTGTCCCCAAAAAGATCGTTCCAAGGCGAAACCTAATCCTGCCTTGGTCACACCGTCTATTAAAAATGATTATAAAGTTAGACTGTTTAGTACTAACAGAAATATCAGCACAGTGGGTGATTTAACTATGTATTCACAATCTTTCTTATGGAATTTAGTTCTGTCTATATGCGTGTTCATGTTTAAACCAAGTGAAAGTAGGTTTGTAGTATGATAATATGATAGTCATCCCATGACCATAATCCCAATCTTGGTCAGTGAAAGTAAAGAAAAAAAACTGCATTTTATTATTTTGAAAACAGGCATGTAGTGTTGATCGAATGTTAGAGGGGCAGTAAAGGACTTCAGCCAAAACTCTATTTTAAACTCCACACATCTGCTCTGTGGCAGGCAGTGAACTACCACCACCAGACCTAAGTTTACAATTTGCCCACCTCATAGAGGGACCTGAGGTCATATGCTGACGTGACCGCTGCAGGGCAAACCGGAATTCCTTATGAAAACTCTGGCTGTATCGTCACTCACCGAAGACAGGTGGGCGTGGCTTGCACGCGCAGGCTTTACATTCACCGGATTCGGCTGCCTTTACTCAGGACACTATCTGTGTGAGCGTGAGAAACTGTTGCACATGTAGATTTTCATGCCGCCACAGGGGCGTAAATAACTTGGTGGCGTTAATGAAAAAGTTGAATGAAGAGGTTGGTAGTGTGTTTATCCATTGCATCTATCTTGACAATGTCCCCCGTTCCAGTATTTAGT
The DNA here is from genome assembly GCA_026781065.1 of Mormyrops boulengeri. Lineage (NCBI taxonomy): Eukaryota > Metazoa > Chordata > Actinopteri > Osteoglossiformes > Mormyridae > Mormyrops > Mormyrops boulengeri. The sequence continues at coordinate 1,452,695 of JAODLD010000104.1, read as the reverse complement.
GCATTTAACTCCCTGTGGGACTTTGAAGTTGTGTGGAAAATATGATGTTAATTCACTGCATCGTCAAAAAAAAAGTATGTATGAGTTTGAATGTGTGTGTATCTTGTGGAATGTGTGGGCGAGAGGAAAAAAGGAGAGTGAAAGAGTAGTATTACTAAAAATGAGTAAGAAGCCAGGGACAATACAGTAGATGTCAGAAACTGTATTTCGACAAAAAATGATATTTCAAGATAGGAGTACTTGTGAAAAAGAAAAAGAGTCAGATGAGAAATAGTATAGTAGATGGTAAAAGGAGAGACGGTGATAGGATATTCAATTCTAATGCATGTGTGTGCGCTTCTGGGAACAACCCTTTCCGAAGGTCTCCCTGCCACACCAACACGTCTCTCCTGAAACGCTATACAACTTAGTAGTTACATATTTACATGTGAATATATACCAATACTCACCGTACGTAACCTGTTTTACTCCTTGGTAATTCCGTTTGTTACTTCTGCCAGCAGTATTTTCACACCCAAATATCATTTATCAATATAATTTCCAGACAAAGTTTCTGCACAACTTACAATTCTGCCAATATAGTTTTTTAAAAAGTCATTAGTCTTTATTATAAGAGAGATAAAGTAGGGTTTTTAAAAATGTTTTTTTTTTAAAGAACACTGCAGACTAGGAGATGGGGAAGGGAGACGGGAATACATACGAACTCTCCTATTCTCTGAGGAAGGGTTCAGCTCCCCTGGGTTCTGACTGTGTAGGTTGAAGGTTTCAAACTAATAAATAATACGAACCTTTCTACATTTTTTTTGCCTAATTTGCTTGGTTTGTTTTCAGACTGACCTGACATTTACTGGAACACTACCAGTTAAGCAATCGATTTAAGGGTATAACTGGTTTTGCTTTGCAGTGTGGGCTTGAAACCAGCAACCTCTAAGCCACATGTTTCCTTGCTTAGCCACTGCACCACCTGTTGGCCAGATGTGCTGTACAGAAAGAGTCCCCCATTTCCCTGGGGAGCAAGGTCATTGAGCCCCCTCACCGGAATTCCCAAATTACACAACACGTTCATAGGGGATAAACCACAATCTGTATTTCTATAATGCTGGAGTATGGAGGGTGGGTTAGCCTGTTAGCCTCAGAAATCTTCATATATAAACACACCATAACATTTTATCTCATAAGTTAATTCGGATTGGCTCCACTTAGATGATGCTCAGAGGACATGGTGGTCCCATGTATATGTGAGGAGAAAGATGTGTGCTGGTTTATCAGAAGCAACCACTGTGCATTTATTTACAACAAAATTCACAAATATCTGACAGGACCTCACTAGCATGGTGGATACTGCCGAGGGATTTGGATCATGGGATGACAGCATATTTGGGATGACTCTCGCCCATCCATTCACTGGAGCCTTGGATGTATAATCTTGTGTAACTGTGGACAGACCGATGTGATGCAGAGAAGAGAAGAGAGAATTGTGGAAATGGAGTGGAGACGAGTTTTACAAGAGCAGTGAAAACAAAAAATCCATATTGCCATCAGTACCGTGAAAAATATAATAGCAGAAAAAACTTCTATAATCTAAACTGGCTGAAATGTCCAGCACAAGTGTCCGGGCTTGCTTTTCGGGGGTAAGAGAAAATAGAAATAATTATGTATAGTGATTAGGCATAATGAACAGGTGATCTGAATGGATGAATGTCACTAGCGTTGTCCACTGAAGAGAAGGAAATAATATATTGAGATTACCATCTATACTTGCTGCTTATGTCATAATTAAACTTTCTCCTCTTTTCATTAAGCTTCTTGTGACCTTATAGATCTTTTTACAGTTGAGTGTGTGTGAGGGGGTATTGCTTGTTCTGTATAATTTTTTCTGTTTACAGAGAGAGGGCATGTTTGAATCTAGCTATTTTTGTGTCCACATGTTATTTTAATCATACAAAGAAACTGTGAAGGAATATGCTGTGAAACATCAGTGAAATTTATTTCAGCTAAATTAGTTATACCTGGAAGATGGTTTTTAAAGGAAAAGCAGTGTAAACAGATGACAGAGAATAGTTCCACAGCAGCTCATTCCGCTGCTCCTTTTTCAGGTAGATCAAGCATTTGCTTTGCATTGGAGTTATAATTGCATATTCAATGATACGATTTTTTTTTTGCAATTTCATATTTCTGTTCCCTCTAGATTTTCTGTGCATGCACTTGGTGATCTGCACTTTATAAACTGTGTGTATTTGTGTTTGGTTTTTTCTGTGGCTGAGTGTATTGATTTGGATGCATGCCCTTGCTCCGGGATACTGAACTTGTCATCAACACCAAATTTAGGAGGTGTATGAGTGTTTTTGAAGAGCAAGTTCAGCAGCAGCAAGGTCATAAATCAGCTGACAAGGACAGAAATGAACGCAATAAATTTCCCCAACTCTCTTGCCTGTCTGCAGGCCCACATTCTCTGGTGGGAGCTCCACTTGGTGGCTGGCAAGGGATGGAGCGTGGCGGTGAGAGCCCTCGGCGATGGGATAGCCCTGAGCAGCGTGTTGGAAGCCCGGAGCTCAGTGGGCCCCCACCAGGGAAGATCAGCCGGCTAGAGCTCAATGGGAGCCCCACTGGACCACGGAGCAGTCACAATGGCGCCCCCCCAAGGCCCCTTGGAGGTATAATGCCTGGAATTCTCACTTATTCTCTCGGCAAAACAGCAAATAAAACTGAATGGGGAATTTAGGTTTGGAAACATACAGAGGTGGGATTATTGTGTGTTGTTGGTATTGGAATTACTGACTTCTTTTTCATTTGACTGCATTGCCATGGGATCTGTCACTAAATGAATAACTGAAAACAGAAATGCAGGGCAGCAGCAGTGCAGGCTCACGATAAGGTATGCAGTACAAGGCAGTGTGCTATTCAGGAGGACCAATCATAATGCAGTGTGCTATTCAGGAGGACCAATCATAATGCAGCGTGCTATTCAGGAGCACCAATCATAAGGCAGTGTGCTATTCAGGAGGACCAATCATAAGGCAGTGTGCTATTCAGGAGGACCAATCATAAGGTAGCGTGCTATTCAGGAGGACCAATCATGCGGTAGTGTGCTATTCAGGAGGACCAATCATGAGGTAGTGTGCTACTCAGCAGGACCAGTCACGAGTTAGTGTGACAGGACAATCGTTAGGTAGTGTGCTATTCAGCAGGGCCAATCATAAGGTAGTGTGCTATTTAGCGGGACAGTCATGAGGTAGTGTCCTATTCAGCAGGACCAATCACAAGGTAGTGTGCTATGAAACAGAAACAATCATAAGGTAGTGTGCTATTCAGCAGGACCAATCACAAGGTAGTGTGCTACTCAGGAGAACAAATCATGAGGTAGTGTGCTATTCAGCAGGGCAATCCTAAGGTAGTGTGCTATTCAGCAGAACCAATCATAAGGTAGTGTGCTATTCAGCAGAACCAATCATAAGCTTGTGTCCTATTCAGCGGGACCAATCATAAGGTAGTGTGCTATTCAGCAGAACCGATCATAAGGTAGTGTGCTATTCAGCAGGGCTAATCATAAGGTAGTGTGCTATTCAGCAGAACCGATCATAAGCTTGTGTCCTATTCAGCGGGACCAATCATAAGGTAGTGTGCTATTCAGCAGAACCGATCATAAGGTAGTGTGCTATTCAGCAGGGCTAATCATAAGGTAGTGTGCTATTCAGCAGGGCCAGTCACAAGGTAGTGTGCTACATAGCAGGACCAATCATAGGGTAGTGTGCTTTTCAACAGGACCAATCACAATATATCCAGCTGCATAAATGGGTTTACTGCATACATATGTAAGCCAATTATCTTACCTTTGTAAATTAATTATTTTACTGTAGCTTGAACAGGAAGCAGATAGTACAGAAAGCAACAATTCATGCGCCTGTCATAAGCGGACCTTCAATAAAATACCTACCAAATTATAAATGCAATGATCAAGGTGTATATAGAAAGAATGTCATTTATATGCAAGGTAATTATGGGAAATTCTTGGTGGTTCGATGAAAAGAAACCACATGACACGAGTACCTTGTAGTCTGGATGGTATGGGGAGGGGCTCTGATTAGGAGCTACTGCCAATCAAATATAAAGAACATTAATAAATAGTGGCAGTGAGCGACAGGTGGAATTAATTGCTCTCCTCTTTCTCACTAAGCATCTCATCCTTCCTTATATTGCTGTAAAGAAATGCAGTGTCTTGTAGAAAGGATTTTTTTTTCTTGTTTCCCATGTCACTGTAGTAGATTTTCTTCCTGTATAAAATAGTATTTGTCCAACACAACAACCCTCTCTGCAAAACATTAGAAAAAGATTCTGCAACACATTCAGTACTGACAACATTTTACCCATGTGGTTTCTAGAAGTCACCAAAATCAGTGAAAAAGTGTGCAAAAAAGTGGACAAATGTTTGGTAATAGCAGCATTCAGATTGGTGAGGAAATTGTGACCAGGACGAGAGAGGAAAGAGAGAAAATGAGAAAGAATGAAATAACAAAGGGACATGGCATGAAAAACCTGAAGTATATTAAATAACGATAGGTACTTCATCGATCCCTGTGGGGAAATTCTCTTTTCACACCTCCCTCAACTTGTTTTTTGTAGAGTAAGCTGTCTGCAAAGGGCTGCCACCTGTTGGGGTGCCCAGAAAGCTGGGGGTTAAGGGCCTTGCTCAAGGACCCACGGACATGCTGAGACTGGGTTTGAACTGGAGGCCATCTGATTACACACAAGCTTAGCCCACTGAGCCACACGCTGCCATACACAAGTGAGAGAGTACAAGTAAGTCAGTTAAGATGTTTAGGGTAATATGTGGGATAAGAAAGTTTGTAGCGGTCTTTGGCGTGGACTAAAAGCTAGCGCAAATTCCAGGTGGGGTCCTGCTTTTATATAGAATAGTATGAAGCGGTGGAAATGTAAAAAAAAAAGAGTTAAGACCCTTTGGTCCTGCCACCTCTGGTTGCCTCAGCGTTTCTTCCCTCCTGGGCTGTGCTACTTGGCCTTCTGATTGTTTTCTGCATAAATTCCTCTAGAGGAGCCTTGCTGCCTTTGTAAGGTTTTTATTTGCAGACCAAAGGCTTCGTTTTAGCCCAGAGTTTTGTTCCTTGCGTTGGACCAAAGGAATGTGTTACATTTTGTGTTCACTCCACATGACACATATAAAGGAAACTTGGAGCAGCATTTCAAAAATGTATACAGTTTTTGTTCAGTTGAATGTGGTTATTATGTCTTTCCAGTTGTGCTAGATACAGATTTTTTTAACGTAATAACATCAAATAGAACATCCAGTGATTCTATGAGGACTCTAAATGAAGCCCACGGCTATTTACTTTTTAAAAATATATTTTGATGACGAACAGAAAAGAACGTTAGATTTTTATATCGTACCTACAAGATTGTGGTTTTTGCCAGTGGAAGATTCCGTTAATCTAATAACAGCATAAAATAAAACATCCACTGATTTTTATCAAGATTGCAGATGTCTATGTCCCTGTTTTTTGTTTGTTGATGTCAGATTTTTCTATTGATGTTTCCTGCCATGATGCTGTTTGTATTTATTGGTACCAGAATTTTTTGGTACTGGCTCTGTTTGCTGCTTTAGATAAGAGTATATTCTATAAATGGATGAATGTAGAATATAAATGTGGGAGGGTAAAGCCCCCCCCCGGCTGGGAGGGCGTGGGAGTCTTTCCCATCATTTTAATGGCAGTGGCAGCCGAGTGACTGGCATGTGTTAATGAGGGCCCCACTTTGAAGAAAGGAAACTCGGTGTGTCTGCTGAAAACCACAGATCGGCAGTGAGAAGTCGGCCACACACACACAACAGTGTGTGCCAACCCCCTCGTCACGGGTCCCACGCACGGTACTGGGTGTGATGGCTGTTTTATGCAGGTCTGCAAACTCACATGCACATGGGCGCGCAAACCCAAGCATGCAGCTGCACATGCGAAACATATAAAGCAAGCAAGCTGATAATGTGTGCTGTGTTTTATTGCCGCATGTGAGTTAAGCTCTTGGATTTGGTCTGTCACTAAAGCTGTCAAGAGTTAGTGCTCCTTGTGGAAAATCTAAGTGGAGTTTGGAGTATGGTTTCTGTCTTGGAACCTGAGCATTTCAGGCACTTAGAACTTCTTGACATTCTGATTCAGTTGGGATTTGAAAATCTTGCTAAACTGCTGATGTGATCCATGCAAGTCTGGCAGAAAATAAGATGATCACGGATGGCCAATTTCAATAAAATGAAATAGCAAAATCTGAAATGAATAACAATTGCATAAGACTTTTATGGGCACAACAACAGTTCTTCTGGTATTTGGTCATAAACCCCATTCTGTGACAGTAATACAGTTCCACTGTGTGTGTGTTATTATGCATGGATCTACATTTCTTCGTTTGTATAGTCCCTTTATTTGCTTCACACTAGCCAAAAGCTAAAATGATGTAGAACTGGAGCAAGTTCCCAACTGCAGTTAAGAGCAGGAAAAATTTTCTGACACAGGAACAGGGCTATTGATTGTGATGACTTGGGGCCACATCTAAAGACATGAATTGTATACGACAGGAGAAATTCTAATTATGTTATTTGTCTGAATAGATTTGTTGCTAGTTTTCCATTATTATCTTAATGTAAATAACAAGTGATCTTGGTTCACCCACATCCTCCTTGAACTATCTTTGCATTTGGTATATCGGAGGCTGCATTTCTTTTCTCTTCACAGAACGTTTGTTGTGCAGTGGGCTCTGTTTCTCTCTGGTGCATAATGGAATAAAACTCAGATATTTCTGCTGCACCAGCGCTGGGGTATCCCTATAGCCAGCAATTTTAGTTGCAAAGGGGAAAATTGAGAATCCAAAGGCCACCATACAATTACTGAATACTGTCAGTCAGCAACAGGTTTAATACACTTCCCACTGGATACCTTCCCACTTGAAGAAAGCAAACAGTGGATGAATGGACACAGTAAGCCCACTCATTGTGGGTTTTGAAGTCTTGCTTCCCATTTGTTAAATTTAAGAGAATTATGAATAATTAAACAGGATTAAGGATATCGAGCATTCTAAGAAAATGCTGGTAGAGGTGAAAGGGGGGACCTTTGGAGGAAAATCAGTCCCCAGCCCTGATGAAGCTAGAAGTGGCTCAAGAAAGGAATAGATGGCTGGACAGAGAAGAGGGAGCAGAGGAGTGTAGAACGTGTGCGGGTGGAAGGCAAGTGGTGTGCGGTTCCTCCTGCTGACAGCTACGCCTCCCGTCGGGGGAAGCGTGCTTGGCGCAAGCCCGTGTCCCATAATTCACTCGGCAGCAGTAGGCCGCTCTGGGAGCTGGGCCTGATTAACGGGCAGGATGCGGAAAGGGAGCCAATCGCTGCAGCTCCTCTGATGTCATCGCTTCTTCTTCAGGGGATTCCTGTTAACTGTCAGATGCTGGGCGTCCCGTTTCACAATGAGGCTTTAAGGGAAAGGTATTCCTGGCAGCTTGGTGGAAGGGAATAGGAGCTCTGAAATAGCAGCAAGCCTCACTGAATCTATTATCAGTTAAGATACAGGCTTAAAATGACTTTTTACTGCATGACTTTCTGCATCTAAAGTGACTTATTTACTGCATGGCTTTCCGCATCTAAAGTGACTTACTGCATGGTTTTCTGCATCTAAAGTGACTCACTGCATGGTTTTCTGCATCTAAAGTGACTTATTTACTGCATGGCTTTCCGCATCTAAAGTGACTTACTGCATGGTTTTCTGCATCTAAAGTGACTTACTGCATGGTTTTCTGCATCTAAAGTGACTTATTTACTGCATGGCTTTCTGTATCGAAAGTGGCTTGGCATATTATTTTCTTTCTCTAAAGTGACTTATATCATATAAATGAACTGTGACCTCAAATTTCACTCTCTCTGCTATCATTAAAGCAAAACCAGATTGAAAGATTTTTTACCCATTCTTCTTTAGCCAAACAATTTCGGAATTCTAACATACATTTGTAGGATATTATCATCTAGTCATTGCCCTTGCTCAGATGTTTGCAACATAGAACAGTTGCATATTTGTCCATATTATGAATGTTATTCGGGTACATGAGTGACTATCGGACCATAATGGGTGTGGAAAGCTCAGAAACACAGCTGATATCAGACACATATAAGCGGAGGAACTGAATCTTTTTCACATGTGTATTATCAGTCTTCATAAGGAATATTTTTTATCTGTGTATAACTATACACAACACCTATTACCGAATGTATAGTATCCATCCATTCATATTCCTACCACTTACTCAGTATGGAGTAGGGGAGAGTCTGGAGCTGAAGGCATGGGGACACCCCTGGATGGGATATGCAGGTGTATATAACGAGGCAGGGGGACATCCCTGGATGGGATATGCAGGTGTATATAACGAGGCAGGGGGACACCCCTGGGTGGGATATGCAGGTGTATATAATGAGGCAGGGGGACACCCCTGGATGGGATATTCAGGTGTACATAACGAGGCAAGTGGGACACGCCTGGATGGGATATACAGGTGTACATAACGAGGCAGGGGGACATCTCTGGAAAAGAGATACGGATGTATATAACGAGGCAGAGGGACACCCCTGGATGGGATATTCAGATGTACATAACGAGGCAAGTGGGACACCCCTGGATGGGATATACAGGTGTACAAAACAAGGCAGGGGGACACCCCTGGGTGGGATATTCAGGTGTACATAATGAGGCAGGGGGATACCCTTGGATGGGATATAC
>JAODLD010000104.1:1417848-1443838 GCA_026781065.1 Mormyrops boulengeri | reverse complement strand
TGGATGGGATATACAGGTGTACATAACGAGGCAGGGGAACATCTCTAGAAAAGAGATACGGATGTATATAACGAGGCAGGGGGACACCCTTAGATGGGATATACAGGTGTACATAACAAGGCAGGTGGGACACCCCTGCATGGGATATACAGGTGTACATAACGAGGCAGGGGAACACCCTTGGAAATGAGATACGGGTGTATATAACAAGGCAGGGGGTCACCCTTGGATGGGATATACAGGTGTACAAAACAAGGCAGGGGGACATGTCTGGAAAGGAGATACAGGTATACAAAATGAGACAGGGGGACGTCGCTGGATGGGATATGCAGGTGTACAAAACGAGGCAGGGGGACACCCCTGGATGGGATATACAGGTATACAAAATGAGACAGGGAGGATACCCCTGGAAAGGAGATAACGAGGCAGGGGAACACTTTGATCATTATTGATAAAAATTCAATTTTCCACAGGAGAAGTAGTAACAAGATGGATGACTGAATGATACATGCTATGCTATTTGTACTTCAAAGATGGTTACATTTAAAATGATGTCTGACCCTACGCTTCTGTATTTACCTATATTTAAAATGCAACCGAGGACTTTGAGTCAGTACATTTGGCAAACAGTGTGTTACTACTGGCATTGATATAGTTACAGAAATATTTGCTTTAGGCAGTGTAATTGTGTTATACAGTACAGGGATTTTGGTCATACCGTTTAGAGAAAATAAAAAATATTTCAATTCAGTTAAATTATATTACATTTATTTTATATACAGCTCCCTTCTCAACATGCTTTCCCTAAAGCATGGTTTTGCAAGAACACTGAAAGTTGATTGAAAACAGTTGTCCAAGTTGATTTGAAACAGTTCTTCAATGATTGATTAGTTAGTGCTGAAAGATTACATTCAGCCAAGCGTAATCTTTTTATCCAACCTTAAATTCTTTTTAAACTCAACTGTCTATTGAGTCAGATTAATCATTTTAATATTTATATGATCAATGAAGGTACTCCTCTGGACTCTGGAAGATGAAAACATGAAAATAGTGATCATTTTGGTACCGTTCTATTTCTGAAGAGCTCAAAACTTATTGTCCGGACTAAAATTTATCTAAAAAAGATATTTACTTAAAGATGTATACGTCATATTGTATAAACTTAAATTGTGTGCAAAATTTTGTCACTACTGTTCACTGATATACCATTGTGATTTTTTTTTATTATGTTTAGTATTACTGCTAGAAGTTATGATACGCGTATCTATTTTTTCTTAATAAATAAAACAGTAAAGCAGCATTAGTTATTGATTCTCACTACCATGTATTAACACCAGTCGCACATATTCAAACAATGGATGTTCTCATCACAGGCACAGTGGCCTAACCCACTGAGCCAGACTGCACCCCCTGTAATATCCACCTCTCTGAAATCTGAAAGAATATGTGAATAGGGCTGTCCAACAGCTAGTATTGTCTTATGGCTCTATAAATTTGTATCTCTCGTTGTCTTTCTGTCCCCCCAGGTCTGATGATTCCAGTGTTCTGTGTGGTGGAGCAGGTGGATGGGGGTGTGTCCTCTGAAAGGGGTGTGGCCACAGACAGCGAATGGCGGGAGGAGCATGCAGAGTTTGTGTTGGTGCGCAGGGACATCCTCTTTGCTCAGCTGGTGGAGACTGCCCTTTTGGCCTTGGGGTATTCACACACTTCTGCAGTCCAGGCACAAGGTTGGTTAAGGTCTTAGAGGGAGGGGAGAGATAGGAAGGGAATGGGAATGGAAATATAGAGGGAAGAGGAGCAGGCAAGCACTTAAAAATGTGGCAAAATATTGTTAAAAAACAAATGCATAAACAAACGTGTCAAGTCATCAAATAATTTATTCAGAACCAATTAACTATAACACTAATAGCCAATAATTTGTGTATCTGTGACTTGGTCATAACATGGCAATGTGGGCAACATTTTTCCGCATAAACAAAGGAGAAAGGTTCATTTTAAATGGCGAATGACTCCTGCATAAACACAGGACTGGAGCAGAGAAGAGATCATACAAGAGGTTTTTGGTGGCTGCAAGAACAAAAGAAAGAGGGTGCATGCCAGTGTGCCTGTTTATGACTAAGAGAGTGCTTAAAGGTACACAGTAAGTCTGTATTCCATTGTTATAGCACATGCTGAGCATTATAAGGTGAAGACAGTTTTTCTCAATTGAACCCGGTTGTGCAGAAGTTTGAAAACAACTGATGAATGGTGACAACAAACATGGATGATCTAATTATATTGCAAGCTCAGTTTTATTGATTCATGATATGTGGAGCATTCTGGAAGTTGAACTGAGGTGAGAAGTGAAGCAGCTGTTATAGAACTCTATTTTATATGGCGTATTATAACATTACAAATGTTGTTATAGTGTTTCTAATAAAACACACGCAGAACACCTCGGGTAACATATAGGATAATTGCTGAAATCATGTCAATGTGGGCCTCATCAACAGCACATCATGATCAATGATGAGTTAGGAATCTTTATGAACCGGTGTCCCTTTCGCCTGTGGACGGAGAGCCAAAGCCCCGCCCACTGCCCCGGCCGGAACATGCAAGCCAGGGATTACAGGAGGTCTCGCTCTCTCTGGCTGTCCCAGAAAAGAAAGCGAGAGCGGCATCAAGGCGGCCCGCTGAATAACGAAAAAACAAAACCAAGAAAAACATAGACTAAGCGAAACACCATAGAACTCAAAGAAATTAAATGGAGAGGCGCCCAGCCGGTTAAAAAGTTCAGCCCCGAGAAGAAAAGCAGAGGCGGAGAGAGGGGTGTCGTGCCGTCCCCGCATTCCGATGCCGGCCCATAAACACAGACATGAAACGGGCGAGCCACTCCCAGGCCCCCCCTGCACGTCTCAAATGAAGGCTTTTTGTTTTTTAAAATAAGCGTTTACGTTAAATGAATAATTTCTGGCCTAAATTACGCATTTTTTTTCTTTGTGGTTTGCAACCAAAATTACACAGATCCCCCTGCTATTTTCTCCCTGTTTGAATTGTGTCCTTCATTCTCCCTCCCAGGAGTATTTTTAAACTCTTCCCAGAACACCAGGGCTTTTCTTTAATTAGACCAGCCAGTAATTAACCGGGTGATATTGTTTGTTTCAATTATACAGGCTTGATGGTTTTTTTAGAAGCATGTGGACAGATCTGTATATTTAGGCCTCAGACAGTTAACAACGATAATTATTTTTGGTAAGCGGCCATTGTTGTTTGCCGCATTTGACATTGAGCCAACATGTCATTTCGATGAAATATAAACTATAAATCGCATATGTATAAAATAGAAATTTTATTACTCACATTGGTGTATTGGTTTGCATAAATGCATATTATAAATTTAAAATGAAGCCACATTTACAAGCGTGTGTTTGTACTTAATGCTTCACATGTTCTTCAATAAAGGACTTAAATACTTCATAATGTTTTTGAAATCCACAATAAAGGCATCTTTGACTTAGGCCTAAATTAGATATGGCTACTGTAGCACAGTATCACTATGCCCTTATGATGATTATGTTTCTGTTCCAGGAAAGTGGCTTCCAGTATCAGACAGACTTTTCACAGATATTTGCAGGGGGGCACAGCTTTGAAAGTTAGTGTTATTTGTGGAGTAGCACTTCATAGCTTTTTGCTTGGCAAAACTGATTATCTTTGTACATCTTTGCCAGAAACAAAACTATGTAGCTCTGTGCATTTTTGGGCCATTTTGGCTGAAATTTTTGTTTCCCTATCTGTAGTCAAATTCTAATCCACAATCCCCACATTCCTAACCAGCATTCCACAGTCCTCATCATCATGGACTATGTAGCGCAACTGATCACAATAAATGTTTATATAGCACTTTTCCCATGATAGTTGAGATTAATTCATAATGACTTTCCATGAGTGAGTTAAAACTGCAGTTTTAAGCAGAAATACAGGGCTACTGTTGCTACATTAAGTATTATCACTGTATAAGCTATTATTTGAAATGGAATTGTACATAATAACTGAATTATTTTGGATGAAACAATCCATTATCATTCTCAGGGACAAGCCCTTTCCTTATCCCCCCTGGAACAGCAGGCAGAATTTGGAGTTGATGAGACAGATCAAGCCATCACCACCAGTTTGATCTTTACCAGAAGAATCTGCACCATAGCTTTCAGTCAAGGGGTACCTGTTCTTTTGAGAGAATGAACCAAACTGATAATCAAACCAGACATAATTTCATGCAGCATAATTCAGGCTTTTAGTACTTTACAGAACCAGAGATCCAAAAATAGAAAAGCTCGAGTCACTTCGGTTATTAAGTTCTTTGGGCCTACGTTGTTTGGATATTACTCGTGAAAAGTCACTGAACACACACTTAGATTTTATAAGATGGAAATGAGCTAGAATTTTATGCACTGATAAACACTGTGCAACTGTTGTGGATTAATCTGCCAATCGAAATCTGCAAAGTAGAAAAACCAGAATGAGCCGCTCCAAAGCCCCAGTTATATGGGATTCTCATATAGATAAAGACACAATGTACCCTATACATACACATATACTGTGTACCCTACACATACTGTACACATATACTGTATACCCTATACATACACATATATAAGTCTGCTCTTAGAATATCAAGCATTACTGCTGTTTAAAAAGCTCTGGGTGTCCTCATTATATTGAATTTGCTTGAATACTGTGATTTCCCAGGTGGAAAAGGTTGCCACTCAAAGCTGTATTTTTTATTTCTTGGGAGAACCACGGGAGAATTAAGTGAGATTTAAACCTGAGGTCAGGAGGTGGGCCGTTACAGTATTTCAGTGATCTGGTTTCATGATGTGCTGTGAGTGCTGTGATTGCATGGGCTTGTAGGCCTGTCTCTTGCTGGGCGCTCTAATTCCCAGTCACAGGTTGGGCAGGAAAACTTGTGCTGGAAAGATTAATGATATGCAAAGTAATGTTTCAAACCCTCTTCTTCCCACACAAGGTTTTAAAGCGGCCAGTGGGTTTATTAGGGAAATAATATTGTTTTTTTTATTGGCAGGTATTAATTGGCTTTTACGCAAAGGCTAGCCTTGACCCATCATCCCTGGGTGTGGTGAAGCTCCCCGCACATCTTCCCTGCCATAAAAACCTTTCTCTATCTATCTTGTTTACGAGTCATGACTCATCGACCAGACAAAGGGTCGTGACTCTTCTCTGACTGATACAGGGCTAATAGATAAAGCTTTATCAGTTTGCTTTAGTCTTTAAGCATGAACATCCTCACAGTGGACGCCAAAGCTTCCCCTGCACACACATGTTCATACATGAAAATGGTCTCTGATATACATAATCTCTCTTGTCTGGAAAAGCACAGCGAGAATGATGCTGGATCAAGGTGATGGTGTGTCCACATTTCAGTGATGCGAGCCGGCAATATTCTTGGGTTTTGAAGTTGGGGTTGACTTGATGAGTCACATCCTGTCTCCTTCCTCTCAGGTATCATCAAAGTGGGCCGCTGGAAACCACTGCCCATCCGTTGCCTGACAGACGCTCCCGAGGCCACTGTGGGTGACATGTTGCTGGATGTGTACCACATGGTCACCTTGCGCATACAGCTGCAGAGGTCAGTGGAGGGGCCAGACACTGAAAGGGGATCTCAAAATGAGCAAATAAGGGGTACCTGTGGGTATAGTCTGTGATGTAGGAATCATTATAAAACTGCACATCATTGGAGCATCTTCATTGCGCAAGTACCATCATCCCACTGCCTGCATCCATTGGGGCATGCACACTAACCAGAGAGAGGACCTCGGTTTAACTCTAAGGGTTTTTACGCAGTTCTTAAACTATCTATAGAGCCGATGAATAATCTCCGGGAATGTCCGGGAACGTCCCATAAACTGGTACTGATGCTTGGAATTAAATGAAAACCACTTGGAGCAGCAGGAACATTTGTGGTTGGCTTGTTAATTCCCACACATGAATCAAACACTTCTGAGAAAACCAGTCACTAAAGCCTAACTGCCATATTTGACTGTATTCCTTTCGCTTAGACCATGACGGAATTTACACTAGCTATATCCCCATTCATGATGTATGATAGTAACAAGACTCTCTGAAAATATCAGTAAATGTCTAGGAAATCAGTATTGGCAGCTTACATTGCCTTTAAATGTAGTGTTGACACAACATTGTAATAGTATCAGTTTCTATCCTAGTACTGGGAACCATCCCAGCCGGTTCATTTAGTTGTACTGGCCCAGTGGAACGAGTGCCGTCCAAGCATAGTGGCAGCAAAAGCAATTTAACTGTGGAACGACAGGAAGGACAGGACTTCATGGTTTCCATGGTTGCAGCTTTTCCAAGCTGGAGGACCTGCCGTCGGAGCAGTGGAACCATGCCACTGTGCGCAATGCCCTCAAGGAGCTGCTAAAAGAGATGAATCAGAGCTCACTGGCCAAAGAGTGCCCTCTATCTCAGGTACTATACTGACCAGTTACCTTCTTCTCCAGCTAGTGTATGAACCTAGTGACCTTTCTCCTCGGTACTATAGCAACCCACAGGATCTTTCTAGTACTCCATTGTCAGGTATAACAACACAGCAACTCACTGGTATCCTAGATACCATTGCGGGCTAGTGACCCTTATCTTTATCATCAAGGCAACTCATTCACAGCTCCATCCACCCCCACCTGACTGGCTCACTCACCCATTTCTCTATGGTATCCTCATGACCAATCATGTGGACCTGTTCAGTCTGGAACCAGAGCAACCCTATCAACATAGTAACCCTTTAACAACCACACCAATCACCCAGTACCATTATTTCTCAACAGGACATTTTTCATATATGCTGGTGCACTCTGCAGAATTCTATCCGTGCTGAAACTCTTACCGAAACACTTACTGTTAGTGACACCCTCTTTTGTAGACACAAACATACAGATGTAGGCGCAGAATCCAAGTGAAATAGCTTTATGTTTAAGTGGAAAAACAATAACCATAATGGTGAAATCAAGTCAGGCAAGCTGGTGTCTCCATATAATAGAGCTGTGCATAACCCCAGCAGGAGATGCACACAGCATTATGGCCTGTAGACTGACTCAGCCTATTAATTAGCATGTGACTGTTTGCTAAGAGGGAACAGGGTATTAGAAATGAGAGCAATAAACTTTTGGCTGATGCATTTGCCTGAGTTTGAAGCAATGTGTGCGAATGACTTATGTGGGCCCTATTGTGACACCCCAGTGGCTCATGTATTTCCAGACCAGTCCTGAAAGGGCATGCAGGCACATACACACACACACACACACACACAAACTGACACACAGAGAAACAGATGCATACAGACATGTACTACAAACACACACACAAAGAGACAAACACTGAAACAGATACATTCAAACATGTAACGCAGACACAGAAAGAGATAAACACAGGCATGCACCACAGACACACATATTTATACACATACAGAAACAGTTACAGATGTGCAAAAACACGTGCACACACACGCACATACACACACACACGCACGCACACATGCGCACACACACACACGCACACACACACACAGTCATACACGGAAGGCTGTCCATCCAGTCAGACAGTAGCCAGTTAGTTAGTGTGTAAACATATTTTTCTTAAGAGAGAATGAGGATTCATTAAAGAAGGTGGACAATATGATCACATCGTCTCTCAATGTTTCCCTACCTCTTCATCTCACTCTCCCCTCTCTCACCTGCCATCCTCTTCCCAGAGCATGATCTCTTCCATTGTAAACAGCTCCTACTATGCCAATGTCTCCAATTCCAAGTGCCAAGAGTTTGGCCGTTGGTACAAGAAGTACAAGAAAGCCAAAGGTATGTAAGCAGGTCCCATTGCACCTCTGGCAGCAGTTCTCACTTTCACATTGATTTCTCCCCTTCAAAGAAGAATCAGGTGGAGCTGTTTCAGAATGTCTGTTTACTCATTTGAGCTTCTTTGTGGATGCAGCATGAATGCTTGAATATTTTGTGGTCATTTGAGCTGCTGATGTAGCCTCCTGTCTGCCTTCTGTGTAGGGGATTACCTGGAAAAGACATGGTCTGGCCGAGAAAAATCTGACATCAAAGGTGAGCTTGCCTTCTCCCTGTGCTCGCAGGTAGACCTTCTACTCGAAAAATAGGACCGTTCTTCTGTTTGTGCACAAAGCTGATCTTGGTTCTTGGATAAAGTAGAACACTAATCCATTAGGAATTGTGGGTTGGTAATCCATTAGGAATAACCAAATTATGAATGATTATTTACTGATGTAGTTTTCCCATTTGTTTGACAATCTGGCAGTCATAAGATTTCTCATTCAGATAGACTGATCCTACACTTCATATTCGTAACTGCGTCATCTTCTGCCACACTGATGTAGATGTATGGTGTCTCGCTCCCTACCCCTGCTCCATTCCTCATGGCGGTCCTGCCCACTGCATTCCTCTTTGCCCGCAGTGGAGAGGGAGAGCCTGGCTGACATCTGCATGCTGGGGCAGCGCCCCCCACCTCACCTGCAGGCTCCGGCCCAGCTGGGCTCCCCAGTGGGTATGGGGAGTCTGGTAAAGGGGTCAGCAGAGTCGCCGTCTTCAGCTCATCAGCCGCAGCAGCAGCAATCCCAGCAGCCTCCGCTCCACCACAGCCCTCCTCTGCGTGCCCAAGTGCCCCTGTTAACTCCGGGGGGGCTTCTGTCCCCCCAGCTGAGCCCCCAGCTGGTGCGGCAGCAGCTGGCGATGGCCCACATCCTCAATCAGCAGCTGGCTGTGAGTCGCCTGCTGGCCCAGCAGCACCCTTCGGCCCTGGGCCCCCCATATATCGGCCATCCGCCGTCGCCGGCTGCTGCCCGCACCCCCACCAAGGCCAGCGACCCAGCCGCCGCAGACGTCTCCCCCGACATCTACCAGCAAGTCCGCGATGAGCTGAAGCGCGCCAGCGTCTCACAAGCCGTCTTTGCCCGCGTGGCCTTCAATCGCACACAGGTACCACCTGCTGGTGGGCAGGGGAACACCTGCACCTTTTTCACTATTTCATCTTAAATAACTCTTATGGACCACTTTTCCAAACAATAGCAACAAACACAGCAATAGCATCTAGAAACAACATTACACATATTTAAATGTTAAAATTAGAATTTCAAAAATAGACACAGACCAGTTTATCCTTTTATTTAATATGAGGCAATTCATATCTTTCAAAAAACTGTACAGAAGTGCAAGACATTCTGACAACATTAATTAAACTTGCAAAAATAATACCGCTTACTAAATGTGAAGTGTGACAAAAGGATCACACCGATGTAAGAAAAGAAAAGAAAAGTGAAAGAGACAGTAGTAGGCGTTGTAATAACAGGAAGAGCTACGGGGTAAGTGGGTCATTATACTGCGAGGAGCACTAAATTAATGCTAACATTAAATGGAATTGCAAGTGGGCTGTGTCTATGTGTCTGTTCTGCCTCTTCTGTGTGTTGAGGTGTACATGGAAACGTGTGTGTGATGCGTTTCACTTTAAGTGACAGCATCCCGTGTTTATTCCGTGTGTTTGCACATGCGTATGCGTGCGTGTGTCAGGGCCTGTTATCTGAGATCCTGCGTAAAGAGGAGGACCCGCGGTCAGCGTCGCAGTCCCTGCTGGTGAATCTCAAGGCCATGCAGAACTTCCTCAACCTGCCCGAGTCCGATCGCGACCACATTTACCAGGAGGAACGTGAGCGTAGCATGAATCCTCAGGTCGGCTTGCCGGCCTCCGCTGCCATCCCCACCGGGGGGCCCCGTCTCCCCCAGGTACAGCCCCACCACATCAGAGCGTATTTGAGTCTCTCACGGCCATCAGATGCGTGTTTACAAACTAGCAAAGTGCACTGCTGGACATGTATGACCATCTGCATACGTGTTACCAGCTTTGTGCCTCTTCATATTCATTCATTTATTTGTTTAAACTCAACAGTTTCATTCAAAGCTGCTTATACAATCTTCAGCTTATTTCCCATCATACAAAAGGGTACATTTCTGAAGTAACTCCATAATTCTGACTCAAGGGAGCAGTAGATATTTGTCCACTGCTTTAGTACTAATCACTTTTGTGCCATGTTCCCTTAGCTGATTAGATTATTAAAAACTAACCTTATAACTTAAATCACTGACCATAATGGTTCCTGCTAGATAGCTAAATTAATTTTATTATAGTGATGAAAATCCACTGTACCAAATATGCAACCACATGAACAGAAGCATTAAACATTAAATTCTTAAAACAGACAGTAGGGAACATCTATATATTGTTGTATATCCGTATTGCTTTTGTGTTGGCTGTCAAGATCAGCACTAGTTCATATGGTGCCAGCATGCAGTGATTGGGAAAGTGTTTCACATGTGTGAATGCACATCCAGATGTTTTTGTTAATTTGCTTTCAGCAATTTCTGAAGATGTTTATTTGAGTAATGTGAAATCCTCAGCTGTTGTCTCCGTCGCTCTGCTTCTCCCCCTTGTTTTCTCTCTCCTTCTCCCTCTCTTACATCCCCTCTGCGCGCCTCCTCTCCCTTCTTCCTCCTCTCTTACTCCCATTTTCTTATGGCTACCTGCCCCCTTATAGCCAAAGCCTGTTGGCCCCAGCCCTGAGATGCCCCTGAAGCTGGAGACCCTGGTCACCATCTCCTCAGGCATCTATGATGAGATCCAGCAGGAGATGAAGCGGGCCAAGGTCTCCCAGGCCCTGTTTGCCAAGGTGGCGGCCAACAAGAGCCAGGTCAGCCTACTGCATTTACCGATTAATCTAAGTCAGTGTTTCCCAATCCAGTCCTCGTGGGCCTTAGGCAGTGCACGTTTTTGCTCCCTCTCAGCTCGGTGAAAAAATTGGGACTGTCTGGCAGGGAGCTTGGAGGAAGCAAAAACATGGACTGACTGTGGGTCTCTGAGGACCGGATTGAGAAACCCTGATCTAATTTATTAATTGCCTGTTTATTTGCTTTATTTATATATTTCCATAGCTATCCGCAGTCATTATGGAATATAGAAAATACATGTGATTTCACTTCACGGTCCAAAACATTTACCTTCTGCTCAAATGTCTGGCTTCTGATCCAGTAAACGGTGTGGCGGTGATCAATCCCACAATTCCATTTTAATTTCCGATATCGTACTCTAGCTACCTTTAGCTGTCGCTCGTTATGTAAAATGTCTGGCCCAAACTTTTCCTCGAGGTCTTCCGTTCCACATAGGGTACAGGCAAATCATTTAAACTAATACGCACAAACACCAAACCTTGGTGAACTTTCTGCTGCCTAATTTACCCTTAGTGCCGCTGTTGGAAAGAGACAGGTTTATCTGTATCAAAACAATTCAGCTATTTTGTTTGTCACTTTATTGCAAATGTCCTTAAGTGCTTTTGAAATATATATCGGGGGTAGCTGAAAAAGACGTATATTACAAACACCCAATGGCCGCTGTCTCCCAAACTGTCAAACAGCATTCCGTATGCAATCAAGATGCATGTGTGTTTCTGACATTGGGAGTTTTGGAGGCGGAGCTGGTGGTTTGCGATGGCAGCAAAGTGGCTCCAAATGTGCCCTGAACCTTCCAGTCCCGCTCGGCTTATGTCATGTGCTGCTGATCATTATCATATATACCATTTACGCTGTATGCTTTAACAGGGCCCTCGCCTCAGGGCCCGGGCACACAGCGCTGAAGTAAAGCGTAAAGTAACAGTTACTCCCAATGACTTTATCCCCTCTGAACGGTCAGCATGTCGGACTGAAATCTGAGTCCTACAGAGTAATGAGCACAGCAAGACATAATTAAGATCTGGGTCCGATCTTTATTCCTTCTTAGGAGACGCTGATCCTGGCCATTCGTACTTAGTCATAGGCCTACAGTATAACACGCTCACACCCATTCTCCTGAAAATACTCATGTCAAAGCTGTTACTATTTAACAACTGATACATACTGAAACCTGATTTGCCTCTTTGTTTATATTCCTGGCAGCGTAACTGGAAGATACTTATTCCGTTAAATTCAGTCCAGTCTGTATTTTTTCTAATACAGTGTCCTTTCCACTGAGAAGCCCACTCCCCCAAAAGAAAAGAATAAAAAACTTGGCTGGAAAAAGTTATATCTAGAAAGCAGTAGGATAGGATACAAAGGCTATTAGAGGCCCAGCGACAGCCACTAAAAGCGAGGCTGTCTTGGTGCCTGATTCCGCACAGGGCTGGCTCTGCGAGCTCCTGCGCTGGAAGGAAAACCCCACCCCGGAGAACCGGACCCTCTGGGACAACCTGTGCACCATCCGGCGCTTCCTAACTTTGCCCCAAGCAGACCGAGACCTGGCCTATGAGGAGGAGTCCCGACACCAGCACCACGGCGAATGGCCCCACACAGTGCTGCACCCCCTTCCAGAGCCACAGGTGAGGCTTTGGGTCAGGGGTCCCTCTGGCTGCCAGACACAAGCACGCCTGCATGCACAGATGTGATCATTCTCCCACTGTTTTGTTATCCCTTCATGCTAAATTTCAATGAAATCAGAGACAATTCGGTTTACATTATGGTGGCCAAGCACAGAAGCCCAGCCCATGATAACCTATGGTAAAGAATGAAAGAGCGCTCTTTGCGTGTGATCTCAGTCTGGCGTGTGAAGCCATGCTGAGCTGCGTCTTCTTTGACGCCAGTTACATGTTCACCCATGGGTGTAAATTGTGGGGGGACGGTGGGTTGTAACCCCCCTCCAATAATCAAAACCAGAAAATTCAATCCCCTAGACCCCCTTAAATGGGTGGAGACCTCAACCCCTCAATGCTCAACCCAAAATTATGCTCTTGTGCTCACCCCTTGTCCCTAAGGATCTTTCATAGGAACAAGGCTGCATAATCCTCTGTTTCTGTAATAGAGGGAGGAGAAGAGAGGGTAGCTGTGAGGCTAGAGAACAGCTACATGCAGTGCCTGGACAACTGCAGGACAGAAACTGAAGTCAGAGACTACAGAGCAGCTAAATGCAGTGCCTGGACTACTGCATGACAGAAACTGAAGTCAGAGACTACAGAGCAGCTAAATGCAGTGCCTGGACTACTGCAGGACAGAAACTGAAGTCAGAGACTACAGAGCAGCTAAATGCAGTGCCTGAACAACTGCAGGATAGGTACAGAATATAAAGGAGGCCTAGTGAAGAGAGGAAAAAGGAAAAACCGGAGAGAGAGACATGCATGTGTGAATATACCATATCTTTGTGTATATACTAGTCGCCCTTATAATGTGATCCTTCACGCTGTCTGTGTGTTATTGTGTGCCATGCCGGTCTATGTACATGTAAGCCATGTGTCTTTGACCCACGTATGTTCTCCTACCAAAAGCAGCCAATCAGAGCCTGGGCAGTTTTCGGCAGCCTTGAGGTTAAACGCCTCTCCCCAGAACCACCCCCCCCCACACACACACACACAAATGCACACAAACACAAACCACCCATATCTCCACCACAGGCCCTGTGGCTCCAGCCAGCCGCCCGCCAAAGACCACACGGTGTTCAGCTGCTCCACACACACACACACACACACACACACACACAGGCAGGTTTGAAATTATATCTTTGTGGGGACTCTCCTTTTATTTCTGTGGGGAAAACTTGAATCCCAACATGACGACCTTAACCCCTACCCAGCCCTAACCTTAACCATAAGTAACCAAACAAAATATGAGGCATTTTTACTTTTTTGATTGCATTCACAGATTTTTATTAAACTGAGGTTATCAAAATGGCAAGCTGAAAGATGTCCGCAAAAGTAAGGAAGCTTCAAAGTCCCCAAATGTAATCTACGCGACTCCCCCCTGCACCCCCCACTCTCACACACAGACAATCACAGCAGCATGTCATGTATTCACCCATAAGCCTGTCCCTGCTATTACTCTACTTCAAACCCAGGAAACCATTGACTTTACCTGCAAAACACTGGATCTTGGAGGGAACTAAGTGACCAATAACTGACGTTCGTAGAAAACAAAAGGTGGCACAAGAGTAAACAATAATTTTCTAATATATCTTGAGCTTTGCTTCTATGTGTATGTGTTTCTGTGTAAATGTGCATATGTATGTGTGTCTGCCTTTGTGTGTGTGTTCTACACCCCAGTGGGATCAATCCCCGCAGCCCTGATTGTGCCTGGGTTTTACCAGGGCTGCTGTTGTGACACGCTCATTACTGTGTGTATTTAATGTAAGTGCACCCTTCTGCTGGTTGGCCAGACCCTTCCACCATTAATCATTTCTGCCTGCTCCTGCTAAGTGCTGCAGCGCTTTGGGGATAGCGCCGGTGCCGGCGGCTCTGGTGTCACTCACACGATCATTCATTCACTCCTTCACGTTCTGCTTTTCGGGGGACTTGATTCACACTTTAAATTCACGTAAAACCCTGAGATGTCATCTGTGGAAGGAACTCTCTGCCTCCATCTGACTTCCTCTATAGACAATTAGTGTGCGTTAAAGAGTGTTGGTGTATTTTGCATTGTATATATATTTATTTATTTTACAATGCAGACCATTTTAGTTCATATATAAAATGATTTCTTAATGCAGTGCACTCAAAACAATAATCTTAAGACATAAGAAGAGATTTTTGAATCAATGGTACGAGGACTTTGCCAAAAAAGTACTTTGGAGTTGGCGGGTAAAAATGACTTGATATATACCCAGAAGCGAATTCAGATCAGTCTCTGTGGGTATAATTCAAACATTCCATACCCCACGTGCAGTTCATATGACATGGAGATTTGAACTCCGAGGCATCAGGCCACAATTCCTGCTGCTAATATTTGTCTCTTATCTTAAGCAGACTTGGGGTTTATGCTGCATCTGGCCTGAGCAGGCAGAGAGTGCCAATGCATGGTTATTTCACCCACTATCTGTCTCACGCTTTGTCTTTCTCGTCACCATGTTTCGGTCGCTCCATTAGGAAAATCAAGTTAGCGTGAGCTTGTGTGTCAAGATCATGAGTTTGTTTGTTTGAGATCAGACAGGATGCTCCACACTTTTCTTTTAGGATATAAAAGACTTGAGCTGGTCTACAAAGGGAGTATCTGTGCGTGTGTGTGTGTATGTGTGGGGGGGGGAGGGGGGTTACAATGTCCCCACAATGTGATAAAAACCTGTTATTATGACCTTGTAAGGACATTTTCTGGTTCGTGACCTGGGTACATGTATATATTTGTGTGTTTGCCTCAGTCCTGTCCCTGGAATGGCAACCGAGGTATGAAGCATTGCTTTGCCCAGTTTAGTCACTATCTATTCCACAGATACACAGTAAACCCTAAGGATATGAGCGAGGAAATAGTGAAACAACCCGTTAGCCAACACATTTCCTGGTAGCACTGGCCCCAGTGACCCCCAGAAGACAAATTCAGAATGTTTCATAGTTTGGCTGGAGGCTAATATTATTTATGAGACCCTGTCATTATTGGGAGGTGGTGGGGGATAATAATTACTATTATACAGATGTGGGCCCTTTAATTTAAGTTTACCAAAGATTGGTAGAGAATGTCTTAAACATGGTTCAGCAATATGACAGCCTTTGATAGGGTGTTGTGTGGTTGCACCTTCTTTCAAAACCGCCGTCTATTGGCTGGGTTTTGATGTGGTATTTCAGTCAAGGGGCATCAGTGATATTATCGCCTTTAATCTAAAGCACAGCACAGTGAAAATGGCCTCTAGCGGTCGGGTCTAGCCACTGGCTAAGTAAACATTGTTCTTGCTTTTGGGCTTAATTCAGTTTGGCGGTAAAACGTGGAGGAGACTCTTACAAATGATATTCCATTTCTCGACAGGCACTCACCAGGCAACCCACCCAGCCATCGAAAGACCCCTCCTCTATAAGTGAGGATCCAGTACCAGCCTCAAATGCAAGCTCAGGAATTAAAGAACTAGTACAGGCCGGAGCGGGCGGACCCAAGAAGCCCCGTCTGAGAACCAAGATCTCCCTGGAGTCGCTAGGTATTCTGCAGAGCTTCATCCAGGACGTGGGTCTGTACCCTGACCAGGAGGCCGTCCATACACTGTCCGCACAGCTGGACTTGCCCAAACACACTGTTGTCAAGTTCTTCCAAAACCAGCGCTACTACGTGAAGCACCATGGTAAACTGACAGAGCTTGGTGATGCAGCCGGGGATGTCTCAGAATACCGCGATGAAGAGCTTCCTTCGGGCTCTGAGGATGCCGAGTCCATCGAGGAGAGCAACCACGAAGGGGAGCGCTTCGTCTCGGAGACAAGGAGTGGCCCCGGTGATGCCAAGGAGCGAGCCCAGATCCTGACTGCCAGCCCAGGAGAGAATCCCCCCGGCCCCCGGGACACTGGAGAACACCAGAGATAATGCAGCAAGAACGAAAAGAGAGAGGGGGTGCAGAGGGAGGGGTGAAATTTGGACCACAACAGTGAATAGCTGAGAGGGGGGGCAGTGGTTAACTGAGAAAAGGGAAACGCATCCAAGAGTCTGGTAAAAGGCCAGGATAGACCAGGGTAGGGCAGGGGGAGCTTAAGGAAGCTAAACCGGCGCTAGAGGGAAAATGCAATGAAAACACAATGTAATACCTCAGAAGTAAGGAGGATGGGTATGTGTGTGTGTGCCTCTAAGAGGGAGCTCTGTCCTGTAACACTGTTCTTAGTGTATACATTTTGAAAGGTGGCTTTCCCAATAGAGGCCTACTGAACTGAGTCAGTGGCTAGGTCACCTGCTATCTCAGCGTCAGTCAGTGGCTGGGTCACCTGCTATCTCAGCGTCAGTCAGTGGCTGGGTCATCTGCTATCTCAGCGTCAGTCAGTGGCTAGGTCACCTGCTATCTCAGCGTCAGCCAGTTGTGTATCTTCTTTGGCTGCTCCCTCCCAATGCTCAACATGTGCCCATGTGGAGATTGTCAAAAGTCAGCTGCTATTTTGCCTGATTTCAAGGCACAAAGCTGAAGATGACAGCGGGAACCATCCAACCAGACATGCAAAGCCAAGACGGCAGGCCCTGCTAGAGGCTGAGAGCAGCTGCTCCTCTGGCTGTGGATCCCACGCGGCTGTTGGGAGTCCCTGACTGTGGCTGTCTCGGGGTTTATACAGAGTATATTTTGGAGCCACTGTGATGGTTGATATCAACGTTTCTTCAAACAAATGTGGTTTGCTGACATCTTGAAGATGTCAGTCAACCTCCAGCCCATTTCCGGCCTTCTCTAAATTGGTTACATTCCCCATCACCACTTCCTCCACCAGCCTGTGGGGGTGGGAGAGAAGTTCAATGCTGAGCTGAAACCCCCCTTCAGCAGGAACCCCTCACATTCTGCACTTTAAAAGAAACCCGGGCAATGTAGCCGCCCTCCCCTGTTGTTCTCTGTTAATTTTCACAAGGGAGACAGAAATCCATGTTGTCATCTGGAACATTCTCTGCACCCTTTTTCCATCACTGTTAGCTCCAGTCTCTCTGCACCAAACAACAAACAGGATGGCAGTTTCAGATACTGACACCTTAGGACCACAAAAGAGACGGAGACTTGGGTGCCAGTCACGTGACCTTTGTGTGCATTCCCGGGTTCTGTTTGTTTGCGTTTGTCTTTGCAGGCCTTTACCTGTAGTACAGGCCAGGATGGAGGAAATACAGTGTGTTTAATAACAAAATGCTGATATAAAAAATCAGGGACATAAAAATTATAACAAACAAAATACATCCATATGTTAATGTTCAAACCTTTCCATTACTGAATAGAGATTCCCATATTTGTGTTTACAGGATGTAAATGGCTTTCTTTCATTATCTGATTGGCACGCCTTATTCCATTGGACACCTTCAAGTTAATTTCACACCCTATTTATTGTTCCCATTATCCATAGGTAATAGCGTTAGTGTCGATATCATTGTCATCTTTGTTCTTTCATTGTGTTACTGTTGTTTTTGTTTGCCCGATGTCAATTTTTAGCAGGTGGCAGTTGCTCTGGAAATAATATAATGAGAAATTGCCAAAATGAAGTATGAAAGAGAAGTAGTTACTGAAGTCATGAAATACTGCAGTATTATTTACATCATCTTTTATAAGGGGACGATTCCAAGTAAAAGGCAACTGAGCATGACTGGAGCAGAACCTTCCAGGCTTCTAAGACTGATATTTAGTTTGGATTATTGAACCCTTAATGATAATGTTCAGCTTCAGTAGAGGGCTACCTTGTCTTTTTTCCATGATTCCAACCATACTTTTCACAAGATTCACTCATGTCAGAGAGGGTCATGTAGAGCGTGGGCCCAGTGCTCTTTCAGGGAAATTTCCTGATCTATGGCCAGATGTGTGAAATGATATGGGGCCTCAGGCCAGATCCACAGTCAGCACACTTGGGTCCACCTTCTTGATGTAATCCTTCGGATTTAAACCTGTGAAGTGCATGTTTATTTTTGTTTATTTTGCTGAATTGCTTTTAACATGCAACTGTAAGAACAGGGGTGGAGTTATGTGGCCTCTCAGGAAGTGAATATATAACGAGTGTCACACAGCTTGACACATATACACACGCAGACACACATGTGCACACGCGGACACACATGTACACACGCAGGCACACAGCGACATCTCGTTTCCACACACTTCTTAAGAACTTCACAATTCAGTTCATCCATGACTTTATGGAACTGACATTTGAGACACATTTTTAGGGGCAAGTGACTCATTCTCAGGTAGCAATACATGATGGCTCCACGAAACACATGAGGTTAAATGGCAACGGTTAATAGTTTCAATATGTACACTTAAAAATTCTTCTTATGGTGCCTCACCAAAAAGATAAAAAACTGCTCCACCATTTGCCAGCTTGACAACATAATACTTTTATCATTCTACCTGTCAGTTTCTATCACATTCATCATCATCTTAGTCATTATCATCACTGAAAATCAGTTCTCTTTCCCATTTCAATCAGCTTCTTATTTCTTATCACTAAGTGACACTTTTTAAAACTTACATGCATTGTTATGTTCATAGACATGGTTTGATTCTTTACATTTTTCAAATTGTTTAAATAAAATGCTCCCAATGAAAAGAATACAGTACTGTTGGCCCGGCATTTGTTTTACTCGTTAGCTAAACAAAGACAGAAGTTAACCCTGTAGCGACCCAGTGGGTCCTTTGTTTGGGGTGTGAGATATTTAGACAGTTACATGTCCTGCTGTCTGTGTGTGTGAAAATAGTCTAAAGATGTTTCTTCTTGTTTCTGCTCTGTGACGCGCGCATTTCTTTGCCGCGTGTGCTGCCTGTGTGTGCCAGGCAGGATGCAGCTCGACTATGGGCCAGAGGGTAGGTTGACACAGTTCATGCATCACATCCCGTGTGAATCCAAATGATCACTATAATTGAGTTAAAATGTAAAAGGCTGATGCGCAGGTCCAGAGCAACTCCCTGACTGGTAAATGGCTCTAGGGGCCCAGAGTTTTGGAAATGTAGTGCATTAGCAGAGCAATAGGTATGAAACAGTCAATTGACAAATGCCTTTGGAGGGTATTTTGGGGACGAGATTCATGTCATGCTTCTAAATAGACCACACACAAACTAACCAGACAGGGTAGTTACTGACTTTTGTTTAGATCTGAAAGTGCTTTACCCAAACACCAGTTTGAAACACATGACACAGAGACAGTGAACAGAACCACACGACACAGGGACTGTGAACAGAACCTCAGGACACAGCGACATTGAACAGAACCACATGACACAGGGACAGTGAACAGAACTGCGAGAGATGAGGACAGAGAACAGAATCACACAACACGGGGACAGTGAAAAGAACCACATGACACAGGGGCTATGAACAGAACCTCAAGACACAGGGACAGTGAGCAGAACCACAGGACACAGGGACAGTGAACA
This sequence comes from Mormyrops boulengeri, assembly GCA_026781065.1. Lineage (NCBI taxonomy): Eukaryota > Metazoa > Chordata > Actinopteri > Osteoglossiformes > Mormyridae > Mormyrops > Mormyrops boulengeri. The sequence continues at coordinate 1,423,963 of JAODLD010000104.1, read as the reverse complement.
GAACCACAGGACACAAGGGCTGTAAACAGAAACTCAGCACACAGGGACAGTGAATAGAACCACACAATACAGGGACTGTAAACAAAACCCCAGGACACAGGGGTTATAAACAGAACCTCAGTGAACAGAACGTCAGGACACAGGGACAATGAACAGAACCACAGGACACAGGGACAGGACGTGGATGAAAAGGTTTCATATGGTATGGGCTTCTCTTTTCTGGGTTTACAGGGATTGGGGTCAACACATCAGAGCAGAGGACAACATGAAAATCAAAACCAGCTATCAGAATACATTGCTTACCCCATGGTTAACCCGTTCTGGTCGTGGAGGGCTAGAATCTAACACAGTTTGCAGATTTCTCTGCTCAAACATACCTTAACCTGCTAATTACTAGGTTTACCAGGTGTGTTGTATTCTGGCCCTCCTGCACTGGAATATACCTTCTAGAGTGAATGAGATATACAGGTGGAGTTGACTGGAATGGACTCATAGCTGTTTGACTCCTAGATGCCCATTCTCTGAACCGAATAACTATTTCAATTTAAAAACTATTATAAAAATCTATAGGTGCTAGCAAACATCTATATAACACCCAGACAATACATGCATTTGATTTCATATGCAGAACATCAAGAAGAAACAGGAATACAATACACTTCACAGCATGACTGTACTGCCCGATTTCTGAGCCATTGTGTGCATTGGTGGATTCAGAAAGGCCACGGTAACAGAGTAATCCCTCCGTCTTCCATAACTGCTCATCGAGTAAACGGTGGTGGTGCAGCAAAACAAGCCATTTTTCTACAGAAATACATAAAGCCTCCAGTGGTTTGAATTAGCGACTTGCCTCTTGAGATAATATAATCCAGGCAGCAGGTAACTGTAACCCTACAATTTACATAAGATTATCCAGTTCTAGCCAATCGCTAAGTATGATTTAGTAACACTATCTCTGAATATATACGAAGCTATTCTTCTAACGACGTTCTTATCACCCCTAATGCTGCTACCAGAACTCTGCCCCCCTACCCCCGCCTCCTGTCTCTTTTTCTTCTCTCCCACCCACTTTCCCAGCAAATATCTTCTGTTTACAATTAGCAGACCACAAACGACTACAAGTCGGGGGCTCTGGGGGGTCCATGTGGCCGTGAGCCGGGCGGCAGGCTCTGTGTCTGGGCCGCAGCCTGCGATCCGGGCCCCTCCGCCTGGGTGGCGTCTTCTGCTCCCTCATGCAGGTCTTTGTTTGTTTTCAGGCGGACACACCGCCCACTTACTCCTGCTCTGACTCCTAACAACAGGCACAACCACCTTATTCCGCCTGTGGGACATTCTGTTGTATGTTTAAGGGGACCTGCTCTTAATATAAAATGTGTTATGCAAAACATTCCAATTTTTTTTCCAATAACTACACTTTTTAATCTTTCCCTTACTACTTTCCTTAATAAAAGCTTTGTGGAACTGCTTCTGCCGTTTCAGTGTCATCACATCTTAAGCTTCAAAAACTTCCAGAAACTTCCAGAATCCACGGGCTCGTGTACATTTCCAATTCCGATGTCAGATTTCATAGATTTTGTTATATTTGGATTGTTGTGTATAAACACACAAACCTTTGCCTAAATGAAGGGGCTGACTGCAGTCTGTTTCAGCACTGGGCTAATGTTAACCACGTTTCCTTGGAAGCACCGATCCTCATCTGACTTCAGCCATAATGAATGCTCCATAAAGTTACACCACTCTATATATAATGGGTCAATAATGTGCAAATTATTTATTTTTCATATCAAAATGATATTGGTTAGAGGCCATTTTGAAAGGATGACATATGACGCAAAGACTTTAGATCATATTTAACCTCAAACTTAACCCTTTTTTATTCATGAAGACTGTTGTTGTTATTATATATATACACACACACACACACACATACACTGAATACCAAATTGAAAGTGTAAACTGAAAGGGTAAATGAAATCCAGGTTACACATAAGCAAATTCATGCCTGGATACAACATTACTCTGCTGTTTAAGCGATGAATTTGGGAAGTTCTGATCTGTAAAAATAAAGCAATGTGGTCATATTTGGCAGAGCAAAGTGGACAAGAAAAGGCAGCCTGCGTTCTTCATTTTGGAAATAGATGTCCAAATCATTCCTTGAAAACCCTATTCCTACATTACTTAAGGTTAAATGTCAACCTTTCTGCCAAAGTATAAACTTTTGACATTCACACCATGTAAGCACACCTGGTGCAAGCAAAATGGTGTTGCCCAGAAAGGATGGCAATTAAAATTCCATCAGTTTTAATCTTTGTTTCATTTGTCATTAATTTAATCGCTATAGCTTATGGTAAGCTGATAACAGCTTCTAAACTATGAAAGCGCCAAGAAACAACTTATGAGGCACAGCTTCCATTAGTCTTCGCAGGTGTATTCTTACCATGGAGCTGTTGCTACAGGTGAAATACATTCCATATGACATAGAATTTGATATAAAACTGCACAAACTGTCCCCTGTCGACAAAATAGTATAATTTAATGACTAGCACAACTGAGACAGTTGTGATTATGAACAGTTGCATAATTTACATATTTAAAGCAGGGCTGGTGTTTGGCTCTGCAGGTTAGGAATGTCACTGGATCATGATTGGCCAAGTAATGTCACTGCTGGGACCTTGAGCAAGGTCCTTAACCTCATGGCTCCAGGGATTGGCTGATCCTACTTTCTCAGTTGTATGTCACTTTGGGCAAAAAGTGTAGTGGGTTTGAGCCAATTAGCATGGCCTGTGAGAAGCCCTGGCAGCCAATTGCACTTCTGTCCGGTATTTCTTCAGGGATCTCAACAGAATGGTATTCTTAAGTGCAATTAGCAGTAATATTTTACATGGGGGTGGTTTGTTGAGTGGTGTTTCTGATATTTTGTTGGTAAACCTTGGTTCTTTGATGGCACCAGTGATGGAACACAGTGCTGAAGGCTTAAGTGTTTACCTTATTCAAAATAAGACGTTTTACCCATTCAGCTAAATCTAAATATCATCTCTTCTTCCATTTCTCTCTTGAGTTGCCTTATTCTCATGGACATCATGAGATTTTGCTTTGGTCTAAATTTTCATATCAAGAGGTTGCTGCCATGGGTCTAGGAAAAAAACAACAATCTGTGGGACAATAAGCAAGATGCTTAATAATAAGATCATTTCTCCATTATTTTTTTGACCACAATGACTGATTTATTTTACTGGTATGGTAACTAAACTTGTTTTCTCCCAGGCATGAGGTAACATATTCCGACTGGAAAATTTTTCACATGAGATATGTATCTGCAGACATTGGCTTGCCTGTCGCTACCCTGTCTTGGATACCAGGTATGCAGTATCTTGGTCAGCGTTTGAACTAGTGTGAAGTAGGCAAAAAAAATCACACACACACACACACACGCGCGCGCGCACACACACACAGACCTGTAATCATATGTTTGTGGGGACCGTTCATTCATTTCTATGGGAAAAATGCTAATGCGACTAAGACAACCTTAACCCCTACCGACTCTCTTAAAGCTGACTGGACTTTTTATACTTTTGCACCACTTTTTATGCTCATTATGCTTCCAGTAGTATAAATGTCACGGTCATCGACCTTAAATGTTCCTGGTTTAAGTCCCAAGACAGGACACACAAAAATATAATGTGTAACTTCAGGGAAAATGTCCAGTTGAATGACTAAATGAATAGCTAAGACAATGCAAAACACTGATGTAGCTTTTGATAAAATCATCAGTGAAAAAAAAAAAAAAAAAAACAAAAACACCTACTCCTGAGAAGCCAACATCTCACTTTGGTTGACTTCCAAAGCCCAAAGGCTGAATCGGTGTGTTTGTGCTGTGATGGCGTGGGATCCTGTACAAGGTCCTACCGCTATGCTCCATGTTGACCCTGACCGACACACACTACATGCATGATAATGACAATGAATGGGGGGGAGCTGAAAAAGAGGAAAAGAGGGACGAAGGATACAGCAGCTAGTCTGAATCTGTACTCAGTAGGCCCAAACCCCTGAGGAGCCTTGGTGCTGCTCTCAACTGGTAATGCTCTTGCATAGCATATGTATTTCAAATATAATAAATATATACATTGGCATTCTGCCCATTTCAGTACAAAAATGATATATATTGCATCAATTCTCTTACTCTGTTTAATTCTGTACCACCATTATGAATAAAACTGAATATATTATTCATACTCCACTACTTTCAAATGATAATTTGTGCAGTATCAGATTTTGCCTTATTTTTCTGAAATATACAAATGTCAGCAATGTCTTTTATTGGCTTGAGGTTTCGGCGTCTCTAAGAATAGAAGGTACATCAGCAGCAACACTGATGTGGTAAATTGTTACATGACAGTGTTCCTATAATCTTTGAACAGTACAATCTGTGGTAAATGGAAACTGCCTGTGGGCCTGTGAAAACATCAAGAAAATAGTAGTGATAGACGGCATTTTTAGCCTTTTATGCAGTTAATGGTTTTTGGAAGCCTTAGTCACAAATAGAATGGCAAAACAGCTTGTAGCTATATTTACATCAGGTTAAATCAGAGTCTGAGTTCAATCAGAATAGTGGACAGTGTTTAACAAAGCCAGATATACACTCAGTGGTCAGTTCAGTAGGTCTGCTTGCTTGCTAACACAAAGAGCTTTCTTCCCTAAACAGCAAAACATATAGCTGCAACTGAATATATGCAGCACCCCGACAAGGTCAAGGGGTTTGCACTCTCTTCAACTAAGCCTTACTATGGCTAAGATGCCTGACATAGGGGTTTTTGAATGTGGTGCAATTATTGGTACATTATGTGGTGGTTATAGCATCTCAGAAACAGCCACCCTTCTGGGATTTTCGTGCACTATGGTGTCTACAGATTACAGGGAATGGCGTAAAGAACAAAAAATATCCAGTCAATGGCATTTCCTTGGTCAAAAACACCATGTTAATGACACAGGTCAGAAGAGAATGGCCAGACTTGGCATGCACAATAGCTTCTACAAACACACAACTCATCTACCCTTGAAGCAGTTCTGGAAGTGGGTCCGACCCAGTACTAGCTAGGTGTCCATAATGAAGTGGCCACTCAGTGCATGCTGTATCTCCTCCATGTGTTGACTGCAAAGAATAGATACTTTGGTTCTTCTTGTGAAAATGGTCCAGTTGCCCCTGGAAACACAGCCCCGACCTCAAAGAATTTCCTACACCACCACTCCTCCAACCGCTGCACCCTTTTCACAACCCTTTGCCATGCTGACCCTAAAGGAGGTGTGTTTGTGTGAGACAGAGAAAACCAGGGGACCAGGGGTGCTGCTAGAGATTTTGAGCCCCATGCATGCATATCGTATTGGGCCCCCAACTTTTCAGATTTTTAGGGCCCATCACTAGTGGTGGACAGGCTTCTGATAACTGCTAACTTTTTCATTAGCGGATTTTCGATAACTTTGAATACCGTTGGCAGGCCAATGTGTACATCTGTTAACATTTCTTCACAGGTAATATGAATAAAGTTTAACAGTCAAAAACTTTTGTAAACCCTAAATCATACATATTTGTTCCTGTCTGATGTGTCTGCGACAGTCTACCAGGCATGCTGTTTGCTGATTACATGTAAAAACAAGACATGATAGGTCAACACAACAGCAGTTGAGCAGCATAGTGTACCTCTGCAGTTCACTTGGCTTACGATGTTACAGTCTTGAAGGTTTTACTTCTGTGTCGTACCGACGTCGTAGGTACACTGTAAGGTGTAGCCGTGTACTCTATGCCGTAGCATATAGACGTGGACAAATTTGTTGGTACCCTTACAGCTCATTGAAACGACTGAATGTGATTCAATTAAAAGCAACTGTCTAATGTATACCTGCGGGCCTTTAGTATGTGATAGAGTAAACCAATACAATAGTGAAAAGAAATTATTTGTTGTTTATTTTACAAAAATATGCTGAAATAGTATGGAGAGATTTGTTGGTACCCCTAAGGAGACTATTTATCCTTGCATTATAGTCATGTTTCAAACTAATGGTTTAACCTAAATTTATATCACAGGTGTCTTCAATCTTTTTATCAGCCAGTCAGCCTATT
>JAODLD010000104.1:1383418-1395233 GCA_026781065.1 Mormyrops boulengeri | reverse complement strand
CCACGGAACCATTATATCCTATTTCAGTAAACATGTATCCTGTTTTGATGTTTTTATGTATTTAATGGGGTGTTCTGTTTAGTTTAATTAATTAATTAATTGATTAGGTTTAATTTTTCTCAACTGAAGGCAAATGGCACCTTTTATTCATAGCAATTTAAGAGTAACTTTCTTATTTGCTAAACGATACAGAATTGGATGCTTTCAACTCCATTTTACTCAGACTGTGGGATTTTTTTAGTATATTGCCCTACTGTAACTTATATGTCCTGTAAACCACCAGTTTTGGAGTTTACATCTTTAATGCTGAAGTACTTAGTGTTCCGTCTCGCTTATAGACTTTAAGGTTCATATCATGTATAGTGTACATATGCGCATGCATGTGTCAGTTGTATCATTGACATCATGTCTGTGTTCCGTTCCTGGACACGGTTAGCGATCACACTAGATGCGTACTGTGCACGAGTCCGATAGTGGAAAATGCAGTCGAAGGAGGGTAGTCACCTTCTAGGTAAGCTGAAAATATTAAATAATCTTGTACAAACATCTATAATGTCATGTGCTTGTTTTGTAAGAATACTTTTTATGTACTTTTCTGTTCATGAGTATGGCATGATGATTGGAGATGATGTTGTTTACCCACCTTGTTTGTGCTGTATGGTAGAATTCATTACATAGATAAATATATATTTAAGGCTGCACCATTATGACATCGCAATATCACATTGTGTAATATTGCGATATTCATAAAACCAAATAGGAGATGAAGTTACCCGAAATAAACTATTGCCAATTAGAACTTATCTAACAATAGAGTGTGTCTAGTAAGTTGGGGTATTTGTCGCAGTGCCGACAAAATGCGGTCTGATTACTACAGTGTTGTTTCTGGTCTTGAATTCAGTTCTTTCAATCAATACCAGCCAACATTTACCAGATTTTCACCATCACACCAATGACCTTGTTGATTGACCCAGCACTGAGAGTGCTGACTGTCCTTCATATAACATGCATGGTAGCAGTGGTGGCCCCAGTGAAACAGGCTGGCCTGCCTGCACGGAGGACGCTTCTGAGCAGCTCTGACCACAGCCCATGGCCACATCCTGTAATCCCAGCCAGTGCAGCCGCCAGAGCCTTTGTCCCTGATTGGCAGTGGTGGAGGGTCACTGCGTCTGTCATTAGCATTCTCTTTTGTTCCCTAGGCTGCCACACCCACACTCGCAGTTCCTACTTTAAATTGAACAAATTCAGTCAGACCAGCTCTCAAATTTATTTCTGCAAAAGGCGTTTTTCACTGCGACTGATGACAGGTTTTTAACCTGCCTAAGACTCAGGATATATCTGAATAGCACATTTTTAACACTGACAGTCTCCTCCCATGGATTATCGCTTTTTAGACAAACACTCACCCCAAGAGCGTTTTCAGCTCTCGCTGGGCTGCAAAGCCAAGCCCACAGTTATTCTATACTTAGTGTAGTAATTGCTGGTGCTATTTTATATATCCAGATTGCTATTTGTCTATAGTTTGGCTGCTCTTGGTCTTCTGTGGCTATCAAAGGCTTGCTAAGGTCACTGAAGTCAAACACAGAGTTGACTTAACACAGCTCAACGCAGTGATCATCTCTCCACAGTTTGACCTCCTCAGACTTTCACTGCAGTGCATTAATATGATATTGTTATCACATAATCCAGTGATGTAGGGCTTATTACCCATTTCTGAAACACCATTCTTCATGATTACAGAAATTCATATCTAAATTAATCGCCATGCCACCAAGGCATTAAATTAAGATGTTATTAGGTACGCCGAAGAGAGTAATTATTCACGACAATGGTATTTGCAATTTTAACACAGGTGATTTTTATGGTAAGAATGCTGAATGGTATTTGGCTTGGAAACCAAGTGCAATTACATTCAGCATAACTCGGTCAAGGATGGAAAAGCACACTCTCATTGTCGCATTCCACAAAACGAGCCAAGGTGTTAGCAATGGCCATTAAAACGCTCCATCCATTGCAGGAATGGCTGGGTGACAAAGTGTTTACATCATCACCATGGTATTCCTCCACACACCATCGTAAATCATGGTAAACCCTGGTACTCCACACATCACATGACGTTTTAACTCCCTCAGCAAGACACAGGGGTGACAGAGAGCACTGGTATTTATATCAAGCCCGTGCTGCCCCCTGTTGGAGGTCGTTGGTGTAGCACCTGAAGCAACAACCGACACTGACATTGTGGCTTCTGTCGAGGGCCTGACTGTGGTGCTCCAGAGTGTAACCCTAGTCTAACTGAAGGAAGTGTATACATGTATGGGGTTGTCATGTGTGTACCCTGCATGTGCTTAACCTCAGCGTGAGTTTGCATCACAAGCTGTGTTGCAGTGATGGGGGCGGAGCTTAGAGAAGAGGGCCACCAAAACAGAGAGAGGGAGAGCGCCGAGAAACAAATGAGAACCTTGTGTGGGGGATAGAGGGAGAGATAGAAAGTGACTGATGGGTGAAGAGAAAGAGGGAGAAAAACACATGGCATTTATTTCCTAAGTAAACAGAGAGAAAGGCAGACATAATCAATAGGAAACTCAATATCATAAATAAGCTCTTTAATAGCCTAAACAGAGAGCCTTGCAGCTCCATGGGTGCATTATGGGCAGTTAGGCTTCCCAGTGAGGCTGGACCTGTATTTACCAATAAGGGCCAGGATGGTGACACAGACAGGCAGGAGACGGCGTCGGGGGAGCTGGGGGCCCATGCTTCACCGCGCATTTCATGGGCTGATATCAGAGCGGGCGGCAGGCAGGACGTGGTGCAGCTCGATCTCGTCACTGGGCTGAACAGCTCCAGGCTACAGGGGGAGCGAATGTTAATGCCAGAATCCTCTCTGGCTCTGGAACCTGGCCTGGACTCTGCATTCTGCTCACAAATCACAATTTTTAAAAATTCACAAATGATTGAACACACTACTAAACTGTCTCCTGCAGAAAAATGGCTCTTTAAGATTTCAGTCATAGTTTACCATACCAGGTAAACAGAAAAGAAAACATTAACAAAACAAGCATATTTTCCTTTCTTAGTCTCACATGCACAAAAGCTGAGCTTGCAGCTTTCAGTCAGTCTCTGCTTCCTGTTCAGCATTCTCTGCCTTGAAAATGGGAAACACTGATACGCAGGTGTGACAGACTCACTGAATAACTTTCAGGTGACACTGAATGGTTTACTAACTCAGGAGCGGCAGACTGATTTCTGAGATACAGGGGCAGCTGGCTGACTTACAGACACACTCATACAAAGGAAGAATGGCTGGATTACTAACAGTCATACACAGGGGGAACCAAGCTGGAGCACTAACATGCAGTACAGTGCAGTACCATTTTAGTACAGTGTAGAAAATGTCCTAGCATTACGTAGCATTAAGCTTAATGTTATACCACAATAAAGTGTGAATTTGGACATTTAGCCTGTGACAAAATCAGAATATCAGATTTGAGGGTTAGGTTCATTAACATGAACTTCATTATCAGACAAACAGTGTCTCTAGTCCTGGCCTCAGCTGTGCCTGCTAACAGCAGCAGTAATAAGAGATGAAAGAAAAAAAAAAAAACCTTGTCCAGTTATGTTACTGGCTACTCTGAAGTGTGGAGTTAGAATAGAAAGCTGCACATATTCACCAGTTGTCCAAGTTACCCAGCACTGGGGATCTTTTTTCAGAAAAATCTTCCAAAACAGCTTGAGTTAATCGGTATCTTGGGAAAATTAAGCCTTTAATTTGCGCGACACCATCTCATAGTCTGCTCACCCAGGAGGTCATCATAATGCTGTGGAGCAGCACTGCAGAACACAAAAACGCATGCTGTGTTTACAGAGAGACTAACCAGCAAAGGTCGGTGACAGAAAAGGGTATTTAGGGGTGCAGGATTTGAGTGAAGGTGAACAGCAGTTTCACCCTAAAATACCTACTGAGGCTGTATTTCACGTTCCACCTCACCATTGTCATTTTTTTCCCCCACCAAAGGAATTCCTTGGCCACAGAAATTGATAATTACAGGGACAGTTTGAAGTGACATTCATAGAAAACCACTCAGACAACTACTGTCGCCTAGGTCTGTCTGGTAGGCCGCGGTTCACCATAAATGCCCATTTAGACCATCCAGTTCCACGGTAAGTGCGAAAGCACGGCCATTCCCTGGTGCTACGCTGGCCCTGTCCACTGAGGTTGCTCAAGCCACTGTGCTGGTAAAGTAGCTGGTTACTGTCACAGCGCCACAAACAACATACCAAGCTGCCTTGTGGTCCAGTGCAGGAAATCCCCAGCCATTTTCTGCCATATGGCCACTTGCTGTATAAATGAAAAAATTGATCTCTCACCTTGACGGATGACATTTATAAAAGAGTGCCCTTGTGCAATATAGCCCACTCAGATTCGGAGTATATTTAAACACCGTACCGCATAATACAATTATTACATTCTCCACAGGTAGAATAATATTTTCTATGGTGCCATCTGCTGGCCAATCTTAGTATTACAGAGAGTGTTTTTCTCTTCAGAGTACCAGGAACGTTTCACGCATACTGGCACCTCTCATAATCTACCGGTAATGAATAACCATGTCAGTACCGGCACCTGTTTCATCACACTTCAAGCACCGAGCAAAATGGGGAATAACAGTCAAACATGAGGTTTACCATCACCCCAGCTACTCAAGGTAAATTCCTGTAGCCCTGACTGTAGGTGTTCCGACTGGCTGGCTAACCACACTCCCAGCATTCGTCAATGAAACAACATTCATCTCCTGTTTTCACTGGTTAAATGTCAAACTGCAGAGAGCTGCCCCTTCTCAGACCCACTGACCTCCTTTTGCTGCCAAACTGAGAGCTCTGGAAAGCATAGTGGAGTAAGGAACATCAAAAGGTGTCCTGTCAGAATCTCAGAAGATCATGCTTTTGCACCCCCGAGAAAATTACTCGCCATAAAATAAATATCCAGCTTTTAAAATAAGAAATTCTTGTTCAATGACCAATCTCTTAATGCGTTGTTCATTGTATTTGTCTTGCACGCACTCACACATACACACACACCAATCAGCATAATTCAGATGCCTTTGCATAAACAATCTGATCTGAAGTTTCACATATACTTGCACTCTGTTACAGTTTTCAATAGAGCGCCCAGTTTCTGATCACCAGGGTGCACAAACATCTGCACACAGCCCCAGTATTGTTCCCAGGCTCAGATAGGCCACCGGCTCTGGTTAATGTCACCCTCATGGTCCCACGCATTCTGCTAAAAAGCTCAAGGCTATTCATTTCACATATATTGGGAGGCTGGGGGCTGCAAAAGGGCTTTCCTATAATTACCTCAGATAATGTTGCATCTACCAAAGAGGGCTGTCTGCTCCTAAGGAGAGTGTATGTAATGAAAGTGATCTGTCATGAAATAAGCAGGGCAGGCAGATGGATGGACATGAGCGACCCGCCTTACGCCTGCCACTTCAGTTTGTGTGTTTTCTTAGGTCTCTGGGGACGCGTCATAAAGTCCAGCTTCTTCATCACTCCATGTGGATCGGTGGGCTTTTCAGAAGCGCTTAGAGGGTCTTATGTTACTGGGTTTTAGTCTCTGTTTAACGATGTATTTTAAACTGTTTTCTATGTCTACCCTATATTTAATAATTGAATGTATTTTTTTTTTAATATGACACCCACAGGTATAAAAATTTTACCATTTTACAGTAACAATTTGTAGGTGACATCACATATATGCCTGCCGAATTTCTTGCCCGGGGCAATTTACAGCAACATCCAGCTGTTATCTGCTCTATGACCATAACTCATCAATGCTAGTGCACAAATAAAGCTGATATTTTCCATCACATCAGACCAGAATTCGTTTATTGCAGTATTAACTTTGGAGTATATGAGGCACTGACCCAAATCAGGAGAAGAATTTTACATCAGAAGTTCTGATATACACATTGCCCTGTGAACAGGTTTAATCACTGTGGAAGAAAAATGAAACATATTATGCAAATCATATACTAATCCAATCAGTAATTAATAATGAAACTTATGATAACTCTGTTGATTCATATTTTGATGATTGATTTATGATTTGATACAGTTAATGAGTTAAAAATATAATGCATGCTTAAGTAGTAGGTTTTCATGTACAGTAGGTAAGAGGAACTAACATATTTTGGCATAAGAACTTGTTTTTGTTAAAGGTCAAGGTACTGACCTGATTCAAGAAGTAAGGCTGCTGCAGTAAACATTTATCAGGAAGGTGTCTATATTGGGAGTCAAGATTCGGGAAAAGAGAACTAAAGAACTTACGGAGAAGTGAAAAGTCATTAAAAGGTCAAATTGTTTTTACCTGATAACGAATTGAGTTTAACAGAAGTAACTGGTGTCTGCAGATACCTGACCCCTCCTTGAAATGTTTGTAAACTGTCGCATTTTCACCTATAGAAGATGTAAGCGCTTGTTGTTCGGGGAACAGAACACAAGACACACGAAAGATTGCCGAGTGCCTGTTCCCCAAAGCTTTGCGAGTTTTGTCAAACTCTTAAATTAATGGACTTCTTTGAAATGTATACCACCCCACATTAGAATGTCTGGAGTAAGACACATCAAGAAATTAAAGATGTCACTATAAAAATTCAGGTGAAATTCTCCATTCAAAGATAATACAGTAGGAACTGGACCAGCACCCTACACTCTGGAGGGATCTCATATGATTATGTCTAATTCTTATACTTCATTCTCATGACTGTATCCCTTAGTCACCACAGTTACTGAGAGTAAAGCTTCACTATGCTTCAATTATTTTATGATTTGTCCAAGTGGAAAATAACTGATAATTCCCACCATTGCAATAAGGACATGTCAATGATGAGCCATAACTGTAGTCCATTTTAGTGTACATTAATGTTAACTCTGAGAAGTAAGTTTGATAGACAGACAGAGCCTGCTAGTGAAAATTCCAGAATGCAGTTGCAGAATGATGGTTTGGTGGGCTTGAACCAGACCTCATAGGATCAGTGCACCACTAAAAAAACAAAACATGGGTATGTGCAAAGGGGCTGAATATATGTAAGCAAGGTTTATTTTCAGATCTCCACAAAGTCCAGACAGCCCCACTGTTGGCTGCTGAAATAAATCGCTGTTTGCTTTGAAGCCCTAGAGTTCTGTTTGCTTTTGAACACCAACCTCGTCGCTGACAGACATCACAGGGGCAGTCTCCAGAGGGGATGCCCAACACCTTGTCCAGGGCCCTTACCAATCTGGAGAGGGCATTTGGACCCACCAGATGCCACCCAGCAGTAACCCCCACCCACCACAACCCCTGACTGAATGGCAAACGCCTTTTCATGTAAACAAACAGCAAAGAGTGGATGTTTTCCCATGACTTACTCAAAACCAAAACTTAAAAGTGATTCACATGGCAGGCTTTGCTTTTACTCCTTTTTTCCTCTTCCCTTTCATACTTCATTTTCATGATATTTTCCTTTCTAAACAGTTATTTGTGTTTTGGTGCATGTTGACAAGACAAATGACTTCAAGACTTTCAGAGCTTATTCCAGTCTGATACAGTTTCAGGAGCAGTGCGCCGCCAAAGGCTGTTACTTCAGACAAAGCAGAGTCATTTCTGTAATCTTTAATGAGGCGTCCCCTTCCCCCGGGGCTTCAGATGCATGAACGGCAGGAACATTTCAGGTTTTGAACATGTTCGGAACCTGAGGTGCTAGGACTGCCTTAGACAGAGACGGTTATTCAGCACAGTCATTGAAATTGTAAGGGGATCTTGGGGCCCTATTTCTGTAACTGCAAGGTTATGATGTCTGGTCCAGGGAAGTCCAACTCAGAAACCTGGTTTGAATGGTTCCCTGATGAGTTCTGACAGCACAAAAGGTCTGTCCTGCAGAACGAGGAAATGCACACATGGCTTAATGTAACCCACACTGACCTATTTGAGCCAAATCAGAAACATTTATACAAAAACAAGTACAAATTGCATTTCTGAATACAAATCTACAATGTGTGCCTCACAGGACCTCTGTTTAAAGTGTTTGAGTAAACCTGACTCATTTAAGGCCTGTTTGTTAATCATAGCAAAAGGTGTTTCAAATCAGTCTAAATTAAGAACAACAGAGAGGGTTGTCAGTAATTGTGCTTCACCTGAAGGTTCTAGAAATGCTACAAGTTCGAGTTGTAGAAAGGGCCCTACCATAATAGGACTGAATTGATTTGGTAAAAGGTAATATAAAATTAGGCAAAACGGAAACAGCTGAATTTCACTCAATTCAGTGATCTAAACTGTTATTGTTCTCAGATGACAAAATAAGCAGTCTTCAAACAAGCCATTTTAACTTAGAGAGGGAAACTGGAACGTTCTGGAACAATGAAACTTCCATAAAACACCTCAACTTAGAGCTGGCAGAAAATCCTACATGGACTGTCACATGACTCAGACTCTGTGTCTGTACATTCATATACCCCAGGAGGCATTTCGCCAACCTGCTCTCAAGAACCACAGAACTGAAGCTGGTCTTTGCAAATATACTGGTACCGTAGTGCAGTGAGAAAGAAGGTACATTTTTGATACATAAATTCTCCAAGAACTCCAAGAGAACACATTATACAAACATTTGGTATAGTTTCAATTTCACGCTTCTCCTCAACTAAAACCTTACATGACACATGTATTTCTACTTCAAACCTATAAACTATAAATAGTAATCAATGCAGAATTAAAAGGTTGTTTTCCAATTGGCCATTGTATTTTCAGTCGGTTACAGAGAAAAAGACATCACTTGCGGAGTAATACATTTGGGGTTTCTGACATAGAACATAGCTAAATTCCTTGCTGTCCATGATCGTAAGGATAAGATACAGCTTTACTGATCCCCAGGAATGAAACTGACTGTCATCCTGCAACACTGCAAGCATAAATAACTTCCAGCACACCAGACAGACAGACAGATAGATAGGAGCTGAAGGTGCTTCTCAAATATACCGCACTTTGATGACGCTATAGGCCTCAATACAATATGGGGGATAGTCTGGACAGTGTTCTCTCTCCTCCCACTTCCTAGGAGTTCAGTCTCAATTTTATCACAGCGTTGACTTTCCACCAGTTTGTTCAGCCTACCAGCTTCCTTCCTTCAGCAGCAAAGAAAATGAACTAATAACTGGTTTGTTGTGCATACCGTGTTAAATTATGTATAGGTTTCACAAATGCCAAATATGTGTAGGTCTAGTAATGTGTTTTGTCCACGGGCTGAAATTTAGATGCTGGGTCCATTGGCTCTGGAGCATCAGTGTGCTGTATATTCCATCAGCATAGAAAAATAATGGACACCTACCCATTTTCTGAAACCACTTGTCCCATACAGGGTTGTGAGGGGGTCTGGAGCCTATGGGCACAAGGCAGGGAACAACCCAGGATGGGGCGCCAATCCAGCACAGGGCACACATACAAACCCCATTCACTCACCCGTGCAAACCATGGGGATTTTGGCAACTCCAATTAGCCCCAGCATGATTTTGGACCCTTGGGGGTGACTGGAGTTTCCAGAGGAAACCCCGTGACAACATGGAGAGAAAATGCAAACTCCACACACATGGAACCCTGGCAGGCACTTGAACTCTAGTCCCAGAAACGTCAGGGGACAGTGCTAACCACTGCACCACCCCAATATAGGACATGTTGGCTTATATTATTATTTTTTTATAGTATCACCAGTGTTAAGGGAAAGAGGGCAACACAACACATACAATACCTCAAAATGCCTTCCTCTGTCTTGCCCTTAAAAAACTGTGTAAAGTCACTCAACCCATTGCAAAGAGAGACCGGTTAAAATCCCAGGAGATCACTATGAATTCCCCCCTTCAGAAAGCGCGATCGACGTATGTAACACGAATTCAGATGCAGAGCCAGCATATGAATGTCCAGACAGCTGATCTGTCACAGTCACATGCTCCGGATCACAGGATCCGTACAGAGGGCTGTCATAGTCCACTGCCTTTCGCCTATCAGCTTTTTTCTTATTCTCCCCTTTCTTCCGGAATCCTGTGTGCCGCCATGATTCCGTAGAGTACGTTAAGTTGTACTCCCGGTATTCCTTCATGCGCCTGCCAAAGGCAGAGATATCATCCATCTTCCCCCGATCTCACGCCATCTCGCGTTGCCCTAGTCACTCTAAGCAGGTAAGACTTGCATTTGCCTCTTGTCCGCCTTTTTTCTGCTATACTCATCTGATTTCGTAACGAGGTTTTTTCTCAGTCGGTGCTTTTCCGTTTGTCTTTTGTATTTGACAATAACGACCACTAGATGGCGTGCTCTTTTATTTTTTTGTTTTCTTATTTTAAAATGTGACGTTCAAACAACCTGTTGAGCGCACAGTAACGGCCAAACGTTTTGAGAATGACACGAGTATTGGTTTTCACGAAGTTTGCTGCTTCAGTGTTTGTAGATCTTTTTGTTAGACGTTTCTATGGTATACTGAGGTATAATTACAAGCATTTCATAAGTGTCAAAGGCGTTTATAATATGGAGGGCTAAGAGTGCAAAAATTAAATAAATAAATGCACCATTAATTAATTAATTAAATGTGCCATGAATTATTTAAAATGGGAAATAAAAACATCGTTAACTAAATGTGCCATGAATTACTTTCTACCATTAGAAATAAAAACATTAATTACATGTGTCATTTACAATTATTTCACTATTTTTTTTTAATTTGGGCACCACATCATGAATTAATTTTATCTGTCAGTCTGACCCATCAAAGTCAGTAGGCGCGACAAACGATGATCTATCTGGATCTTGTGCAGCCGATAGTTTTGGTCTGAAGCTGTGTCATTTCCAACGTGGCGCTACCAATCGTGGAGGAAGCTACTGATTTCACAGCGGAGTTGATGATAGATATTTTAGGATTAGCAAACGACATTGAAGCAGGTGATGCTGACCCCGAATACGTGGTGGGTAAAGCGGAGGAATTTCTTGAGATAGTCGGAGTTATTTCGGCACTTTCTGACCAAGATTTTGACCGCCGAGTGTTTGCAAACTTTGAGGAAGTACGTAGGCGCTTCTCAGGTACAGCTGCAGAACAGTATACACAAGGACCAGATCGTTCAGCTTTTGACATACCGAGGACTGCTGTGGAGCGTCACACGCTTTACCCACCACCTCCGCGCCGGACAATCTTTTTTCGGGATGCCTCAAACAATCGGAAAGGGGATTCATCAGAGAAAATGACTTTACCCCAGTCCTCAGCAGTCCAATCCCTGTACCTTTTGCAGAATATCAGTCTGCCCCTGATGTTTTTCTTGGAGAGAAGTGGCTTCTTTGCTGCCCTTCTTGACACCAGGCCATCCTCCAAAAGCCTTCACCTGACTGTGCGCGCAGATGCACTCACACCTGCCTGCTGCCATTCCTGAGCAAGCTGTGCACTGGTGGTGCCCCGATCCCGCAGCTGAATCAACTTTAGAAGACAGTCCTGGCGCTTGCTAGACTTTCTTGGGCGCCCTGAAGCCTTCTTCACAAAAATTGAACCTCTCTCCTTGAAGTTCTTGATGATCCCATAAATGGTTGTTTTAGGTGCAATCTTACTAGCAGCAATATCCTCGCCTGTGAAGCCCTTTTTGTGCAAAGTAATGATGACTGCATGTGATTCCTTGCAGGTAACCATGGTTAACAAAGGAAAAACAATGATTTCAAGCACCACCTTCCTTTAAAACAGGAGTGTCAAACTGCATTCCTGGAGGGCCAGAGCCCTGTGTAGCTTAGTTCTTTCCCTGTTCCACCACAAATGAT
>JAODLD010000104.1:1370748-1381697 GCA_026781065.1 Mormyrops boulengeri | reverse complement strand
GTGTGTTAAACGAGGGGAAACCCAAAAATGTGCAGGGCTCTGGCCCCCCAGGACTGGAGTCTGACACCTGTGCTTTAAAGCATCCAGTCTGCTATTTGACTATAACTCAGTCTGCATGACAGAGTGATCTCCAGCCTTGTCCTCGTCAACACTCTCACCTGTGTTAACGAGAGAATCACTGAAATGATGTCAGCCGGTCGTTTTGTGGCAGGGCTGAAATGCAGTGGAAATTGGTTTTTTGGGATTAAGTTCATTTTCATGACAAAGAGGGACTTTGCAATTAGTTGCAATTCATCTGATCACTCTTCATAACATTCTGGAATATATGCAAATTGCCATCACAAAAACTGAGGCAGCAGACTTTGTGAAAGTCTGTGTCATTCTCAAAACTTTTGGCCACGACTGTAGTACATCACCATTTGTTGTACTGGCCTTATAATATTTTAAACTAATTAAACTGCAATTACATTTAGCAAGTTTCAAAATTAATATTAATAAAATTTGGTCATGACAAGGCCCCGTTGCTCATTGGCGAGTAGTATCTCTAAGTGCCTCACTTCAAGGTTGTGGGCCTAAATCTTGCTGCCTCACCTCCTACAATGGTTAAATGATCAATTACTCAATTATCACATCTACAACTGCAATGTAAACCAAAGACTATCTAAGCCTTAAAAAATAAATCTGTGCAATATATTAACGAAGACATTCAGTCAATATTATTTGTGCGTTTGTTTATACATAAGCTGTAGCTGAGCCATGTAGCTGTAACAGTAAATTAGTTACAACTGATAAGAAAACACTCTGAATTATATTTGTTTGCTACGTGCTGTGTAGGAAAGGCACTATATCTCAGAGTGGATGAAGAATAATAATACTTAAAAAAAAAAATTATGAGCTTCGGAAGATATGTGTAATTCACATGCTAAATTTCATCAAAATAAAAAATGGCGATGCAAAAACAACTTGAATTAAAATGGAATGGTCCATTTATAATGTAATAGCTAGACTTGACCTCTCTATTATTCAGCTGAATATGTTTAACTTCCACACTCAGACTGGGTCTGGTTAATAAGTGACATGGACGTGTCCGCGGTGCCTTCAGGGCACTAGAGGAGTCATGTGTCCCAGTTAATAAGCTACCAGGTGTTTCCAGCTCACACTCATTGCTACGCTCTCACAGATTGCTTCCTGTGAAGGCAGGTTGAAACGGTCCAGTGGAGCCCCTGTGCGACACAGGTACATCATCTCTCTTAATCTTGTTCTGAACTTCTGATGGAGGAGACATGGTGAATATTTCAATGACCTTTTCCATCCAGCTCTCATGTTAATTTCTGGATTTGTTAGTATATGCATAAGATCTACGCTTATATTTCTTATTATTGATTGACAATGATTTATCTTATATATTGTTTATAGACATATTGTATAAATCTTGTCCATGATCTCTGAGCTCAGGGAACATCTTGAAGGTGTGCACCTTCTGTCTAACTCCATTGTCTTGTTACAGTCTACACCCATCCCATCCCATCCCAGTGCAGAACTCGTCCTCATGGCTCACAGACTGTTTGAGGGCAAGGAACATGCAGTTTCCTACCAAAAGTACAGATTATCCCCTTCGAAGCAGCTGATCGGGGAGATCCTGGCCTTTCTGGAGAAAAAGGTAAGAGGAATAAGAGCAGAGAAGTCATGTGAGAGGCCTTTTAAAGATCTATGAACTCATTGGTGGTCTGAAGTACCTTAGGTTGTGTGTTGTTATAACACCCATGACCAGGGCTGAAACAAAGCTCGTCTGCTCACCTGATTCAAGACTCAAGATTCCTTTATTTGTCACGTACATAGTTATACACAGGGCTGCATATAACTGGTATGCAAGTACGCATTCACCTTTAAAAGTGATATGTGCATTTTAACCTCTATATCGCAAATGAAGTATGAATTAGCATATACAGGTTAAAATGCACGATAATTTCTTGTCATATCAGCACAAATGCGCATAAAATACGTTCGCGTTTGCACTGTCACAGCAATCGATTGCCGCACGTATCGCTTTTAAAGGTGAATGCGTACTTGCATACCAGTTATACAGTATGCAGCTCTGGTTATACAAGTACAACATGTGGTGAAATGTACCCCTGGTCACTCTGAAGACTGCACAGAAATGTGGGAAATATAGAAGGTATACAGTGTGCAAACTTCTTCAGCTGTTTGAAGTGGTAGAGACCTTGCCTTTCTGGTAGGCTTTCATATGTGCAGTCCAGGTCAGCTCTTCCGAGATGTGAAGACCCAGGTGTTTAAAGCTGCTCACCCTCCCCACTGCAGTCCTGTTGATGGTGAGGGGGGGCATAGGGCCGCTGCTGTCTCCTGCTCAAGTCCACCACCAGCTCCTTAGTCTTGCTGACGTTCAGTTGGAGGCAGTTTTCCTGACACCATGAGACCAGGTTCTCCACCCTCGTAGTACAGGCAGTCTCATCATTGTTGATGAGTTACCCATTCACACCACCTGTGGTCCGCTGGTAAGGAAGTCAAGGCCCCATGCACACAGGCGGCTCTTCAGTCCCAGGTCCCTCAGCTTGGTGAACAGTGTGTGTGGGACTATTGTGCTGATAGCTAAACTATAGTAACAATAAACGGCTATCTCACGAAGTTCCTAACCCTTATAGCATCCATCATGCTGGAAAAGGCATTGTTCATCACCAAACTGTTCTTGGATGGTTGGGAGAAGTTGTTCTTGGAGGACGTTTTGGTACCATTCTTTATTCATGCAAATGGATGATTTGGGAGTCTAGTTTGTGTTGTTTTGTGCACTCGCTAAAGCTTGTGATACACAAGGGGCTATTATTGCTACGAAGTGTAAGTGATGCTGTTTCCAGTGGGAGAAAAATTGTGGGGCATTGTAAGCATTCACAACTTGCGTATACTGTCGTGGATATTCAAGCTTAACTGCAAATACCTCAAAAATGCTTAAGACAAACGAGGTGGCACAGTACATTATGTATGTTTTTAGTAGCCTAACTAAAGATTTTTGGCATATCTTTTTTCTTTCGTATTACTAGTTTAAAAAGATTAATAATACATAAAGTATATACAGTATATGCATATATTACATATTTATTATATTATAATAGTAAATTAAAAGAGCTGTTGTATCAGAATCTATATCATTATCGGCAGTTGTGTATTGGAATTAGATTGGAACTAAACAAATGTAGATCGGCCCATCCCTAGGTGGGACCTGCGTTAAAGGCCACGGTACAGGCATTCACTGCCTCACGGATGGTTCGGTCGATCCATGGTTTCTGGTTGGCAAAAGTTTTTCTTTCGTGATTGGATAACTTTGTCAGCCAGCATGCTAACAAAGCTAACTGCTACTTCCGCAAACTCATTGATGTACATGACCGTAACATGTCCTAGCCTACGTCGTCTAGCGCGTCCTGTAATGTGGCTTCTGAGGCGAGTAATTTAGATGAAGGTCGAGTACAAAAACCTGAACACTAGCCTGCTGGTTAGTATGAAAATTGCACGTCAGGCTACATTGTTTTTTTAATGTTCCGCCCCTACCTGGAACTCGTATATTTTCCTTGTGTAATATGAATAACTTACCCATTCCTGCTTATTCCATTTGTTTACCATGTTGGACAAACCATTTCCCTGGAGAGCTTGTTTTCTTGTATTTGTATTCTGCATTGCAGACCACCTGAATTTGCTGTGTGACCTACTGACGAATTGTAAAAGTGAAATTTTTATCTATATTTCTGCCTGGTTAAAACTATAAGCTTAAGATCCTGATTCTATGTTCTTGCCCCTGGCTGCTTAACAGAAAGCGCAACCCTTCGGCTTGGCTGCGGACGTGGGCTGTGGGTCTGGCCAGGGTACGATCCGCCTCGCCCCGCATTTCCACCAGGTGGTCGGGATGGACGTCAGCCCTGCTCAGCTGGAGATGGCCCGTGCCTATGCCAGTGCCCCCAACATCTCCTACAGGTCATAAAGACTTTCGGTAGAGGAGGGGGCAAGAATTGGGTGGGCATTAAATTTCCTCCACCCAGGTTTAAACGTTTGACATACCATACCACGTCTGGTAAGTTAATATTTAAGAGCAGAGTCTAAGACTGGTAAAAATATAGTTCTGATCAGATAGCGGATAGGATGAGTACATTCTATTAGTCTCTGCCTAGTTTAACTTAACATCTGTATGGGTAATTACATTGGATTGGGCATTCCACCCTATTCATTATCATCTCATTGCCTCATTACTACTTTCATTTTACTTTCATCACAGATAAAGGAATAGTTTATGTGGAGGACAACTAGCATGTAAAAACATCTCATACTTTGCTTTCTCTAAGCAGCCATAGGGGGGAGAAGTGTGAGTTCTCTTATTGCAGAGAGTACAAGGTGGGATATGGTCACTCACAGATGACAGGTATAGAATTCAAGCTTGGCAGATCTCAATGGGATCTTTGTGTGCCCGAGGCCAGGGTATCAGAAATATTCTAGGCTGAAACTGCCCTCACAAGTTGAGAGAACCCAAGTACCAGCAAATGGTGTTTATCTTGGGCTAGGCTGTAGAGTTTATAAAATGAGTAGATTTGAGACACAGCTGTTAATTGTCCTGTTGGATTGCAATTGGTGTGCTTAACAGTAGATGTTTCACCTATGGGTGGTCATGGCTTTGAACTTTTGGACACAGGCAGTGTCCAGCTGAAGAACTGGCCTTAGAGGACGGCTCAGTGGACCTGGTGACGGCCATGTCAGCTGCCCACTGGTTCGACCGGCCACGTTTCCTTGCGGAGGCGTTCCGTGTGCTGAGGCCAGGAGGCTGCTTGGCCCTTCTCAACTACACCCTGGACATGGAACTTGAATACAGGGACTGTTCTCAGGAGCTCACCCACATCTGCAGAGAGGTCAGGAGGATCCCCATGGGGAACACCTTGTTTACATGATGATGTACATAGCCATAGTGGAACACACTGTTCAGCGTATGAGCAGTGGGCATCCCCGTACAACATTGGCACTGTCTGCCCACGCAAAACCATACCGTCCAATAGTGCTCTTAAAACAGGGTTTACTGATAGTTAATGCCATTCAGATAGCAACAGTTTCTACCTTCCAGTCTCTAAATGCCTTACATACCTTTGATGAGAGTCAACCATTTTCCTGAATTTTACTTCAAGAGATTTTAACAATAAATGATGCCTTATCATCCTGCAGTTTTACTCCAGTCTTTGGCCATATCGCTCTGCTATCTTGGGTCCTGATTCAACCATTCTCTACAAAGAAATGTTTGACTCCATCCCATACCCAGACAAGGAATGGTAAAACAGCAGTTTTATGTTACATTGTTCTATATTTATATTGAATGTTGTGTGAGTGTGCCCTGCGATGGGTTGGTGGCCCATCCTGAAATGTTCCTTGCCTTGCGCCCATAACCACAATGGTAAAATTTTAAACACTGATTAATTAAAATTGCTTAAAATATTGTAGAAACCAGATAAATAAGATGCCTACCATATAGTAAGGGATATATTGTAAATATGATCATTTCTGGAATCCACAACACATAAGGTTATCTTTGTATAAGTTGTTGGGACAGTGAGGACAGAGAGAAATTTACCTTTATTCTTATCAAACATCTCCACATTGACCGTTTTAATCTTCCTGGGATTTCCAGGCATGACTGTATATCAGATAAGCATTCCATACCAGTATCCAGCTACATTGGCATGGTGGAGTCCTTCTCCAGCTACCAGACCCTCCTTCAGAAGAACCCAGATGAGGCCAGGAGACTGTCCCAGGATGTCACAGACAGGTGGGAACTGAATGCCCCCTCCCTTATGTGGGGCTGAACTCACCTGTGCTGCACTGACCGTACCTATTGGCTGCTGAATTCCGGATCATACCTAATTTCCACTTACTGCATTATGTAACAGGTTCATCAAAGACATGTCCTGTATATCCATTTGGATGTGTGAAAATCATTCACATAATGACTGGATTCCATTCCACTCTGTAACAAATTACTCTGTCCAACGTTACAAATAACATTCCTCAAAACATTTACAATAGAATGCATAAAAATGAATCTGATGCAATGGTTAAGGATATGGAATTGTAATCAAAATGTACTTAATCTGGAGTCTAGCAGGAGGTCTTTCACCATCAGAATGCTGACTTTGGTGAACAGATTCTTCCCCATTGCCATCTATATCTCCAATAGTTCAATAAATTGCACATGCACTTTATGTAAATTGCTTTATGTAAATTCTAAGCATTACTTTTTTTCACTTCACTATTGTACATTTTGTATATTTTTATATTATTTGTATGTTATTGATTCTTGTGGCTGAAATGAACAAGCTTTCCGGTGCACTTATTGCATATGCCTAATAAAACACCTCTAATCTTGGATTGCTTCAGATGATAGCTGTATATGTAGGTACAGTGTGAAAAATGTCAGTTGTTACTCTCTCTAAATAAGGCATATACATTAACTAAATATCAGCAGTGAAAATAATCAGAGTATTCGGGGAGAACAAATGCAGTATCTTTGTGTTCTTTGTCTTTCTAGACTGCTAACTGTGATGAAAGTCACATCTCCGGAAACAGAAGTTGGTCTGGTGGTGAAGTATTACCGTTTTCTGGCTCGGAAGCCTGATGTGAGCTGAAGTCATGTGTCACAGAAGCTGGTAATTGGCCAGGTGATGCAGCGTCGCGATTCTACAACCTTCTGCCATTACTTTGCATGTAACTGATTTTATGTGCATTCACCCACTTTCTGTACTTTGTCTGTCAGATCAGTTAAGGTAATCTTAACATCCCTGAAGCTGCTTAACTGTTGGTTCTGTAATTTCGTAAGAATTTTCGTTACTGTCACTAATTTTAATCCTCTGTAGTTGCCTTTTGTGTAAAGAATCTGTGTTAAACTTGCACCAGTACTGGCCTGTGGGGTTTATTAGTGTCATACTAAAATCACTGAAGTTATAACTGTGTTGTTACTGATTTTATACTTTCTTTAGTACTGTTTAATCTTTTCTGTTTTTGGTTGGACAAAGTGTAGGAAGGTGTGCATGTTTTAATGTATTGATCAGTGGTGACACCAGAGCACACAGGGCACAACAATGAAATGTATCCTCTGCATTTAACCCATATGTGACATACATAACATAGCAGGGGGCAAATAATTCAGCGCCCAGGGAGCAGTGCTTGGGGGCGGTACCTTGCTGGGCAGGCATTTGAACCAGCAATCCTTCAGTTACAAGTGCACTTTCCTAACCATTAGGCCACCACTGCCACATACAGAAATGCGCACTATACGTGTGTGTAGTGAAATGCTTTTTTCTACCTGCTTCCTGGATTGTGCTCATAAGGGAAATATGTAAAGCAAAAAAAAAAAAATGAACAAGATAAAATAATATTAAAACAGCAATATAAATAACAAAGAGTGAAATAAGTCAATATAAATGAAAAGCAGTGATATATACAGGCACTGATAACTATTTACATGAGGCAGTATACACCAGGAAGATGTAAAATGAAAAAGTAAGGAATTACGTCAGTGGCTGTTAGGGGTCCTTGTTTATTTGAGAGATCTACGTGAGGGTAGAAACATGTTCTCGCTCTCTCAGTGTTGACCATCAGGCTGCAGTAGCGCCTATCTGACCACAGCAGAGAAAAAGCCATTGTTGGGGTGAGTAGAATTTTAGCAATACATTTATATGGTTCATTAAGTATATGTAAGGAGAATCCTCCCCCAGCCTTAGTTAACAAGTGTTATTACACCTAAGTCCATAGGAGCATGGCATTTGACCAAGACTGCAGTTTGAACGCCTACTCATTTGACTTCAGCAGTATTTTAGTGCCACCTTCTGGTATCATGTGGAATGTTATATCATTACTACTGCAAAAAGTTGAGTTAAAAGATCCTGCCAAGGGGAATAAGTAGTAGGGGTGTAAGTAGTGAGGGCAACTTCCATGGCCGAGCAGCTGCATGCCAGCCTCACATCAGCAAGCGCAATGCCAAGTGTCGAATGGAGTGGTGCCATTGGACTCCGGAGCATTGGAAACATGTTCTGTGGAGTAATGAATCATGCTTCTCTGTCTGACAGTCTGATGGATGCCATGAGGACACTACCTACCTGACAGCATTGTGTCAACTGTAAAGTTTAGTGCAGGAGGGATAATGGTATGATGTTGTTTTTCAGGGACTGGGCTAGGTGCCTTAGTTCCAGTGAAAGGAACTCTTAATCTTGAGCATACCAAGCTATTTTGGTGATTTCTGTTCTTCCAACATTGTGGGAACAGTTTGGAGAAGGCCTTTTTCTGTTCCAGCATGACTTTGCCCCAGTGCACAAAGTACTGGTCCATAAAGACATGGATGTGTGAGTTTGGTGTGGAAGTACTTGACTGGCCCAGACAGAGCCCTGACCTCAACCCCATCCTTTGGGATGAACTAGAACAGAGATTACGAATCAGGCCTTCATGTCCCGCGTCAGTGCCTGACCTCACAAATGATATTCTGGATGAATGGGCAAAAATTTCCACAGAAACACTCTTGTGGAAAGCCTTCCCAGAAGAGTGGCAGCTTTTAGCTGTGAAGAGGATGGATGGATGATTGATTGATCCTGAGTGATTTTTTTTCAAGAGACAATATTCGTAAGTGTGTGCATGTTCCACTGTCTAGCTGCAGTCTGCACCCATTCCGTAGCAGTGGAATAGCTAGTCTTCCTAGCTCTGTTTGAAGGTAAGGAAAACACTGCCCCCATACCAGAAATACTGATGATCCCCTTTGGAGCAGCTCATATTGGAGGTCCTAGCCTGTTTTGGGCTGCTCCCGAAACTATGGTGTACCATATTTCTGAGCTGTGAAAGTATAACTTAAATCTCTAGTTGTAACTGTGAATTTGCAGACACACGCCTGAAAGCTAGATGGCAGTGTTTAGTTTGTAGCGCAAGTAAAAAAGGATTGTTTCCATACTTCTGTGTTGTACATTTTCGGAGTCAAAAGAAACCACATCCACCGTCGCAACTGTGCGAGTCTTGCTGTAGCTCGAGGTAATAAACCTCAAACAACAAATGAATACAAAAAAATGCATCGCTGGAGACGATGGTGTACTGGACCAGTGAACACAGGCACAGGGAGGTGGAGTTTTCCGTGCTGATACGAAGGTGCTACGTCAGCCGTAAACAAGTATCTTTTTGGGTGCACTCGCGGCCATTTTGGTTTCTTCGTTTTTTGCGTTTCCTTTCTAGACCGTGTAGGACTTCTATTCACCGACGACGCGGCGAGAAGTCAACGGAGCGACTGCTTTCCCACAGCAAACGGGAACTTGCAGTATGGCTTATGTAGCTAAAATAGGTCCATCCATTTTAAATAGCGACCTGGCCTGCCTCGGCCATGAGTGTGCAAGGATGTTGGACTGTGGTGCCGACTACCTTCATCTGGACGTAATGGACGGGTAAATATCATGGGGGGAACGATTAAATGTTTTTCTGGACAGCTACCTATCTGACCTGGTGAACTAAGATTTTACTAAGTGGCGAGCATGAGGTTTCTGACTATTAAAAAAAAAAAAAAACAACGAAGATGGCAACATCCAACTACAAATACTAAACATCGTGTTCTCCGGAGTACCCAGTGCACTTTTCCGCTAACTGGATATCACGTGCAATGTATTGATTACAGTGTACAGTGAAATCGCAGCTGGTCGCGCGCGTCTATCGTACGTCTGTGTACGACTGACGTAAAGCGGCGCGGTAAGGTGCCCTGTGCGCGCGACAAACGAACCCCCCTCCCCTCCACGGTGTCTTTAATTTGCTACAATATAATATAATATAAAATTTCACACTAAATATTTTTACTTTTTGTAACATACCACGTGATTCAGGGTGCTCGTATCCAAAATTCTACTTTTCAGTTATATTTTGAAACTAATATTCCATATATAAATTAAATTTGTAAAGAAACATTTGTAAGAGCCTTGGTTTTAGCTCAAGCACGTTTCATTAAGGCAGTAAATATGCACCTCCGATACAAATCCCAAATCCTACAAATCCCAAGATATTAATAGGTTGAGAGTCTATTCCTTCGCAGTACAGTGAGCCGATATAAAATATATCAACTACGTTTAAGGTATCAAAAAGTAAAAGCGCCATGTCACAATCTCACTGTTTTAGTTATCTTTTAAAATAAAATTGTTTTTATGGCTTGTAACCCAAGTACAATTCGCTAGTATTGTTTCCTTAATTCCCAACTAGATTGGCACTGTGTCTTATATTGGCTTTTCACTTTTTAACTTATGATTATTTATATTTAGAATGTCTTGTTGGTTGGCAAGTAGAGCGTGTTATAGATAATAAATGCAACCTTTTGGGAAAAGACATGGAGGTACATGTGTAGCGGTATGTGGTTATATTAACCAATGTTAGCACGTAGCACTTGGACTTTTCATTAAGAAAATATGGAGTTGGAGTTGTTATAGAGTAGTATTTTTATTTTATTTTTTTTTTAGAAAATTTAACGTGAATTAGGTATTTAGGAAAGTTCTTGAAAGATTTTTAAGAGAGATATCTTAATGTGAACACTGGTAAATTATATTAGCTGGGCAATGCTGGGAAGGGCACTATATGAAATATATTGAATTAAACTGAATATTTCCACATATCAGGGGTTTTTATAACTGTGTTATTTTGTTTTTCAGCCACTTTGTGCCGAACATCACGTTTGGTCACCCAGTCGTGGAGTGCTTGAGAAAGAACTTGGGAGCAGATCCTTTCTTTGGTAAGTTGTGATAGGCCTGTCACTGAGTATTAAACAGCAGCTATGGGAACGATAACTCTTAACGATAACTATCAATAAAGATTTTAGCAGGAATTACAGTAGGAATGGGCTAGTCCACATTTTTTCCGTTCCAATCTGATTGCCAATACGGATACAAAGTAAATATTTTATATAT
>JAODLD010000104.1:1339089-1366238 GCA_026781065.1 Mormyrops boulengeri | reverse complement strand
TCATCAGAAGCCAGGTAGAATAGAAAACCTACTGGATAGTAGCTCTCCAGGACCGGAGTTGGAGACCCCTGGTGTAGGGATTGAGTCAGAAGCTCCCATCCACCCCTTGGGAAATGCTTCATCAAGCTGATAACTTGCTCTGTGTTTCTGCCCACCCCCCCAGGCTGGGGCAAATATGATTGTGTCCGGCAGTGCTCTCATGAAGAGTGAGGATCCTCGCTCAGTCATCGCCCTGCTCCGAAACGTCTGTGCGGAGGCCATCCAGAAGCGCTGCCTGGACCGGTGATCGGGGGGGGGGGGTGATCTTCTCTCAAATTGACTTTCTTTGGCCTCTCTGATCCTTGAGAAGGTGACCTTCTGGGAGTGTGACTTCTAATAGATTTTTTTTGTCTCACGCTGGTTTGGTTGGTGCTTGAAACATTCCTTTGGACCTGTTTAATATAGATTTTTGGGAACAACAAAGTATGACACAATGTAATTAAAAACATTAAATAAGTACTGTGTTGCTTGTGATTTCTTACCTCTCTGATATCAAGCCCCTTACTGTATAACACAAAATAGTACCTTTTATCCATATCTGTCAATGGGATCCATGTTAAGGGGAAATTTGAACATTGCAGGGAGGCAGTTCATGTCGGCAGAAGAAAAGCATTTTTCACCCAGTAATTTGAAGTGTTTTACCAAAAGTTATCACACTTAATCAAACAGTTTTATTCTGTTTTAAATGTTAATGGTTGTATAGTATTCTTTTGGCTTAAATTTGAATATTATCATTAGAAGACATTGACTTACCCAGGGTGACCAGCATTGAACTGTACACAGAGACTCTGGATGCTGTGCAGCCATAACTGTATCAAAACACTGTCTATTATTGTATCAGCTCCCTCTGAAGCATAATTTAGTTACAGTTATATATTCATGTCCAACAATTTATGTGACAATTGTTCGACAGCTGTCATGGTAACAGGTTTGCTTTTGGAGACGTTAAATTTTTATTTGGGAGTTCATTCCTTTGAATCCTGACAGGCCCAACCGTGTAGGTCACATGCATATTCATAAATTTAGTCCTCATTATTCCTGCAATGAAAAATTAGTTTAGCTGTATGTTGGTACTGCAAACATTTTAGAAAATGTGGCATTTAGTTTATAATCTGACCCTGATGTCCGTAGTGTTGAACATACCAAGCTATCTTTGGTCCTTTTGCATGCCATTTGCTATAAATACATTAAAGTTGCAGGTGGAGCAGTAAGAAGCAGGATTTCAAATCGGCTGAGGCTACAGCTGAATGCCAGACACCAGCTATTAGTCTTTTTTCTTTTTAATGCCTCAGCCAGTACTGTAAGTACGATGAGATTGAGTTTTTTTCCAGACAGTATTGTAAATGCGGTTAGGTCTTCATCTTGGGCTTATCCACAGGAATCACTGCCTGCACAGTAGGGGACATCCTGTTTGGGATTCCAGCCAGCCACAGGGGCGATTTCATCTCAGGGTCCCCTAACTGCATGTCTCAGGACTGGCAGGAAACTGGAATAATTTTATAGTTTCCTCAAACAGTCCAAAAAATTTGATGTGGAAAAATGGATTTATAATCAAGGTACAGTATAAATAGGTACATGCGTATGTTCAGAATTTACCCGTTGCGATGTCTTTCAGGAGCTGCATCCGTAAACCCATGTCGCAGGCTAATGGAACGTCCACCACACTGCGCTGAATCTGTGTTTAAGCAGATGCTTGTGGTCTCTTTCTCAGTTCTGTGTTAGTATGTCCAGAGGCTTCACAGGTTTTCTTCCACTTCCTGCTTTGCTGTCTTGTGATTTTTAGGCTAACCCATACATATTATGGTCGTTGTTGTGTTAGAGAATTCGATATTGGTGGGGACAATAATTTAAATGTAAAATTCTATTTTTTGGGAAGGAAAAATGAAGTCACATTAAATTTTGGATGGGGCACGTCCCCCTGGTTGTAATATTATATTCATTTGGTTCAGTTATAAAGTCTTTTTGTCCGTACACTAGATTCATTGTTCCAGTTCTTTTGATGTTGGACTGGGTAGGACAAAAAATAATTTTGTTAGTAGATCTATTGTTCCAGTTCTTTTGATGTTGAAACGTATAGGACAAATAATCTGAAGCGAACGGCCTGCTGGAGAATTATTTGTTGCTAGGTTACACCTGCCTTATTAGAGACACACCTATAAGGAGCAGGCACAATGAGACAGAGGGGAAAGCTCTTTCAGTGAGCTGAAGCTTACGTGAGTGCACACATTATTCTAAACAGAGATGCAAACTCTTCATTTATTGGTCAAATTCCTGGTGGTCTTGAGCACGTCGTGTGTCAAGTTCACTTTATAGGTCTGACAGTACCGACGACCCAGAAGACTTCTCCGAAGTGAGACTCATCGGTAAGCTCCCACAGTAAGTTGTTCCTTGAAGGAGCATGCTACTGCGTAGACTGTTGATTTTTACTTTCTGTGCAAGCTGTTAGTTTGAAATCCAGTAAGCAAGGAGACAAGGTGAAAGGTCACCACTTCGTAACGATATAACGAGGATGGTCAGATGAAGCTCTATGACGGACCTCGTGTAGAACGTGTGGAAAATAATGTTTTGGAAATATCTGCTTTACATTTTAGTTTATAGATATATAATTTCCACGTTAACAGGTATGTATTCAAATGCTGTTTAAGGTCATGTTCAGAATGTATTGGTTTACCTGGGATTTTGACTGGTACTGCTGGGTTCCAGATCTGATTTCCATCACACGCCACACATGATCCTATCATGTAGCATCCAGTGCCCATGTGGAATGCAGGGTTAATGATATATGGCAGTTTTCCTGATTGTTTGCTCAGTGTCAACAGAGCAGAGGTGTGGTAGAGGGCCTGCGTAGGGAGCAGAACCCATTTGCGCACGCAGTGAATGACGTATACATGAGAGACAGCGCAGTTTGCAAGAACGCAGTTTCTACAGTACGAGGGAGATCTGGTCACAATCGGCACACTACTGGCACGACACAGCAGGCAAAAGGAGGAACAGATTCATAACCATCTGATCCAATTCTGGTGTCCTGGTTAACCAGTACTAGCATAACCTTTTCAGAATCCTTCCTACGGTCTCCTCTCTCCACAGCTGTGTAACTGTTAAAAATCCTTACAAGCCCTCATAGACTGGTGTAGACAGATTACACCATATCCTTATAAGAATGAACTGGCCATTTTACGTGTTCGTACTAGCAGAACCCTGCACCTCTCATTACATCCAACAAGTTTACTACCTACAGATTCATCCTGTTAGTTTTACATTATTAGAGGTTTTTCATGTTTTTTTTTTTTTAAGGCAGGCGCACATCTAACAATTGGTCAAGAAAAAAATACTTAACATGAAACTGTACAACATTATGAAAACAGCTGTCTGAGTCCAGAACCTCAGCGGAATCCACTTTATTATTATATTCATGTACAGATCTGGTGATTGTGGAGGTCATTTGAGTACGGAGAACTTATTGCAATGTTCAAGAAACCAGTCTGAGATGATATGAGCTTTGTGACAAGGTGTATTATCCTGGTGGAAGTAGCCATTCATTATCACCCTGGGAATGGACATGGTCAGCAACAATATTCAGGTAGGCTGTGGCATCACCACCACCAGCCATAATTGTTAATACAAGGCAGGATGGATCCATGCTTTCATGTTTACACCAAGTTCTGACTCTACCCTATGAATGCTGCATCAGAAATCAAAGCTCATCTGACCAGGCAATGTTTTTCCAATTCTCCACTGTCCAATTTTAGTGAGCCTGTGCCCATTGCAGCCTCAATTTTCTGTTCTTCTGCTGCTGTCGCCCATATGCTTAAAGGCTTGATGTGTCGTGTATCTAGAGATGCTCTTCTGCATACCTTGGCTGTAATGAGTGATTATTTGAGTTAGTTGCCATTCCATCAGCTTGAACCATCCATCTACTTTCTATAACCACTTATCCAATTTAGGGTTAATGGGGGGGGGGGATCTGGAACCTATCCCAGGGGCTACACACACAAGGCAGGGAACAACCCAGGAAGGGGTGCCAACCCATTGCAGAACACATTCACTCACATGTGAGCAATTTCATAACTCCAATTAACCTGGACTGTGGAGGAAAACCCCACAACACAGGGAGAACATGCAAACTCCACAAACATGAACACTGGCAGAGATTTGAACCCTGGTTCTAGAGGTGTGAGACACTAGTGTTACCCACTGCACCACCATGTCACCCCCTAGCTTGAACCAGTTTGGCTATTCCTCTTTGATCTCAATAAGGCATTTTCACCCAGGGAACCATCACTCACTGAATTTATTTTGGCCCATTCTCTAAACCCTAGAGATGGTTGTGCATGGAAATCCCAGTAGATCAGCAGTTTATGAAATACTCATATCAGCCTCTCTAGCACTAACAACCATGCCACGTTCAAAGTCACTTAAATCATCTTTCTTCCCAATTCTGGTGTTTGATGTGAACATTAACTCCTGACGTGTATCTGCTTGATGTTATATGTTGTACTGCTGACATACGATTGGCTGATTAGATATTTGCTCCAATGAGCAATTGAACAGGTGTCTGTGTGTGTCTGTGTTTGTAATTATTACATTGTGGAGATCAGATTTCCCCACAATGTGATAAAACCTGTTATTTTGACATGGTGACATTTTTTTTTATCGCCACAAGGGGAAACTCAATTTTATAATAATCTGTGACTACAATCGAAAAACAAAAAATGCCAAAAGTCTTGTATTTTGTTTGGTTACTTTTGGTAGGACTAAGGTTAGGACTGAGTAGCGGTTAAGGTTGTCATTGTCGGGATTGGGATTTTGCCCATAGAAGTCAATGGGGAGTCCCCATGAATTCCATGACAGGAATACGTGGACTGTGTGTGTGTACATTTTTATATATATATATGCATACATTTTATATATATATATATATACATACATATGTATATATATACACATATATATACATATATATACATACATGCACACTGCATATGCATTGTATATATGTATATGAACATTCATTCAAATGAAATCATTGTGTTTCATAGTATTAAAATTTTCATGCCTGCTGTCATTCTCAGGAATTACAGATGGCAGAGAGACGTGTCTCTATGAGAACTGAAGAATCGCCTGTGGTTTTGTCCAGTGAGGTAATCGGGAACATGGACAGCTACAGTTTCAATAGCCTTTCCTGTGTGAAAGAAGAGAAAGGCGATATTAGGGAGGTATGCACACATCAAAGATAGTATACAACCCTGAGTGTCAAGTTATCTGGGCACTTCACTTCAACTTCTACCCAAACTTGAAAAGGGCTTAACCCAGGGCCGCCCAACCCTGCTCCTGGAGATCTACCATCTCAGTATTAGAGCCAGCTTAGGGTCAACATAGCTGACTGCGAAACGCTACTTAAGGGCCTGATTATCAGTATCAGGTGTGTTAAATTAGGGCCGTGCCTAAACTCTGCAGGGTGGTAGATCTCCAGGAGCCGGGTTGGGCAGCCCTGGCTAAGCCAGTCTGAGGAGCTGTATGGCACAACTCACTTATTTAATCACCTTTAGTGTTTTATTGTTGTTAGGTAATTTTGCTGTCGGGTTGTAAACATTTACAATGCAAAACAAAAAACACAATACAGCCATCACTGTGAATTCCATTTATCCCATACAGAAAACAAAACTCCTTTTATCACTGAATTGTTCATAGTATATTGATTGAATAATTCTCACTTACATTTTACATTTTAATCAAGTTAAATCGCTACAAATCAAACTCATGTAATCAATCGGCCTACACACAACATCTCATACTGACTCTGAATTAAACACGAACTAATCCGGAGAGCTAAACATTAAGAATTATATGCTAACAGTTTAACATCAGCCTAATTTAGCACCGAATTCTAATAACAACATAGGTATAACTAACCCACAAGCGGCATCCCTGTAGAGGGCCAGTAAAATGAGGCTTTCCCCACTCCAGTTTCAGTTTCAAACCCAATGCCTCTCACGCAGAACTCCTCTTTTCCCTTCCGCAAATGAGGTGTACAACATGTAAGGACTCACCTTCTCCTGTGTCAAAATCAGCTGCTTCAGAAGCTGCTGCTTATGCTGTTGATTAATAGTTGCTCTCAGAATGAAAAAGTATGCTATTTAGATTTCTTTGACTGAAGCTTGCTGTGACTGAATTGTTATTAGAAGTGGATATACTAAAAATCACCATGATAAACTACTGTTTGAATTGAGGTGGGCAGACGAAGGTGACAAATCAATTTTAACCTTAAATATGATGGAGTAGCATTAACACAATGTAGTCTAACAAGGAGAAGATTAAAAGAAAAAAATGGCCAACATGCTGACAGAGAATAGCACTCCTGTTCCATGTAAACACTGGACATGTGTTTCCAGAAGGAGCTGTTCCATCTTGCATGGCATTCTTGATATTATCGAGGGGAGTCACAGCGCATGACTTGGTGGCAACTCTAGTCTGTACTGGGAACTGATGAGGACGGCTGTGAGGGCTCTGAGGGCAGATAAGGAGGCGTTTATTAGATGAATCTGTGAGCAGGTGACACACCATCTGTGGTTTAATGACCCACGTCCTGCTTACAGAAATATCAAAACATTACGTACATCTGAATCTGTTCCTTGGAGAGTTGCAGTCAGGGCGGGTGATGGAACGGTCCTTACACATGACACTACAGGTGTGACCCGCTGGGCCGGCTACTTTGAGCAGTTGCTTAATGTTGATCCTCCGGGTAGGATGATGGACATCTCTGGGTTCAAAGTTCTCGAGGTAGATCCCAGAATCAGCTGTGAACCATCCAATCTCACTAAGATTGCATGGGTGATGAATCAGCTGGGGGTAGGGAAGACCGCAGGATCTCTGGTATTTGGGGTGAAATTCTCCAGGCTGGTGATAAGGCTGTTCTCCTGGCATTGCAAGAAATCTTTGCTTCCATTTGGGAGTATCATCCCAACTGACCAGAAAATGCTGCGTAAGGTCCTTGCTGGGGTCACCCTTAACAGGATCCGTGATCCCTTGAGGTAGGATATTATGGAACAGTCACTAGATAATAGCTCCACCTTTTGGAAAGCCCCACTCTTGTCTGCAATGCTCATCACTGCAGAATCACAGACCACAATTATGAATGGACTCCATGCCTTGAAGCCTTGTTAGGTTTCTGTGGCTGGTACCATAATTCCAAACACTTTCTTATACCACAGGTATTGTTTATGCAATAAATGTCCTGCTCTCCTTCACCAAAATAAAGTAAATGAAACCACTGTAAGATTTTCTATGGTAAAGTAGATCTATGAGCTATGTGAAACTGATAACCTGGGTGACTGGAGTACTCAAATACAGGATTGAATGTGCAAGCTGCCTTCACAATAGGAGAAGACTAGATAATGTGGTTTTATTTACTCCGGCAAACCAGGAAGAAGACACCCAGTGGTGGGACCAGTGTCACAACTACCTGAATTGCCATCACCATCAAGTTCTGGAGGACTTGAAAGAGAAGGAGGTGCAGTTCTCCAGGATCCTTGTGGAGAACAAGGAATTGGAGCTGAAGGTAGGGCTCCAGTGTTGCTGGTCAGCAACGCTGCATCATTGCAAGGATGTCTGGCTGCAACCTGCAGGAATGTGCGGCTGGACGTCCAACCCAGCCCACCGTGCGTCGCCTCACGAACCTGTCAATCATGCCGTTCGTTCAAGACACCTGTAAGTGTATTGGATGCAATACAACATTGTGTGAGCCTTCTTTTGTGCACCTTCATTTTATAGACATAAAATGCATGCTGAAGTAATGTAAGGCAGTATGTAAGGTTATCAGCTGTGATATAACAATATATGGATGATAGCACAGGGCTGTTGCTAGCCAGCTAATAACTTGCCTCTGTGAAGCTGGAAGCCCACATGAAGCACGCTTAACAGATGCTTGAGCAGGCGCTATAATATCTGATGACGCACAGAGTCTTTAAGATATCAAGTTTTAAGTTTTGTTAACTTCACGGAGGCTGTATCATCAGCATGAAGTTCATTACCTAGTTATAGTTCAGTAGTTAGTTG
Organism: Mormyrops boulengeri; assembly: GCA_026781065.1. Lineage (NCBI taxonomy): Eukaryota > Metazoa > Chordata > Actinopteri > Osteoglossiformes > Mormyridae > Mormyrops > Mormyrops boulengeri. The sequence goes on along the minus strand of JAODLD010000104.1, from coordinate 1,358,144 downwards.
GCTAGACAGTTAGCTAACTGGAAAGATATGACTAGTAGCAAAACAACCGCGTACAACCACACATGCCCCATAGTAGAATCTTTGTGTATTTATTGAGGGGTGTTAGTGTATCTATCAGAATCACTGGCAGCAAATAACAAAAAGCTCTGGAATTATACTGGGCCGGGTTGGATTAGGGTCACCAGATAATCCGTGTCAGGGAAGACACTTTGAGTTAGGGTTAGATTTTTAAACTACTATTTCAATTAAAAGGACCTGGATTTCACTCAAGCACTGAGTTCTTGCTGTGTGCTGATTGGTCAGGCTCCTATAATCATGCTAATGTTAATGTGAAACAGCCGGATGAGTCATCCCACCCCACCGAATGCTCCAGTGCTGTACACATCAACAGGGGACAGTTTACTGGGTTCTGTGCAAAAAACACAGCCCTAACAATTCAGTACCATGTCAAGCTGGAGCAGATGGCTTTTGTTTTACTGAGATGAGAGGAACACCAGGTGTGCTGTTATCACGAAAAAGCCAGAGAAGAGGCACCTCTCCCACTTGTTTGAAACCGGCCAAAACTTCGGCTTTATAGAGCTTTTTTATATTCTTATCCTGCAGGGACCTGTGTGTCTTTATAAAGATGAAACCCGCAGCTGGCGACTAGCATTTCCGGCTGCTTAGCTGTCAGCCCCCATATGCCTGCCTGCTTTGTTTTCTTACCTGTCCCACCATCCCTTCTGTCCAGCTGCAGGCGCTGCAGGAAGCGGGGGGCCCAGCCCTGAGAAGCGCTGCAGGGAGGCTGCTCAGCCAATACCAGCATCAGGCCCGACAACAGAGGGAGACATACGTCCAGCAGATAACTACCTTACAGGTAGGGGGGGCTGCTTTCTCATTAAATTGAATTCCTGCATAACCTTATAACTCCAGACCACCAGATCAACCCACATAATTCATGTTTGTTTATCTGTCCACTTTTTACACAGACATTTCCTAAAGTCATTTTAAGTACTTGCTGACCTTGATATTAGTCAATACCTTCATTCAGTTTCTCGGTAATGAATAGAACTGTAGATAATGCCAGTAGATAATACATATTTCCATTTAAGCTGATTTTATCTGTCTGGTGGTGACTTATGCATTATTATGTAGCCTGTACCTGCATTATTACAACAATAGTTTCACTGTACTGTATATGCTCTATTAATATGAGGTCAGCCTGCTGGAGGCTGTTGTTCCTGGATGAAATCCTGAATGGGTTTATATATTTTCATTTGTTTCTGTTTTTTGGTTGTGTAAGACACAAATGGTGGAGCAGGAGCGCAGGCTAAGGAAAAGCACTGACGATTTAAACGCTATGCAGAGAAGTCTGGAAGTTAAGGAGAGGAAACTCTCCGATCTAGAGAAATTTTTGGAGAGGATGGAGAAGGTAAACGTCCAACTTAAATTATGGCAAGGAGCTACTTTAATTGTTTAAACACAAGTGGCGAAGACACGCTTTGAACTTCACTGAAATTTTGGGGACGTTAAGTTCTTTACTGACCAGATAGAAACAGTGGGTTGACGTCAATGTAAGCACATGCATATTAACCCATGCATCACAGGAGAGGGCTGCATTAAAGGTGAAGAAAGACTTCATTGAGCACCACGTCAGACGCAATCTTTGTGAGCCTCGCAAGGCAGGTCCTGAAGCAGAGAGGTAGAGTCCCTATGCTAAGACACAAACAGTATTACTATTAACATTATTATTATTAATTGCTAATAATAATTTACATAATTATACAGAATCACAGCACTCAGAATTACATACACAAAATACATATTATGGAGTCAAAGGGCAAAAGAAAGATGGATTTGTGTTTAAAATTGTTTAAAAATTAACAATGGTCATTGCCATAGATGCAGTGCGTGTGTTTATTATGACTTCATATTAATGGATTTTACTGATTTCAGCTTGAGGAAAAACAAAATTGAGATCTGCACTTTGGAGGAAAAGATCTGTCACTTGGACCATATGGTCCTCAGGCAGAGCAGTAAGATGCGTACTTACCTGAAACAGGTGAGCAGGTCCCTCCATTTTCAGACACGTGCTGCCTCACGATCTCACTGGCTCTGGGAATGGGCTGAGATTAGACTACATCGTGTGATGTTTTTTAAACTGATTAGAACCAGCGTTTGTTAGAATGTGGCACCACCATTTTCCCAATATAGACATTCGGACATTTGTTGTAATGAGCAGCATTTTTTTTTAATAATCAGTACGTGTCAGCCCAGGTGTCCACTGTAATCCATTGGCTTCTACTTGAGGTTTGTTGGAGCAATTAGACTGTCATGGATATATCACCACCTGCTGGTTCAGAGATGGTATAACATGTGTTAAATCTTTTTAAAATGCTTACCAGTTTTACCCAGTGCAAATACATTACTCATACCAAACAGCATCACACTCAGATTATTTTTATGCAAAAAAATATAACAGTATTAATCAGTGATAGATCTTAGGTAAAAAAATATTTATCCTCTGCTTCAACATGGCCTCTTGTAAGACTTTTAAATAAACAGTACATGTTCAATTAAAAGCCTCAGCCTTTTGTTTTTCGATAAATTTTAACAGAGGACTTTATAGACAACGTTTTTTTCCTTATTTTGTGTGTATTGGATTGCTATTCAGGGAGCTAATTGTAAACGATCAACTTCTGTGAAGGACACTAGCAATGCCGCCTTCAGCAAAGGATCTGTGTGGTAGAAACCAGCAGAGCCTCTATTAGTTATAAAGGCATCAGAATAAGGTGCTAAATGCTAATGCTACCTATACTGGTCATGGGAAACGCACTTCAAGGTCAGAGGTGGTGACCTAGGAGACGACACATATTAATTGCATTTGGTAAAATTAGGTAGGTAAAATTTAAAATGTAAAATTTCTTCTTCAATCTGTGTTACTAATAGCAAAGGCCTCCTGTAAGCACCTTTGCTTAATGAGTTATATGTGTGATGAGTTACCCAAAGGTAATGTGTGCCGTGTTGTCCCCTGCCATCAGATTAAGGGGCTCTCAGCAGAAGTGTTGGCACGAGAGAGCGTGGTGGAGTCATTGACAGAGAGACTGCATGCCACTCAGGCTCAGGTGAGAACGCTGACCACCAGGCCACAGTCCTGACTTCTGTGTACCAACATCTTCAAACAGACACTCACCACAGTATTAGCCATATAAACCAATTTATTCTCTGGCATTCGTATTTTATAATCTCTGTGGTGAGGTGATCTAGAATATTCCTTTTGCCTCAAACTTGAATGTCAGGAGCCGTTCATAATTCATAATCCTCCTACTTCATGATATATTGAGGTTTAGCGTAGTCATCCACTCACACTCATCCATGTCCCAAAATCGGTAAAATAGTTCTTTATAATAAAAGAGAGGAGATATTTAGCATCACAATCACAAGCAATATACTTCATAAATATTCTTTTATTACTCGAGGATGAAATGAATAAAGATACTATAACAGGGAATGTGAGCCGAAAATGGCTACTGAGAGCTCTTCATTTCCATTTTTTCCTAACAGAATGTGGAGCTGAAATACAAACTAGAATTCTGGAGCAGTCAGTGTCCCAAGAAAAACTATTTGTGGATGTCAGTATGAACTGGCGAGCAGGATAACCGCATTTTGTCCTGGTGGAGTGTGATGTCTGGCTGGTTAATTAGAATGTTTAATTATAAGTGTGTTTCAACTGGGAATAATGGGAATGAGGCATCCAGAAAGAATGAATACGGATTATAGCGACACACAAAGGCGTGAATGTTACTGACCGCAAAACGGGACTGGCAATGGATAGAACAAATCGGAAGAGAACCCAAGGAAAAAGAGCTGTGGACACAGGAAGACACAGGGCTGATGGCACAGGGGAAGGATCAGTCTCCCTGGCTCCAGGGAATCTTAAAATAGATTCTGGAGTCAGTATAAAGGTGCATGTGGGCACCGATATCCTAACAGAGGTACACACTATGTTAACTGTAAAATTAATGTAGTGTAGAGCTGTATTCACCACGCTTGGTTTTAAGTCGTCTCTCCAAGTGAATTGATAAAAAGATACAGCTGAAAATAAAAGATACTTACTGAAAGTAAAAGAAATGTACGCTTGCAGGAAATATTTGTATATCTGCAAAAACACAAACTGACTGTTTCTCATAACACTATAATGATGATGACTCCAATGATGTTACAAATACCAAACTGATATGTCTCTCTTGAGAAATTAGCTCTGACTCAAAACATCCAAGTGGTTCCATATTACTCGTGTTGTGAGGACGGTTTTTTATAAACCACACTGTGTCCATGCTCAGATTCAGTCCAAAGAAAATTGATGTCTCCTATCATAACTGGGCATTTTTGTTTTCTTAGCTAATTTGTCTTAAACAAATCTGGTGCTTATCCGGTGACGGAGACTTATGTAATATCTGGGTGTGGGGCAATTTGCTGTTCGACAGTCACTGCATTAAAGAAAAACATTTCTAAAACACGAAGGTTGTGCAACATAATCATTTTATTCTGGCCTTACAGAGCTTTGATAATAATGTTGTGGATAAATCACATTTTCAAAAAAGAAAATAACATTGAACACTTGAATACAGTTCCACACAGTAAGTTATTTCATATTACATCTTGGATCAGCATTATAAACCACTGATATTTGACAAAATTGGTCTCTGACAGAAAGGCTTGTAATAGGAGTCATATGGTGTAACTATGTGACATTTCAATTTAAAATCAAATTTGACCTCTGGTGAAGTACTCAAACAATTTACTTAAGTACAAATAAACGGGCAAAACTGTATTCTAGTAAAAGTTGAAGTATCCTACTGCTCTTTCTACTTAAATAAAAGTAAGTACTTGCTTTTAAATGTACTTGAAGTACTACAGTAAACGTACTGTACTTGGACAACACACTGATGCAAATGTATAGTATGACATTAAGTGTCTATTGGATGTATATTTTGTTAAATACAAAAGTTAAGGCATGAAAGTGTTGCATTTTCTAAACATTTAAAACGAAATGCCAATTTATAATTGAAGCTTCAGAAATATATTCCATTGTATTAACTGAAATTAGGTTTACATAAATAACCAGCTACGGCGATTAATGCTGATAAGCACATCTAAGTTGAGCACATGCTCTCAGCCACAGTTTAACAATAGTTTTAGGTCTGATATATGTGTGTATGGCTGTGCGATATAACGATATATATCATGTGAGGACAGAAAAACGTCTATCGTTTGATATTACACTTACCGTTTTTTATGTTGTGTCGCAAATTATGGGAAATTTGAGTGATCCCGGGCAGTGACACCGGCCGCATGTGCGCTGTTTCGCGCATGTTCCAAAAGTTTAAGGTTTTCCATTTACCTTTTTACATTTTATACATTAATATCATATACTTCGCTACATGCTTAATTTGAAATTTGCACAAAGGTTCTAAATAAAAGGAAAAAAAAATCAAATATGAATAAGTACCGTTTATTTGTCGAGGAAATTATTCAAATGTAATACGGAATAAGTCTTTCCGTGTGATCATTTTATATAAAGTATTTATTCATTGAATTTCCAGAAAATGTACTATATCGTGATATGTATTGTTATCGGGATATGACATTTTGGTCATATCGCAAAGCCCTATACTGTATATGTGTGTTCAGTGCCGCCCCTGGCCAAATTGGGGCCCTAAGCAGAATTTTATTTTAAGCCCCCCCCCATTACAAAAAAAATTAGTCAAAAAAAATTCCACTAACAATCTTTTCCTTTTCCTCTGCACTCTTTCCTAACAACTATTATACAACGTTCTTAGCGGTAAATTGATCTCGACAGCTGTTGATTTTACGTCTAGCTCATAAATTGAAGAACAGTCATAGACTACTAAGCACTTGGTGTAAGTCGCTCTAGAAAAGAGCGTCTGCTAAATGCGGTAAATGTAAATGTAAAATGACTGTATCACAAATTAAGTATCTGTATGAAAGTGACTGTATCACTTTGCGCATTTGCAGAGAATGCGTCCCCTTGCGGAAAATGGGGCCCCCCATGGATCGTGGGGCCCTACGCACAGCGTGTGTTCTGCGTGTAGGGAGGGGTGGCACTGTGTGTGGGGGAAAAAAAACAAAACTAAACGAAACAAAAAAAAAAACACAATGCCCTAAGGTTTTCAAAGAACCGACAGGGTTCCAAACCTTTGACGTCTACTGTCTGCTTCAGGTCGCTGGCTTTACTTTGACAAGCCCCGAAATCTCGGTATTATCTGTCATAAACGTAATCATAAAATGCAGCACAGCACTAAGTGGAAATGTGGCAGAGTATGAAGTATACATATTTGGTAATATTTGTTGTAAGATGTAGCAGAATAAAAGTCACATCATGACTTCAGTACAGATATTTGGAAAATGTACTTAAGTACAGTAACCTAAATGTACTTCATTACTTTCCACCACTGAATATGGCAGACATTATCATGGACACTTATGTAAGCACATGACCTTGGTGTGAATGTTTCAAAAACATTTTTTAAAATAAATACTCATTTTCATAATTACGATTAATGTTTTCTTGGGGTCATACCATTTGACGTCAACCTAAGCATACCTGACCACACCTTAAAAATGTCAATTTATCTGATATTTTAAAGAGATAGGGCTGCTAACCTTGGCATGCAGGAGTTAATGTCATCAGGGTTCTCTGTGATATTATTTCCTTACACATGGATTTCTTGTATAATACGAACAATACGGCTCCTTAAATGATGGTTACACCACCTTGACACTAAAGATGTTGAACTGACTAATGTGAATCTCGATTACTTATATTTTCTATCCTAGTGTAAAAAATAGCGAAACTAGTTGCTAGGGTATTCTATTGAGAATTTCACGTTGTAAAGCAAGTTTAATGATTTGATACAAAGTTTTCACGGTTACAGTACATTGACATTGTACCCCCAAATATTCTGTGAAAATGTATGCAAGTAATTTATAAGTCTGTTTCCCAATGTTCACGCTTTTAAATTTAACTAAACCATATTCACACAAAAATTAGCGTCACGTCATATAGACTGCTCCCTCTGTGTTTCATCCCATTTAACTCTTAAATCTTAGGCTACATAGATGGTTTACGCAAATGTCCACGCAAAGCTTATTAACGAGACATGCATCCAATTGAAAAAAATATTAGCAAATGTCTTTCATGAGATTTTTCTAAATGAAAAATGTCCCACTTTCGCATAGTTCACCCTACATTAAAATCACTTTTCCCAAACCCTCTTTAATCGACATGTTCAATCATTAAATATCATGCATTCCTAATTATTTTAGCAACCTAAAATTTCATCACAAATTTTAAACAGATATTGACGGGACGGTAACGATACAAATTTCGGATTGTGATTAAATCATACGTGGAAAACCCCACTGATATTTTCCCCCAAACCAATTATTCCGATCCGTTGAATTCTGCAACTCAACGCAAAATGCGATCGGTCTCTTCGCCGCCTCCTATTCGCTTACAGAGCTAAACATTGCTCCACGCACCGTCACCGTACTGCAACCTACTGCTTGTAAAAAAAAAAGCTGAACATGAAGCATATGTATGTCACAGTCACAGTCCAGTCAGTAATCTAGAGTACTGGTGAAAAGCGAAGGAGATGACGGATATCATATGAGATGATCATACAGACACGTATGAAGCCCATCCGTTGAAGTTGTTTTGAGAAGGTGGAGCGAGGCGGACGTGCTGCGAAAGCGAAAGGGGGGTTTGTCTCAACCGTGCGGCCGGTGGGCCGGGCAGGAAGTCGTCCTCACTCGGGCCCCCTGGCCGTCGGCGTCGTACGCGCACGGCGAAGCGATCGGCATGGCGGAAGGGGAGAGCGATTCGGAGCCCGAAAGACTCGGGGAACAGCTGGATCGCCTGCGGGTTCGTCAGCCGGACTGCAAGAGCTACTGCTCCGGCTTCTGCGAGGTACGCGCGGCGGCTCTGAAAGCTCCGAAAACGCGGTCCGACACCGGGATCCCGTTTCGCACCCCCCCACCCTCCACGGCAGCTCGATGCTTATGTACAGGGTCGCGCACGCTCAACTATTAATGGTTACCTTGTTTACTTGTCCGCACTTTAAGTCGGTTTGTTTCTTTGTAACAATTCTCCGGGGGAATAAAACAGAAGGATGTACGGGCTGACAGGAAAAATACGCGAGACCCAAAGTCATTAAAATGTGTAAAGTTGTTGTTTTTCTAAGGATAAATAGCGTCATCAATTAGCAGGAGTGCTAGTGTTCATGGGGTTCGTTATGTTGTGGTGAGTATTTGTTTTAGATTGTATTTAATCAATCGTAGTTTGGCTTATGGTGATTGAAAGGCACGGTGTTCTTTAGGCACGGATCATGTTTTCACAACAGAGTTTAATGGCACTGAGATCTAGCTGCCCTTTCTTCTGTTCGAAGCTCTGTTTTTCTGCGCGGTGTTACTGGTAAGAGATGAACGGACAGGATAGTATTTGTCATCGTTCTTTTTTGTTTGTAAATAGTTGGCGTTAAATATCCGGTGAAACACGTGTGGAGTGAAATAATGAACCGCAACCCCCACCCCCTTTACGTAACTTCTGAAGAGTTTGTAAATCTCGGAGAGGGTCCACTTATCCGGTGAGCTGTATTTTGAGATACACGAAGATGCGTATTCAGGCCCTCCGTTTTTTTTTTTTTTTCTGTGGACATCTATGACAGGAATGTTGTTTTTACGTGGCGATTATTGCCGTGAAACTTCCATAAGAGCTTTGAATTCATGTGAATATAGCTTCCCTGTTACGTGATGAAGGGGAAACTCAAGCCCCCAGCAGATCTTTGAGCTTGGCAGTGCATATGGAAATCCCTCACTAGACTGTGTCAGGAGTAAGTGGTGCTACTTCTGTGTTTTATACAGGCAGAAACAAAGTAAGCTCTCTCCACAGTTTTCACTTCCTGTTCCAATCTCTCTCCCGCCCCCCGCCCACTTCCCCGGTGTGTGTAGCTGATGACAGAGCAAACGGCCCGTTGGCGTGTGCCGCTGCCTCAGCTGCAGGTGCTACGGACGGCCCTGTGCCGCTTTTGCCTCTCTTCAGACTCGTTCCCCCCAGGGTGCGAGCCCGTGCACTGTACCCTCAGCAGCCTCGCCCTGTGAGTAGCTCCGGCTCGCCACACGCTCACCACCCTGTCCTGCTCCAGCTTGGAGCTGTTTGCACTTAATGTACGAAAACTTATTCTGTGTGGGTTCCTGTTTGCCTTCGCAGGAGCTTCTTTGAACTGCTGCTGTTTTTTGGCAAAGATGAGTTCCTCGAGTCTCCTTTAAGCGACATCCTCAACTCGTTTCAGGTGGGCTGTGGCACATATGTACTTTTCTGTAGTGTGGTTTGAAAGTTCTTTAGTATACACATTTTTCCCTGGTATATGGTGCCTCTTGGAACTTTTTGAAATGTCTTAATAAAAATCTGCTCTTTCGCCCTCTTGATGGTGGGACTATGAACCGTTTGTGTTCTCCCTCTTCCTCTTTAGGAATGTCACTCCCACCTCGCCAGGCACCAGAATATTTACCTGTTGCTTGTCAGACGGGTCATTGAAGGTGGTGGGCCGTGGGAGCACCCGGTCCTCCAGGCCATTCTGAGAGAGGCAGAACAGCCCCAGGCAGAGGGTGCAGTATCCCTTCATCTGATATGAAATACTAACATTCAGTTAGCATTGAATACTCACTCGTAGGGCACTTTCATGCAAAAGTATGTTTGATGTCACATCCACACCACTGAAGAAACACTATTATGTATCTCTAACATGTAAGTTAATATATGAATTTGTCTTGATTCAGCCCAAGAGCTTACATGAGAATATATATAAATCGACTCATTGGTACTAAGCTTGTCCATGATCTGAAGTATTTTGTTTGTCAATATTTCTAAATCTTACATCCATAATGCTGGAATTGCTCTGTAAACACGAGGAATTCTTGTCGAGCTTGGCCCAGTTGCGGCTTCAGCAGGATAATTATGATATCATTAGGAGTTTGGTTTTCATTTGGGGGTATCTCACTCTCTTGGGTCAGGGGATACTTGACTTTATTGAAGAGATTTGAGAACTAATTAGACTTTCCTGCTTCCTTCTCCTGTGTGGTTCATATAGATTTTTTTTCTTTGTTTGTTCAGTGGAGAAGTACTTGAGCTCTGAAGTTCCCATCTTCTTTGAGCTCCGTGTGCGATACCTGCTGGCCTGCAGCCGAACCCAAGAGGCCATTGCCTTGGCCAAGTGCTGCTTGGAGCATCCAGAGCTGGGGAAGCATCTCTACTTCCACCAGGCCTACTTGACGTGTCTCTGGAAAGCATCTCATTACGACCATCTTCAGAAGGGGGTAAGATATGACATGCTGTGGTGCTGGTGATTCGGGGGGGGAAATGTATGTGTTAAGGAAAGTAGGTATAATTATGTTGGCTACATAGAATTCCAAGAAAGACACTCAGAGGCAGAATTCCATGTTCACTTATCCTTTAGGAAGACCCACCCTGCTGAAATGCTAACCCAAGACAGTTATTCCTATGGCTTCTCAAGTCATGACTTTGGACTAGTCAGGGTGTTATTTTTTAATAAACCATTTTGGTGTCCTGCTGGATAGTGAAAATTTAAGGCAATAGCAAGTTTTTGCGGAGCATCAGTAAGAGGAAAGAGTGCCCTTTCCATCCATTTTCCCTTCTTCTGTTAAGCTTTGTCATTCCCACTGAAAGGCAGCAGAAAAGAAAAATCTTGGCCGCTGTACTTCGTAGAGCATTAAAAAAAATCAACATTTAGACCAGACACTCCATTTAGTTTAATAAGCCTACAAAACCCCATTTTACTGGATTGCTTTTGTGCTTCATTTTAAATGCTACCCACTTTGATACGGTGGTTTCCTATTTGCTACCCTGTATATACACGAATTAGGAATCTTGGGTTAAACCAAAAGCATGACTGTCAAGTCAAGCACACTGGTATTTAAGGTATGTAATTGATTGATTAATCCCTATTTCCCAGTGTGTGTTGCCTTAAAAAAAACAATTATCCAGTTGATCTGGGCTTAAGTGACAACAGTGTACAAGTATTCTTGAATATTCATGCATCCATCTTGTAACCCATAATCCATCTGTGGGTCACCTGCAGTCTGTCCCAGGTAGCTCACGGCTGGGGTGCACTCACACTCTATGGTCAGTTTAGAATCACCAGTCTGCTTCACTATATGTCTTTGAAAGGACACTTGTGTCACATGAGAACTTGGCTTGGACAGTATAACTGTAATGCCGTATGCCGTTGTATGTTTGGTATACCGCAGTGTTTTTCTGTGAAATTTATCCTGGGGAACAAGCCTAATGAGAGGAGTGTGCACACAGCAGAGGTGGGATTCAAACCCGAACCCTGGAGGTGTTGACAGTGCTACTTACTGTCAGTAATGAGAAAACAGTGTTCTGGAGGCTTGATGCTGAGGCATTAAAGGCTTTGATAGTCATAGCTGGCCATTATTCTTGTTTTGCTGCTGTGTTTAGAGAAACTCCCTGATGGGGTGGTGTCAGAATGCTGTTGAACGCCATATCACAGTCCAGTACACTGTGTCTGCTGTGATATTTGCTGGATACCATTCTTGGTATTTTACCTTACTGCTCATTGCATTAAAAGTCCTTTATCTTTGTGGTTCAGTTCCCTAAAAGCAAAGAATAAATTAAATGGTTGAGTGTTTGTTTTAGCACATGACATTAAAGTATATCATTTAAGAAGTTATGAATCGGTTATAACTAATTTTGAGATGGCAGTGGCTATTTTAGTTTTTTCTGTAGAATTACACCATAACTGCTTATTTGTATGAATTTAAAAGTATTCGGATCAAATCGTGTGAATATATTTTAGTCGTTTTGCCTGAGATGCTTGTCTCACGTGTGGTTTGGTATGCTTGGACTTCCGCAGATCGCATTGATAGATGGGAGAGATGCTGTGGAAATTATCTGTAACTGTGAGAGTGAGGAGAAGGATGAGTTGCTGTTGGCTCTCTCTAAAGCCTTTCTAACTCATCAGCTGAGGAATGGAGACCTGTACTATCTATGGTGAGTTGTCAAGTATTTATATGGTCGTTAAGTATTTTTAAATCCTGTGAATCCTTTTAAAACTTATTTTGGGCGCCTTTTTAATATTTCCCTTAGGGACCTCATTTTCATATGGAGCAAGTTGCATCTCAGGGCAAACCCTTCTAAGAAGGACTTCCTTGAGGAATGTCATCAGCTGATATCTTTGGCGACAAATGTCAGGTCCATCTTCCCGTTTATGAAAGTCATCACAGCTGAGGTGAGCGAGCATTCTGTTTGTGGAGATACGACTGACGCGGACTGTGTGTGTGTGTGTAGTGCTGCACTCCATATGCAACTTTTAATTCTGTCATGGTTAGTGGTGATTTGCATCATAGTGCATATATTTCTTCACCTGGGTGCTTTAATATCAAACTGCCTGATACAGCTTTAAATATGGATGTCTGTAAAGCTGTATGTTGAGGCAGAAATTCTTCGTACTGTGATTTAGTCGTTGCCACTTAGAAGTAATGATTTTTAAATATGTGTGCGCGTAGTTATATATTGTCACACACACCTTCACAGGTATAGTAAAGGGACTTGCATATATGCACAGCACAAACCTGGCATTTATTTGTGGTGAAGATTAACCTTGAAAAGTTAGTAATTACCGCTGGGCCTGAATTGTTTTGGTGGCTGCATCAGTCCCCCTGCCTCAGTTTAAAAATCACCTTTTTTGCAGTTGAATTGAATCGTAAGGCTTGTTGGTCTCTGTTTGACAGCTGGGGAATGAAGGCTTGCACTTCTGCATGGAGCTGTGTGCTCGAGCCCTTCAAATGGACCTCCACGATGATCCCACCACCACCTGTCTAATCTACAAGACCATCGCCTATTTGCTGCCCGATGACCTGGAGGTCTGTCGCGCTTGTGCCCTCTCGGTCTTCTTCCAGGAACGGACTGTAGAGTCCTATAAGACTGTATACCTTCTCTACACCCATCCGGATCAGGAGTACCATGTGGACTTCAGCCCAATAAAAAACCACATACGCTTCGAAATCCTCCAAATATTGAAAAAGGGACTGTTTTTTGACCCTGAGTTTTGGAACCATATCACCCTAAGGACAAACTGCTTAAAGCTGATGAGTGAGAAGGTCATGAAAGCTGCTCTGAATGAAATTATGGAGGAAGAAAAGTGGATACCAAATTACTGTGTGAAGGAGTCACATACATTACATTACGACTCATCAGAGCTGTACACCAGAAAAGTATTCCAGCAGCCTGTCAAGAACAAAAATAAGCCTGTTATGCGTCGAATAGTTGTTCCTCCTGAAGTTACAACAGTCTCTCGTGTAAAGAGAAGGGGAAGGAAACCAGGTTCACGTGTTATAAAGGTAATAGATGACCCACAAAGAAGATGCTCTTACAGACCACTTGACATAACTCAGGAAAATCTCGTCAAACCTTATGGCAGTAGTTACCTAACTAGATCCGCTGGTAAAAACGCTGCAAAACGTGGCCGGAAACCACATTGCTTTCAGGAAGGATCTGTCGAGGAGGCACAGAACGAGGCCTCTAACCCAGTCGAATGTCTTAATTACAAAACTGAGTCACCTTCAGTGGAAGATACAGTTCTGGAAAACACAACAGTGGAAATGGACCGAGGACAAGAGATATCCCAGGTGCAGACAGATATCCAAGCGACTTGTCTTTCAGTGACAGAAGCAACATGTGAAGCTGTACAGGAAGCAATGCTAGAGACCTTGCCTCTCCCAGATGACCCACCTGTGTCTTGTGGTCATGGTGTTACAGTGGAGGCCTCCCTTCCTAACAATGTAGTGTCAGGTGCTCATTTCAGAGAGCAAGTGCATCAAGTGCTAGAGCCCACAAGCACACCTGAGCTTGACTTCAGTATGGAAGTATCTGCGAAGGCAGAGGAGTTTCCCGTTAAGCCACTAGATGAACTACAGCCTACTAGCACATCTCAACCTTACTCCAATCTAGAAGTATCTGCCAGTGAGGAGGAGGTTGGCGATAAGTCGCTAGAAGTACTACAGTCCACCACCACATCTCAACCAGGCTCAATTTTAGAGGCACCTGCCAGGGAAGAGATAAGCTTCCAAGAACTTGAAGAACATTGTGAAAAGGAATGTGACTCTGCTGTAGAGCCTCAGGATGAATTGAAGTCTTCAGCTTCGTCTTGTGCCGATAAACCAAATACATTTTGGAAGGCTGCTGTTGATGTGAATAATGCTACCATTTTGCAGTTGCACAACTATTGCAAGATTCCTGAGGGAGCTGTTGAGGATGATTCTGAAGTCATAAACGATGCACCATCAACATTACCCTGTGACCTGGCAGAAGGTCACCCTGATTGCACTGGGTGTCCACTGGAGGTGCTGGTGGAAAATGATACTTTGCGTGGGTGTACTGTGCCAGAAAAACAGATTTTCCTGCAGAAGTCACCAGAAGCTACGGATCATTCATCCTGTGATGCTGGAATCGCAAAGCCAGAATGTACTGCAGAAGTTTTTCTAGAAGCTGGACCATTTTCTAGAAGCTGGAACATGGAAGGTGACACTGTAGAACCAGGGACAGTTGAAGTGGTGGTAGAGGAGATTGTCACTGACAGTGTAATTGCAGTTGCTGATGACATGCTTCACATTCATGCTGGTGAAAAGGATATTCCCAGCAGCCATTCAGCTGCTCCTCATAACACAGCTGGTGCTTCCGATAACACTATCACTGTTGCTGATAACAACACATTGGTCTCTGACGGCACTAACCACCTTCAGATCAATGAAAGAGCCATCTCTAACGAAACTGTTCTAGAAAGTAATGCAACCCATGTCTCTACTGATATGGAGCTCTCAGTAGTTGGTCTTGAACGAAAGGAAGTGCAAAGCTCCACCTTGGAAAAAACTGAAGAAACAGTTTTAGGAAGTGAGTTGGAAGGTCCGTTGGTGGATGGTCATGTTAAAGCTGAGAATCCTGTCATAAGTCATTATTGTAAACTGTGCAATAAGAATTTCAGGGGTGGTAATATAATATTACATGCAGTTGCTCACCTACAAAAGGACAAACTGAAATGCATGTTTTGTGGGAAATTGTTTAACCGCCGTCTCATAGCAAAAAAACACGTGTTGGAACATATTGAAAAACTGAAAATTACCTCTGCGCATGGAAATGGGCTTTGCGAAGCTTTGTCATATACAGAACAGTCACCTCCAAATGATAAGCACAAAAACAAATCTGCCACAGGAATACCTTACAGGATTTCCACGCGACAGAGAAATGTCAGCAAGGAGCTAGCAGGGCCAAAGGTGTCCAGACAAATTTCAAGTTCCAGAAAAAAGAAAGCTACAACTGACAGACAGCACAGGATTTCTTTGCGCAAGAAGAAAGCTGGTAAAGTACAAGGGGACCAGAAGATGCAAGGAAAACTCTCAAATCCCAGGAAAGCAAGGCCTGTGGACAACAGGAAGATAATGAATGAAAATGAGAGTGGAAAGCCTAGACACCATTGTCCTGCAGGTGGATGTACCAAGACCTCTTTCAGAAGTGAGTCATCTCTGCTCAGACATGCAATGAAATTGCATCCGGTGGACATGAAAGTCCTGGAATATATCTTCCGAAGGAGAAATGGAAAGTGCCAGTTTTGCCAAAGAGTGTTTAAGAGTTTGGAGCATTTCCAGCATCATGTTAAAAGGCATGAGCACCCTTTGAAACATGCATGCTATCATTTTGACTGTACGGTCCGTTTCAAGACTCGTGCCGAGCTCAGGGATCACATGAAGAGACACCGGCCGCTTCAAGCACAGTGTGACTTTGCTGGTTGCTCTCAGCGCTTCTGCCACCTTGCCAGGCTGCATCATCATGAGCAGAAGCATTACCTGCCTCCTCTAGAAGACCACAGTGCTGGTGGCGGTAACATCCAGACTGAAGAAAAACGCATGGCAACTGCCAGTGAACCTGGTTGTGAATCACTGAACAGATCAGTAAAGCTGTGTGTAAGTTGTCCAGCTGGCAATGGTATTATGAATGTTGGTGAAGAAATGGTTTCACTTGGAATGCCAGAAAAGCATGTCGATGTTCATGTAGAGAGAACTGCCTCAAACAAGCAGCTTGTGAATGGACACGCCAAAAATGAGGACTGGGTTGCTGTCGTTTCCACCCAAAGTCCGCTAAAGGCTACGTGCCCCGAAGGAGAAGGAGACCAGGAGACTCGGGCGAACAATAATGTAAATGCAGAAAGCAATGGAAAACCAGAATGTACCACGGAGGGACGGAAAAAGGAGACGTCTCACACAGCCCCTTCCTATGGGAAGACGTCTAACAAGCCTTTTGTGCGTCCACCGCCGACTGCCTATCTAGACGAGCGACACACTAGCATGCCCAAGAGGAGGAAGTCCTCGGATGTGCACCCACCATCATGTGAAGAAGAGAGCAGCCCGAGCCACAGCTCTCAGAGGCAGCGATGTACCAACTGCTTCTCTTCTTTCCCAAGTGCTGAAGCATTGCAGAGCCATCTCTCTTCCAGCAAGTGCAAGTCTCTCTTTGGCTTTGATTCTGATGATGAAAGTAAGTCTCATTGTATAAACTTGTGTTTTTGTGTAATGTGGCTTTTTCAGCTGTAGACCATTTTTGAATGAAACTGAATGATGGGTCTTTCTGGGTAATATTGTAATCTTTGTATGTGTTTTGCAAATTCCCAGGTGCCTGGTAGATAGAAATATGGAACGTGGCGATATCTGGTTTCCAAGATGCAGAGGTGATGGAAGAATCTACTTGTTCCTGTAAACTTTGATTGGGCAGCTGCCCGCACACTCCATCTGCAAAGCTAAAGTCAGGAGAGAGTCAGATGGCACCTTAGGAGGGGTTTATAATACTGAAGACTGACATGTGGGAACAGTGAGACTGCAAAGAGCACATTTCATGACTGCCTCTGGGAGGCACTAGGTGTGTGTGTTTTTTTGTTTTGTTTTCTGTTTTAATTTTTAAACCAACCCCCCACCCCAAAAAAAAAACAAGCATTCATTTGCCATTTTCAGTGGAAGGAACAGAATGTATATGGTTAATCCCCACTTAAAAGGACATAAAAAGTGCCTGGAACAACCTTGTCAACTTCATGCAAATTTGTTTTCTAAAGGGTCAAAATAAGACAGTTATTAAAATTATGTGATGGTTCCAGTGTGATGGTTTGAGACGGACTATTTACAATTCAGACGTACCCTTTCCTGTAAAGAAAATTCGGTGTGAACCCAGTGTTTATCCTGCTGTTCAAGTAACATTAAAGCATTTCTTTTTCTGTCCATTTCTTTGTTTTGACTGTTCAGTATTGGTTTACCTATTTTTTGTTCTGTAGGTTCTGCATGTATAACTGGACTGTGCAGTTTTTGGACAAAAAAAAGCAGAATCATCTTTCATTGCCTTTTCAATCATTTCATGATATTAATAAAATTCCTATGTTGCAGCAGTCTTCTAAAATAATAGGAGCCATTGAACACTAATTGAATTCAGTGTGTCTTGGGGTTTGAACCGATTTTTCATGTTTGTTTTTTAATAATGTACAGTTGTATTGTGTTTTTTTTATGGAAGTGAATTAGAATCCCAAAGTTGGCAAATAATTGTATTTTTCTTAGTTGTTTTTAAATGGTCAAATGTGCATTTTAGCAGAGATTTGTCCTAACAACACTACTTTTTCATAGTTTTTTTTTCTGAATTTGTCAAAGAATAGATGTCAACAGGCTGATGCTGCTTCTAAGAAGTGACACATTAATAAAAACTCCAAACTCAATAAATCCTTCATTATGGCTAAATTTTGGTAGTTTGACTGACTTAAACTGTGTTCAATTGGTGTGTACTAGTGGAGGAAAAACTACATTTACTGATTTGCAATTCATTTTTCAGTTTTTTCATGCATGTGGATGCCTTTATATGACATTGTTGACATAACACACATTTTTAAGCACTCATCTAAAGTTATGATTATGAATATAATGTGCTTATCAAGTCATGTTTTCCCCCCAACATGTTGGTTTTCTGTATAGATACTCTGTGTACTACTGGCTGAGAAACATTGTGTGTCCTGGCGTTTGCCTCTTAAGACCATTGTCACTGGAATAGTTTAGTGGATGTTTGGATTTGTGTCTTTATGTATATAAAATATTATTTTCTATATATAAATGAATATCCTCTTCTACTGTATTTTCCTACAGATACAATGTACCTTTTTAAACCAAAGAAAATGTAGAATAAAGTTGCTAAATGCTGTCCAGGTTAAATAATAT
This sequence comes from Mormyrops boulengeri, assembly GCA_026781065.1. Classification (NCBI taxonomy): domain Eukaryota; kingdom Metazoa; phylum Chordata; class Actinopteri; order Osteoglossiformes; family Mormyridae; genus Mormyrops; species Mormyrops boulengeri. The sequence continues at coordinate 1,339,808 of JAODLD010000104.1, read as the reverse complement.
GTGAACTCCACAATTCAGAATTTCAATTGTTTTTGGGTTTGTGTATCTTGATACATTATGTTAAATTCTTCAGGAGGTAAGCCACACTATTCTGACATCAGTGTTTAAAATTCCTCTCCCCCCTTGAAACAGCATATGTCTTGGGTATTGCACATTTTGTACGCTAAAATTGCAAATGTGTTCATGCTAGTTTTTACACTTCATATACAAATGTATGAAATAAACTTGTAATTTTATTGCAATCTATGTAATTATAGGATGGTTATGAAGAAGACTTGATCTTTCATTTTGTGTCAGGTTATGTCCTGTAGGTGAAAAACTTTTTGCGCCGTTGTGAAGCAACCTGGTTAGAAGTGGAAAAATGTTCTCTTTTTCCTTATAATTTGGAAGACTGGCGCATAGATATGAGTTAAGGCCATTTGTTTTGATGTGACAAATTGGTTCTTAGTGGAGGCGATTCTTAAGTGACAAAGGGGCATTAAACCACAGTGCTTAGCTTAATTTTTTACATGGTGACTAACATTATATTTAAGAACATAAGAAATTTATGAACGAGAGGAGGCCATTCGGCCCATCAGGCTTGTTTGAGGAGAACTTAACTAATAGCCCAGAGTTGTTAAAATCTTATCTAGCTCTGATTTGAAGGAACCCAGGGTTTTAGCTTGCGCTACATTAGCAGGAAGACTATTCCATACTCCAACTACACGCTGTGTGAAGAA
>JAODLD010000104.1:1322998-1334500 GCA_026781065.1 Mormyrops boulengeri | reverse complement strand
TAACCAGTTTTCGATCCAAGCTGCTACAGATCCTAAAATCCCTGCAGCTTTGAGCTTAAGCAAGAGCCGTTTGTGGGCGACAACATCAAAGGCCTTCTGGAAATCTAAGTAGATCACATCGTAGGCCTTTTTGTGATCAAACAAAGAAGAAACCCCTCAAGACCAATCTGTACCATGAATTCCTCTACTCGCCTGATGCCTCTTTGTTTCCTGAATGTTCCTATGTTGCACCTCTAGTTCTTGAATAGTCTTATCAGGGTCTTGCTCTGTTTGGAAGAAGTTGTGTAGCTCCTTTTCCAATAATGTTTATACCTGGGCATTCACCGGAAGCTCAGCCTAACTGCATTTATGCCTAGCCCTTGATAGCACGTTGCAAACATTCGTATTATTTGCCTCACTTGTACGTCACTTTGGGCAAAAGCATTTCAATTCAATTTATTTTTTCAATTCCGGTCAATTTATTTGTATAGCGCCTTCTCACAACATTACATTGTCTCAAAGTGCTTTACAGCATCCCTGCTCAAAGCCCCCAGTGAGCAAGCCAGAGGCGACAGGGCCCGAAAGAAACCTTAGGAGGAACCAGACTCAGAGGGGGAGCCCATTCTCCTGGGGGAGGACAGGGAAAGTCAAAGTCCCAATTCACATTTTCCCACTCTTAATATTTGAGACACAAAGCGGGGGGGAGGGCGGTCATCCGCTAAAATGTGAAACAGTAGCATAGCCGGTTGTCCGATATTAAAAGACTACCATATGATTGGGTGGGATTGCGTTTGTTTCTGTGATGTGATAGGCTGATGTGTGCTATTGAGTAATTGCAATCAGGTTTGCATCCGGGCAGCAGCCCATTACGGAACTCAGTACGTATCCCTGCTACAGTTCCATGGCCTACAAAAGGCTGTTCGTGGCAGTTACTGGGCCACAAACAAGTGGTTGAGAATGAAGTTTTGTGATTTGAATCTGTCTTCAAACGTTCAAAGTTTAAAAATTTGAGAAGACTGATCTGTTTGTCAGGGTTTGTGAGAATAACCCTCTCGTGCTGCCTGGGATACTTTCAAGCAGTAAGGATTAATAATACCTTTTTTCCCCCAAAATATCTGGAATATACTCCATAAATTAGAAAAGTAGTTATTGCAATGTGAGAGCATGAAAAGTGCAGTCTTGTGTTCAGTTCATGTTTGGACACATACATTTAATTCTTATTTCAGTGCAATCAATAATTAAATTATAAAATAATACTACTGATTCAACAAACTTAATTTTCCTGTATTTCTACACTGAGAGCCTTGCCTGATTATTAGTCTTTGACTTTGGACTCATTCCTTGAGTGAGATGAGAGTCTTGTGTCTATGTGTAAAAATGTCAAAATGTTTGCAAGGTTTATGTTGTTGATTTTTCAGTGAATATTAAGTATTTGGACCCCGTTATGGTTTTGAAATTGGTTTTGATATAACACATTTAAATCGGTTTTAAATTATTGTTATTGTTAATACTATTATATGTTAAAGGTTGCAGGTTATTATTTATCTGGAATGAATCGATGCAGCTTGACATAATCACCACAAGGTGGCATTAGGGTTCCATCTGTGGGATGCAGTCCAGGTCATATCATATTCACACCCACTACATGAGGAATATTAAGTTTCAGAGCAAATGCATTCTTGAATAATTTAATTAGACTTATTCCCTAAATAAGATACTGCACCATACTGCACACTAACAGCTAAATTGTTGAGCAATAAAGGAAACGGATAATCCACTCAATTATTAGTTATCCAAATGTGTCTAACGTGATGTAAAAGAAAAGAAATCACAAATATGTCTGTAGTCTTTAGCCTTGAAGTGGAATGAAAATTGCTTTGTATGTCAAAGCTCAGAAAGATACATGACAGGTTAAAAATAATACCTTAATACATTAATATAATTCTCTATTAAGATAAATGGAATGTCTGTCTGAAAGTATTTGAACTGGTAAAGCCTGAATTAATATCGTTTTACTGTAAAATTTGGGAGTTAACAGAGAAACATGATTTTGACGGATTTACTATTTATATATCTTCTTTTGACCCACTTTTTATTCGGGTTAAAGCTGTATGCTATATTGCTTTTATTGTTCTGTTCTACTCTGCAAACTTCATTCTCTCTGGTGTTAATTATGTGTCCGCCTGACCCTAAACTGGGATAAAGTATCACGCTAACTTACTCAGACACTGCTATGATCCAGAGTTCCCACAAGGTGGCAGCCTAATTCCGCTTGACAAGCTGTCGATGGGTTTGTTAACGTTAATTTGCCAACTTCCCGGCTCCTGTGTGCTCCCGGTAATGCTCATTCATTTCTGCTGATGAACAAAAGGCTTTCTCCACTAACTCAGTGATGTCGCCATTGGCACATGCGGGGCCTGTGAGCTGCTGTTAGCTGCAAGAAGCAGCCTTGTTCATTATCTGAAGATTTTAATATGAGCTAGATAGATAGATAGATAGATAGATAGATAGATAGATAGATAGATAGATAGATAGATAGATGTTATGGAGAGATAGAGAGTGAGCGAGAGACAGGGAGAGAGAAAGAGAAGTATGTTCAGGTTAGTTTAGGCCACTAAGCCCACAGGGTGACTGATTTTCATAGCTAATCAGGTGTAACATAAGGTCCAAAAATAGAAATGCTTCAAGGAAGAAATATACCTTCACACACAGACTTAGAATGATGTGATTTATAAGAATATATAACCATAATCATATATGCATATAAATAATTTGTCTCAGGCAAAACTGTAAAGGATCTTATTTATTAGAGATTTTGAACAATAACAAAAATACATTTTTTCCTGGTTTTATTTGTTCATGCTTGTGTAAAAAAAAACAATTCACATTACTTATAGAGAAAATGAAACATCCTTAATCGTTGCTTCCAGCAGCTCTTAGCCTAAAGAATAATTTTTGCAGAGAGACTGTTAATGACATTTATTCATGCATGCACTACAAAGTAATCAAAGTTTTGAAGAGGGATATTTTCCCTCCTCATTTGTTTACTTATTTATACATTCCAGACATGATGATCCCTCCTTCTGTCTGGAGTAGACGTGTTCTTGGGAAATATAAAGCCGGGCATTTGGTATTTTGAAAATATACCTCCTGGAAGTATATTTTTGAGTAAGGTTATAACCGAGTACTGTGTCTCAGAGTAACATCATAATCGGTTATTTTTCTCACCGATGGGTAGCATCAGAGGTGCCATATGGGGGGGGGGGAGGTGAAATTAGGATGATTCCAAGGGCCCCTGAGTGACTGTGGCCCTAAAAAATTTGGAAAATAACTGGATTGGTCTGGACTGGGGGGCCCAATATGTTTAACAGTGACATGATGCCCTAATGGGATATTGATGGATTTCCTTACACATTATGCTGGTAGATCTGTAGTGCCTGAACTCAGATGTAATTCAGACTGTTTTATCAGGATTTTCCCATCTATATTGTTATTGCACATGTATGTTTATGATGATTACAATGGAATGTGTTAATCAGATATGAGCGATTCTCATGGCTCCTGCAGGCCTTGTGGGGTGTGTGTTTGTGTACAGCCACATTGGCTTTGACATCATGTCCTCTCCAGGTGAGACGATTCACCTGTGACCCACACTGTTTGTTTTGTTGAGCAGCTTGCTTTCCAGAACTTTTCACTAAACGTAGGATAAATTACAATAAAATCTGATGGTCCCTTGGCTTGACTAACACACCGCCTTCTCGCTAAGGGCGCGAGGGGCTCTTGGTCTCTGTTCTCACACCTGGGTGTTTCCTCTTCCCTGTCCTTGGACTTACCTTGTTAATTAACTACTTCATTGCCCTCAAGTAAATGACGGGATAAAATGATGGGATTTTGCACTTAGGAAGTTAACACCTCAATGTTCTTCCAGCAATGTTCATGATGTAATATGGCAAAAATGGTAAATATAATATTGTATTAGGGATGCATCATGATGAATATTAAACAGAGCATTTCATATTTAAACATAAGTATGTGTGTATATGTGTGGCCTGTAATGAACTGGCATCCCATCGAAGGTGCACCCTTGCCTTTGCCTTGGGATAGACTTCATCCTGGATAAGTGGTTGAAAGATTGATGATATTGTTAAGTATGAGTGCTTGGAGATGGCCTGGTATATTTTTGAGGGTGTGTCCTGTCTAGTGTCCTGTAATAAGGTCCCGGAGTGAAGAATTTGTTACGGAATATGGATGGATGGATGGATGGATGGATGGATGAATAGATGGATGGATGCATGCATGTTTAGGGTCACCCTGGAACTTCGTGCTGCCTCCAATATGCAATTTAAAAACATGCTTACACACAGAATTGGCCAATAACTGCCATAAGTAGGACCACTGCTCAGATGATCTATATACTAATAATCGATAACAAACGCTGCACCGTCTGCAGACACATCTTACCGAAACAAATGGCCACAGGAATCTCTTTGTCAAATTATACTTTACTGATATGCTATGATAAATTTCACTCATCCTTAGTACTTTGTTACTTAAACACTTGGTTCTGTTTTAGTGAAGTAGGCTCCACGCCCATGAAGAACAAGGAGGCCACTTACATCTAACCAGCACCGATGAGGCAAACAGGCGGTGAATTTAATGGAAATACTTTGTTTCATGATTTTAATTTTTGCACAAGAAATGACCTGAAGTTACAAAGAAAGTCCAAAATGCCGTTCACCCTTCCATTAAAAAAAATCTATAAATTATGTAATATTGAATTTAAATATGTAATATTAAAACAGAAATAATGAAATTAGCATAATCTGAAGGGACTAAACACCAGTTAATCTTTAGAGTGTTACAATGACCCAGAGTTATTTTTCTTGGTTGGTTGATGGCAAAATAATGATGAGTAATAATGAATTATGCATATTATTGTTTATAGCATCAATACCATGTATGGCTTGTATATTGTATATACATGCAGTCCCCAGGTTAAGAACACCTGACTTACAGACAAGGCGTACTTACGGGCAAACTGCCATAAGCCATATAAAAAATTTGGGTTGAATATAATGGCTACTTTGTGATGCTTGTGAAAAGGGAATGAATCTCGTTCACAACCTGGGGACTGTCTGTATTGTACGTTATTGTTCGCTATTCTGTTATTGCTGTTTATTGTTCTTCATCATTATGTGCTGTTTATGTCCACAGAGAGGTACGCAAGCAAGTACTTCATTGTACTTGTGCTTGTACAAATGACAATAAAACTTCTGAATGCCCTTTAATCCCTTGTTCCCTGACAGAGAATGATTTCAGCCTGATGGCTATTTTGATCTCCTTTCATATGCAACCTCCCCATTCAGGACGAGGTACAGCTGTAGAGGCAGCAGCTATGAATATTCAGGCGGACATCTGAGTTTGAACGATGTGCTGAAATGGATGCTGCTGCAAGTCGTGCCAAGCTGCAAGCTGCAAGATTTGTAGGTTCACTAAATCGCACCAGAATAGCAGCTAGGCTGACTTCCTCATGCACCCCTGTAGTGAGGCCAGGGATGCCAAACAGAAGCTTGTGACATGGAGATTGGGGGGAAGGAGCTCTGTGTGTAGAGTTGAGATGTGTCTTACAAAATGGTGGAGAGAAGCAAAAACAAGAGGCGGCTGTTTTTGGCATCAGCATAACAGAAACACAAGTAAAATGGGCACTGGGTCATGGACACATGGTGTTCAGTGGTGATTGTGCTCATGTGTCATGATCTCGGGATATGGACCTCAGCCCAAAACAGAAGAGAATCTTAAATGATTGGTAGTCAGCTGAGCTGAATGAATGTCCTATGACCGGACTTTGTGTGACCCATGCCGCCCCCCCCAGCATCTTACGGAAACCAAGGCTTATTTGTGCAATCGAGACAGAAAAGGCTCCGACTGGGTTTATTTTACACCGATACTGTCAGCAGAGAGACCCATTTAATTAAGGCGCAGTCTGTCAAATGTCCTCCTAGCGTTTTCTAATTGAGTGAGAGGCTTTGTTTTGGAATGAGACGGTCCTCATCCGGTGGCATGCTGTCATAAGTCAGGTTCTGCAGGATTGATAATCTAGCTGTAAACAGCTGGCAGCTTGTTTAGTGGTGATATACACACAGATGAATACGCCCTTGAGATTCGCCTGTTTCCCGCCTTTGAAGGACAGTATTTCATTGCGCAATGGACCGGGCAGGCGGTGTTATTTTGGGAGGAGGGCCCGAGTTGCCTGATTTTATGCTTGCCATCGCCATTGCAGGGAAATCATATTCCCTATAGCGCTGGCTAACCTCGCTTATCATTCACCCTTTGGAGTGGCTCTTCTTCCAGTTTCAGTCCTCAGCCTCAATGGAAATCAAACACTATCAGGCCAATGAAGATTTTTTTTTCCAGATCCTGCATTAAATTCCTCTGACAGAGACTGTGCTGTGATGATAGTGCTGGTGAAGCAAAATCCATCCCTTTTGCAATGAGGGTATTATCATTAATATTCACTATAAAAATACGCCTATAGCCTCTTTTTTAGTCAAGTGCATACAGAGGGCATTCTGGGTCTCTTTTAAATGTAGGTAGTAGCAGTTTGTGCTAAAACCGTGTACTAAACGTAAAGATTGCCCCCCCTCTAAATCACTGAATCTCAGCGGGAAGTGGAATTTCTTTTTCTAGTTTTGACTTGAGGGCACCAGACTTTTGGCAATGAATCACGCTTTCTGTTCCACTTTTGCTGGGTAAATAATCCCTGAGATGGCACGGTATTTTGTCCTGCACCCCACTCATGTCCCAGCATGTTGGCATTTCCTCGTTCTCGCCACTTGCTACATGAGTAACGTCTGTTCAGATCATTTATAAACATGACCGTGAATTGAGCGATGTGGAGACACCATCTAGCCCACTTAGCTGAACATGAAGGGCTTTATGGAGGTGACAATTTGTCTGTTTGTGACAACATTTCAGAAAGCTTATATACTGTATTACAGATCCTTTATGAAAGGGTACAACTCATATTTGGATGGGAATCCCCCGCCATAAGATTTGACGAGCGGGGGTTCCTGACTATAACAGGTCAGGTCAGGTCAGGCTGGGGCAGCAAGCACTGGTACAGCGACAAGCAATCCAGTCACACCCTCCGCAAATGGCTGTCTACCTGCCGCAGCCAGGTGTTACGTGGTCGTCCCCTCGGCCTGGTCCAGCCGATCAGATCATCAGCAATGAGGATCCTGTGAGCCAGATCACCCTCAGGGAAACGCGTCACATGGCCGTAGTGCCGTTACTGACGCTCCCTCACAATGCAGGTAATGTGACTCCTCTAGCAACCGCTCGTTCGAAACAAAGTCAAGCCACCGGTACCCAACGACTCCCCGAAGAGACACAGTACCAAAGGAGCATTTGTATGAAATGTGTTCGGAAATACAGGAAAAATCACAAAACGGATTTAGAATAATAATTTTTCAGGGGGACTGGAACAAAAGATGGGCTGGCTGAAGTGCCTAAATTGGGTCTAGGACCCCCTTTGCTTATATGGGTTCATAGACCCATATAACACGATTAAGCTTTATCCCAAGGCACAGGCCTTTCTGATGTGCTCAAATATTAATTAAATACTCAGCATTTAAAAATCTGCAGTGGATGTTGAAGTCTGGACTGCGCACCTATATCTCAGCGAGTCCATGACAAGACAATATCTATTAGAGGTCAGAATATTTTGAGCTGATTCCAGGAATATTTTCGATGCACTCCAGAGACTGTTGAGTGTTATTTCCAGCACTGTTTTCACGTTCTCAAGAGATTATTTTGTATTGATCTCAAGATTCAAGACTGTGGTTGTCTAGGGATCTTTCTTTCAGTGGGCTAAGCCTGTGTGCCTGTAATCACCCAACAGGTGGCTGCCCTTCGTGGACAGCTTGCTCTACAAAGAGCCTCCCCAGGACGACCGTGTGCCCAGCATGTGCGGTGCTGCCTCTCACTGTATGCACTGCCAACGTGATGTTAGCGTGCACGGGGATAACTTTGCTCTGTCCTGCCTGCTCCGGTCGGCTTCCACCCCATATCATGGACAGTCAGATCCTGATGGACTCTTCTGCCTGGTTAATTGAGGTGATGGATGTCTGTGGCATTTATCTAAGTTCCAGATAGGCGATTAAGATTTCTTTCATGATTTGTTCCTTTACACCAGGCAAGGTCATTTAGTCAAGTTTTCTTCAAAATGTCCATTTAATTTAAAGTTCTAGAGTTTTTTCAAACCTTTTAAAAGATGACATAACGTCTTTGTTGAGTCTAACTTATTGGCTTGAAATCAAAGTAATACCTGTCTTTCGGGGAATCTGCCCCCCTACCTTCCTTTTTATATTCTTCCTGTCTAAAATGAATGCTGAGTGACATAAGTAAAAAGGTTACCGTCTACGCTGGTCCAAAAAGCCCTCTCTTATTTAATCATTCATGGTACATTTACCTGATTGCTCTTGGCATTTTTGCTGCCTGGCAATAATCAATTTATGAATCCCCATTCGGTGCCTTTCCGCTGCATAAGTTTCAATCAAGAGTGTGTTGATGGGCGCCCCCCTGTGTCGAGGCCATCAGTGTGGTCCGCCGCCAGCTCCACAAGCCATCCTCACAAACCGTACTCACCCAACTTCCGGTCTGTGTCACCAAACCAGTCTCTGCTCACGCTGCGTCGGCCCTGAGACCCGAAACCCTAACCTGTACTCGCTCTTACAAAACTCCACTCATTAGCCGACCTCACAAACCAATAAAATAATTATACTAATTAATACTGCTATCGGTGTTATTGGTGAAATTTTAGGGTTTCTAAACCCATGTAAGTAGCCACTTATTAGAAATAAGTATTCAAATAAGTATTCAAATAAAGGTGACAGCGGATCATTATCTTTTAGGCTGTGAGAAGGCAAAACACTCAATCTTTGTCTCCCAGTCAAAGACGTAAGTCTCTCAGCATTACAACTGTAATGATAATCTGCTAACATTGTCTAAGAAACTATAACATCAAAGACAATTTAGGAAATTGTATCATCGCTGCTCAGAATATTTCACTCTGCAAAGATTTCTTCTGTATGTAAAGTTTTTAGAAAGTAGTTGCGAGCTTTGGGGTATAATTATCCCACAGTTTTGTCTGCAGCACTGATGAAAGGCTTGTTCGGCCCCTGCCTGCCCATGTGAAAATTACCCATCTCCCCCTGCAGCTGCATTATTGGCTATTGTGTCTCCCACCATGGGGGAAATACAGGGGCAACAAACATATCATTGTAATTAGCAGCTGCCTCTTTTTCTTCTCCGCCCTCGTTGGCGCAGCTTCAGTTTAGGCCACTTGTGCATGTTTAGCTATTATAAAAGCTGTCAGACGGCAATCAGTTCTGTTTCATGCCTCTTGGATCACGGCTCTGACAGCTCGGACGTGGCCCCGGGCAGAAGGCGCTGGAGAAGGGCCTTTATAACAGATTCGAAAATAACCTCTCACGTTGCTCCATTCTGCTGATGCCTGAACTGACCTCTCAGTGGCCCCCAAAAAAGTTTGTAGTCCGCACAGTACACCCCTGCTGATGCTTCCTAAGCAAAGCTGGTACCAGTCAATCAAAATATACACAACTGACGCACATATTATTACTTATTTATGCAGTATCTGTTTACAGTATCTTTGCCGTAATTGTGAATCTGGGGGCACAGTAGGTTAGGCGTTCAAATCTCCCCTTGCGTGTGAGCGGTTCTTCCTGCGAATCTGGGTATCCTGCCGCAGTCCAAAGACATGCAGTTTGGTGGTGGAAATTCTAAATTGCCCACGGTGAGTATATGTGTCCTGTGATGGACTGGAATCCCTGCCCAGCACGTGCCCCTGCCCTATCCTGCCAGGCTCCAGCTGACCCTGACCAGGATAAGTACTTACATAATGGATGGAAGGCTGTGAATGCCATTTTAATCATCTCCGTGTAGTTTAACATTGATAACATTTCTAACGATGTCTTAGCAGCGTAATGAGATGACTCTGGTGACACCTGGACCCTCTTACTGGAATAACTCTTCCACAGGACCTGCTGACTGCAGCAGTTGAGCTGTCTGACTGTATGTATATGAGGAAAGGATAGCAGGCATAGAAGCATAGAGACAGAGCTCACAGGCAGGCGAATGAGCAATACGAACAGGCAGACAATGGGAACAGTTAGGCGAATGGACAGACAGAGTGGCTGGCAGACAGACGGGCAGAAAGACAGACAGGTTGGCAGACAGAGAAAAGGGCAGGCAGGCAAACAGACAGTTAGAAGGCAGACAGATAGACTTCAGGCCGGCAGACAGACATGCAGACAGACAGAGAAAAGGGCAGGAAGACCAGAGAGACAGATAAGCCGTAGAGCAGACAGACAGTCTGAAGCAGACAGAGAGGCTAGACAGATAGACAGACAATCAGGCAAGTATTCGGTAATATCAGAGAGAAAGGGGAATTAGAGCAGTCGGCCGATGGGCGTACATGTATCGGGATGCAGCCAAACACCCAGGCAGGCAGGTAGAAATTGGCAGGCTGTATTCTGCAGCTCCCATGCTGTGCTACCAACTTCACCCCACACTCTCAGACACACCCCGATCTCACAACAAGATCTCACACCCTGATCTGCTTTCATGTTTTGGCGGTTTTCCAGATTGGTCTCCAGTAGCTGTAATGTAAAACATGCAGGACAGCGAAAACAAATGAACATGAATCAGCCATGACCACCGAGGGGCGCCGGTGACAGCTGGAGGTGGAGGACATGGGACATGAAGATAGGACAGCAGAACTGGGCTAACCGGCTCTGATCCGGCCATGGGCTCGCTAAGTAAATGCCGGCACGCAAACTGGTGATATCTGATCCGCCGTTAGTGCCGGGTGCTTCCGTAACTTTAAAAATGCAAAAGTGGAAAAGTCTCTAGTGGATCTAGGCCGGCGGTTTGATTCAGATTTTATTATCTGCGATGGTTCTATAATAAGCAGGAACTGTCCTTTTGGATTAACCACGGCTGGAGGGGCTGTGGTCCCATTTCCCCGCCGCCCCCACGTTCGAGGGGGTGGAAACACTGACAGACTCTCTCCTTGCGTCAGGAAGGGGAACAGGTAGGGAGCAGTCGCAGTACGTTTTGAGTGGGGAAAACAGGTATGTAGCCATTTACACCTCTAGCATTACATCTCTTAATATGACTAATGATGGCAAACTCTCATCAAGTAATGGCCTCTATCAAATTGCATGCATACATACACAAATGTGTAGACTATGCAGTACTACATATATATAGGCTCACAGTCACATGTATCATAACATGTGTATTTGTTTTTATACTGTATATATGCATTAGTATACTGACATAAACATATGAGCAGATGTTGTGGTTTGACTGAGTGTAACAATGGCCTTGTTGAAGAAGCCTTTATTCATCATGGTGTGAAAGCATGTTATTGTCTGGTGGTTTCTGTGATGCTCCTGTGGTGTGTGACAGGGCCAGGGCTGTGCCAGGGGTGGGTGTGTG
>JAODLD010000104.1:1272936-1293987 GCA_026781065.1 Mormyrops boulengeri | reverse complement strand
CCCCGCCCCCGCCGCGCCGCCCTGTCGGGGGGGGGCCGCGCGGGGGGCCCCGCCCTCCCCCCGCCCCCCCCCCCCCCCCCCCCCCGGGGGGGGGGGGGGGGGGGCGGGCGGCGCCCCCGCGGGGGCACTGGAGATGGTTCATATTTAATGTGTCGTCCTGGTCCCTGGCTGGCCCAGGAAGGCACTGAGAGGCCATTATCTCTCCATGCCTAATGCCTGCGTGGTGTCTGGCCATGCTGATGAGATGCAAGCCGATATGTAAGCTAGGCACTGGGGAAATTACACTGCACTAATGACTCCTGCGGACAAGGTGCCCAGGACGATGCCTGTGTGTTTTTTGCAACTTATTTTTTATCCCGAAGATACTTTGGGCCCTTTTGTTTCATTAAAGATAGACAAAGCCATTTTATTTTGGATTGTTTGTTCTCTTCAGTTTATAATTTTGTGACCTTTTAAATTCGGTCACTTAGTTACAGGGTGGTGCTGTAATCAGGGGATAATCAATCAATGCCTGTTTACCTCGACCTTGCATGTGGCCATATATGGGATACAAGCTGAAAAATAAAAGCACTGTATTTTAGAGGTATAAGGGCATAATGGAGAAGATGGATTAAGAAAGAAAAAAATGAAAGATTAAATCCATAACCTGCACTAAATGCACATAACAGTATCTTCCAGGTCAGACAGTCATTTTCTTTGATGCTGAAAATCCCTCCCCCATGCGATCTAGTTCTTCTCCATTTCTTAAACAGACATTTGATCGGAAGGTTGTTTCAGTTTATATATTTAAATCTGCATGCAGAATTACTCAATGAGTTATTAAAATGCAAATACACACATCTAACGACGCTTGAGATGGACATTAGAATTTCTAAAAACATATTAACAAGAATATGACTCAATCATGCATAGTGAATTTGACTGTGAACAATATAATACCTTAATTACTGTTATGTACTTATATAATCACACTAAATGTTTTGTGTTGATCACCACTTTTCTGCTGCCATGAATGGCAATGCATTAAAAGCACATAATAAAGCAAAAGTCTGAATTAAACAAACAGATGTCACGTGCAATGACACGGACACCCTGCACAAGGAGACGGCTCGATGGCGTTGCGATCTTGACTGTTTAAGGATATGCTTGGGTGGTCACACCTCCATACAGTATCTCATTGAATCTAATTTGAATTTTAATGCAATCCTGAATCTAACCTCCTCTAATCCAACATTTTTAATTAAACAAAAGGATCCTTTCAGAAACTCAGAGTGAAAGGCCTAATGAACGAGGCGACTCATTTTCATCAGACTGAAGCATGATTTATCGGTGAAATTTCTCACGAGGGTTTGTAACGGGTGAGACTGGCTGTTGGATTGCGCCTGTGTTATCGGTGTCTGCTTTTGAATGTGACTCGGTAAACAACTTCAGAGTGATAAATATCACCGAACCTGGCTCTCCAGGATGGAGTGTGGGATGTCTGAATATTTTTCTCGAAGGACACATCAGGTTATGCATAGGTGCTGAATAATAGCTTTGCCCTTGTGAAGATTTCTGCTTGCCTGCAGGAACTCATTTCCTTCTAGCTCCTCTCTGTCAACCTAAACCAGCAATAAATGAAGTAGATCTGAAATAACAGTTGATTCTTAGATTTCCATTAATTAACTGATAGGTAATTTCCCTCTGTTCTCCATAGCTGCTTCCAGTGTAGGGTACTGGCAAACCTGTAGACTATTACAAGGAGTACAGGACACAGGGTGGGGAATGTCCTGGATGGGATAACACTGGGATTACAGGACACACACTGCGCAACAGTTTATAGATGCTAAAGGACCTTTGAACAATTGATGGAAACTGGTGCAATCTGGGGAAAGATCCACACACACAGAATGAGGGAAGGACTGATACCTGCTACCTTGAGATTAGAAGGTCTTTGCACTATCCATCAAGCAAGAGCTGGAAAAAGCCAGCTGAGATTCCAGTGGAGTTCATGATCCTTTGTCTTTTATTGGAACATCAGGTACTGACAGAAGAAAAAATGCTTCCAACTTTTCTTTATCAATGACTTTAAAAACACATAGATGGTTTAATATGAATCCATCATTTAAATAAATTAGCATTTCTTCTCTTAGATTAGCGCAAAGCAAAGGCCCTCGTCTGATTTCTTAATTTGTAGCATCTGGTAAAAAAAAATAAACATTTCCACATTTTCCCTTTTGCAGCAGAGCTCCAAAATGCTTCGTAGCAAAAAAAGCCCTTTTTATGTTTTGGAAGACATGTTTATGTCGTTATTGGAGGGTGGGGGCCGGAGCAAACCGCAGAGCTGTCTTCGGATTTTTCCTTTTGAATAAAGCAATTCTGTATAAATTCCATAGGAGCTACTATATAAATTCCATTACATCTTTAAAAACAGGAAAGGGGGGCTGCAGTGGGAGTTTAGAAGGTGACTCACTAGCGCTTTTCGTCGCTAACGCGGTATGTGTGCCACCGGCCTTGGCATCAGCAGGCACGCCACATCGGACCCCCGCAGACTTGCACAGCGGCACATGTGGCAGTGCCATCTCCATCCAGGACTGTCATCACAGAAGGTTCATGTTTGGGCCAAGATGTTCTTGGGGAAATGATCTGCATACACCTGCCTGTTTGGGCTCTGTGAGGAGCCTATCCCCTGCTTGCCTGTCTTCCTTGCCGTCTCAATCCTAATAAATCTATACTTGACTATCTGCTGCCCAGGGGGGCTTTGGGGAAGTGGAGTTTGTACCCACAGCCTCCTCCAGAGGGCGACGCACAGAGTTTCAGCATTCCACTCCTAATATCAAAGCACATTGTTTGCCAAAACACTAGTGGAACATTGAACAGAACACACAAATAGCTCAAAAATAAAAGGGCCTAATTTTTTCAGCTCTTCGAAACTAAACAAATCTGAAGAGTAGATAAATAGTCTCAGTGCACTAGTCCAACTGGAAATAATGCTAAATTATTTAGGTGCTTACCAAATGGGTATACATGGTTAGAAATTAAATTACTTTGTGCACACTGTCAAAATAGCCCTTAAGCCAAGAAATACGAAGCATATAACCCTTTGTTTGTAAATACAACTATGGAACATTTTGTATTTAAATGAAAGTACAGACAGAATGATGGCAACATTAGCCTTGATTCCAAGCGTACAAAGAGAGGATCTCATATCCGCTATCCACAGATACATCAGAAGTTCTCTTCTGTCAGTTGAAACAATAGGTAGAACCAAGTAGGGCAGCCTGTCAGCTCCAGAGAGATGAGGGCGTGTAGAATGGTTCCTCAGAACTTATGTCTCATGCATCTTTAACAGGTGTAGGGCGGTTTGTTTGAGGACCTGAACGAAGCATTATCATACGCACAGGTACATCAATCAGGCCTGGTTACATAACGTGCTCTTCATGCAGAACTGAGCCTAGCCATCTGAGTGAAGCAACTGTCTCCCCTTTGTCAGCGTTAAGGCTCGCAATCTGCACGTCAGCGGGATGTTCATTTGGGACAGCAGTAGGTGTGTGTGTGTGTGTGTGTGTGAGACGTGTGTGTGTGTGTGTGTGTGTGTGTGTGTAGGGAGCGGTTGCCGTTCAGTGTGTTGGCGACTCGGCAGACAAACACAATGCAAATAGGATTTTACACCATGTTGTCAGTCGGGGATGAGGGCTCCAAGCTGGCGAGGCTGCAGTGGGAACCGGAGGCTCACAATAGCAGACAGTGTTTAGCCTATAAAGACCGTCACAGCATATTCAGCCAAGAGCCGACTGCTGGGTTCATGGAGTTGCTCTGAACTTGCCGAAGGGGATGAAGTTTTCAGTGCATTTCATTACTTTGCATTGTAAAAGAACTAAACAAGTCCATTCTATCACAAATCTATTCATCACAAATTTTACAACTGTGAAACTGCACAAAATCCACTGCGCAAATATTATGACATGGTTATGCGGGCGAATGCCTGTTTGTTGTAAGTTATTCACAGTGATGACTATGGGTCAACAATTTGCATAATTATCTTTCTGGGATGGCAGTGCCATGAAAACATTCGTGGCCAAGTGGATGGATCACATGTTTGCTCCAAAACTTTGGACCCAGAAGGACCCCGGCGGAGCACTCTGGCAGGATATTTAACATACTGCGAAATATAACGATGTGGGTGAATTAGGCTGAGAGTGGGGTGTTCGCGTGACGGATCTATGAGGGCGGCTTCAGCATGCTTAAGTAACACATTCTTGCAGCCAGTTTCATCATAACATGGCTGATCTCCCCCAGACAAGACCTTGTACTTGGTTTACCATGCGTCAGTCTGGCCCGCGCCGCAGGATCTCTGCCGTGTATGGCTAACCGTCGTCTCGGCCCCGGAATGGCTCTTCCGGGCTAGCCAGGAATTCCTTCGCCTGCCAGTGTGTCGTTTTCAAGCCCCTAAACCCAAGCACAGGTTTCCCAGGATTTAATTATCAGCAGCCTAAAGAGAGTCTCACAATTCATGTAAATTACCTTTGGGTTTTTATTAACCACATGGGATATTTTGGAAGCTTTGCTGTGTTTAAGCTTGAAATAAAATATGGAAATTCTGCCCAAAAATGAAGTCCACCGTATGATGTTATTATAGTGGATTTTATTAGATGTACCTGTACATGAGAACTAGTTTTTTTCCTGTAAAAAGCAAAAAGTATAATGTAGTTAGACCATCTATAGCAGTCTGTCATTTAGAGGAATATTTGAGCCTTGCCATTAGCTATTTTTTAATACCAACACCTCTATTGTTCTTAGAAACATAGTAAATCACTGACTAAGGCAGTATTTTCCTCCGCCAGCCTCGCTGACTAGCGTCACGTCCCCCTTTTTGGCTGGGATCAGTCTTCAGCACTTGTCAATGAACTTGTGAACTTTGCAAAGTCACTGATGAAAATATCACTGATGGCAGATTCACCATGGACGACAAGCCTTAAGGGTCTGGTAGGGCTATGCCATCTGCAGCTAAACTAATGCAGAACTCCAGACCAAAGACCACTGAAGTCCCAGTGTGCATATGAAGCAACTTAAAGACTTCAGTCTGTTGTCAAAGATAGGGGATCTGTTTTAATGGGATATAACTTTATAAACTTTCAAGTTAGTATAAAGGAACTTTGTATATATGGATATATGAATCATATATGCATATTTGCATGTATGGATGTATTAATTAATGAAAAAAAATACCTTTCAAAATCTAATTCTCATTTTAGATAATTTTCCACATTATTTTCATGTGCTGTTTGATAATGAAATACACTCAAAGACTACTGTAATAAGTCCATCCATCCATTTTCTGTAACCGCTTGTCCTGTTCAGGGTTATAGGGGGTCTATCCCGGCGGCTTTAGGCACAAGGCAGGGAACAACCCAGCATACTGTAATAAGTAGAATTATATATTTAGACTGATGAATTTTCCTCCAAATAATGCATCAACAGTAAGCATCTCTACAGAGTATGAATACTTCAGGGAAAGTTCAAAAATGATATACTGGGATGTAGACCAGTTGAAATCTTTAAATTCGCTCCATGAGGATCTACACAATTAAGACCTTTGTTGAGAGCTCTTAATGCAGGCTTTTCGGGGGGGGGGGGTGTGAATATGCTCTGGTCCGCTGTGCGTGAATTGCAATGCAGGACCACAGACATACGGTGAAGCGCTGACAGACTCGCCTTCTTACTTTGTGAACGCTTCTGTGGGTTGTATGGCAGGAAATATTTGGCTATAATTAGGCATTAAATTAGGGTTAAACATCTGAATAGGAGCCGTCTAAATAAAACGGCCTTTGGCAATACCTCTGCGTTCTAAGATATGCGCTATTGAGAAGTAACGGAGCCGTTGAACATGGAATCTAAGTGCGGCCCGACCAGTGCTGAATTCACTCTCAGCGTAGCCAATCGGCTGTTGTTCAAGCAGGGAGACAAACCCAGATTCAAAGCAGCTGACTGGAAAGCTGTGAGGCTTACTGGAACCAGGGCATCCACAGCAAATTCTCCTCTGGGGCCTGCTGACGGAGGTGCCGGAGAAGCCGTGTGCTGCCGTGTTTCAGAGCAGTGCAGCAACCACGTCTTGTTTTCACGAGGAAGGTGGGAGATGTCTGCAGAAGAATGGCAGAGACGCAGTCACAGGCCCACCACTGGATATGTCCCAAATAACGGCTTGTTACAAAGAAGCTGCCACACAGAGTCCCAGAATTTATGTAAATCCTCCTCCTACTTAAGGCGATGGATCTGCACCGTTACAAATATGGAGAAAAACAGAGATGCTGCCCATTTGGGTGACTAAGCACGACGGCCAGCAAAAGCCCAGGAAATACTCTCCAGGGACAGGCAGTTTTAATCTAAAAACAACATTGCTTTCCTGGGAGCACAAACAGGGCCCTCGAGATCCTCGCACCAGTTTGCTTGGGACAATTAGATATAGAATAGACGGGACTTGTGAAATGAGGAGAGATTAGATCATGCAGGATGGCGAGAGGCAAGCAGAGGACTGAGGAAGGGCTGTAATGAAGCGACTCATAAACAGGCTTCATTGTCATATAACTGACAGGCCGCTGGGGGACGTGCAGCCAGGTATTCGTGATAATGATCTGCTTGATGAAGGACCAGTTGCCACTTCTTCACCCGCATGCTGCGCCAGAAGCAGGCTCGCTTTAAATGAAATCGCACTTCCCTACTGTCATCGCCTGCTCGTCGAGCCTCTCTGCCAACCTCGATACCCGCAAACATTTCAGCCGGGAAGGCCCTCAACAATTCAGCAGGTGCCTCCTGTAGCTGATTAAATATCACGCGAGCTTCCAGTCAACAATGGCTTAGTAACGGAAAATATTTCACCACCTTTGTCTTAAGCGATGACATTTGCTGAAAAACGTTTTTCAGTAGAAAATGTGAAAAATGAACGCTTCTGAAATGAACTGAACAGGAGGCGTCCGATTTCTATCAGTGTGAACATATCATTGCAGACATACAAAAGTTACTAATGAACTGACTGAATCTGCCACTTTCCTGACACTTTCCTGTCACTTTCCTGACACTTTCCTCCTTCCCAGTTATTGTTTACAAATAAATTCCAGCCATCCATCTTCCATAAGTGCTTTTCCAGAACAGGCTCATAGTAAAGAATTATACCCAAGTTATATGTTTGTTTTTTATGTTCAAAATATTCTTACCTTAGTTTCCTCATGGTGGCGAAAAGAGAGTATAAGCGAGAGAACATGAATTCCTTTCGGTCTGCGGCTTTGCGGTGGACCTGCTGAGCGAGGTCATCACAGGGCTGTGAGCCGTGGCAGGAGGGTGGAGGGAGTAAGAAGGAACGGCCGGTGTGCTTTAGGCACCATAGCCTCCTGGGCACGGCACATAGCTCTCCATGGGCTGATGGAGCAGCTTCTGGTGAAAAGGCAAAAGAAAGAATGCTGACCCAGCAGGGAGACTTAACACTGGAGCTGCTAGGGTGTCCTACCTGCAGGCAGAGGCCCAGAGAGGAGAACAAGCCTGCAGTGTGCATGAGATGCACTTTTATTTATGATAAGAAGCTTAGAAGTTCACCTGCTTGATTTTCGCCTTTTATGCATGTGTGCGTGTGGGAGAAAGAGACAGAGTGTCTATACTGATCCCCACACGGGGTCTGAGAAAGGAAGAGAGACCCTAGCACTAGTGGGCAAGATGTGTGCCATGGATAATTCATGGACATTGGTTGGGGTCTGGGTAACCTGTCGTAAAACATGCATTCTCATATGTCATATGTGATACCTGAGAATGGGCCGACTTGGTGGTTATAAATGCTTATGTGTGTCAAAAGCCTTGTCTAGTATTTACGGCGCTCTCAGACAGAAGTATCCACAGGATGGGGGGGCTTTCAGGAAGGCTAGAGAGCAAGAAGGAGAATAACAGTGAGGATAATAAAATATAATGATGCTGGTGTAGGTATCTCGGTCCAGAGCAGAGAGGCTGGGCAGGGGGTCGTGTGGAGAGCCAGGGGATCTCTGCCTGGAAGTTAAAATGTGCATAACACTGAAGGCCTCATAAGTTTTAGTTAGCCACACCCCTGATGGAGAAATGCCATCATGATACCATAAAGTCTAGCCCAAGATCCACACAGCTTATTTGGGCCCCCTAGAGCCCTTGGGTGTAGGAGAAGAGACTTCATGGTTTTTGCTGACTGGCAGGGTATGCAAGCTCAAAGGACATAGGTCATAGGAGGAAATTCACGCAGAATTCTTTTGGAATCTAGTCACTTGCACTCTTTATGCACAGATAGAAAGGGGGAAATTTAGCTCTATCAATATCATATTTATATCTATGTGAAGAGGTTTGCCATTGGCCTTTCGTTACAGCAAACGCGTCTTCTTACAGCATGGTCTCATGCCATGACCTGTATGGTTTTCCTTCCCTTTGAAAGGTATTGCTGCTACAGCTATATGGACAGCTTGACATCAAAAGACAGCACCTCTGACAATATCAGCTCGATGAGCTTGGCAGTGAGATACTTCACTTTTTCGCTTTGTGACCTTTCAGAAATATGTTTATGTTTACTAATTTGGTCTGGAAAAGAGCGCAACAGATAGCTAGCAGCAATGTCTGTAAGTTAATTTTCCATGAGATATAAATACTCTAAACATGTTCATTTCATTAATACTTTAGGAAACTCTTTTTTCACTTTTTTTACTCATAATATTCATGCGGTTCTTTGTGATTCGTAGGCACGTATAATATATGTCATCTTAGTCATCATATCAGTATTTATTGTCTTTACAGTAAACAATAAATTCTGCTTCCTGTTGCAACAATAGTTTGGAAATAGTTAGGTTCTAAATGAATAACAACAAACATTCAATTTGCATACAAAGCTGCTAAGCTCCTCAGATGACAAGACATGTCATTATAGGTAAACTATACTAACACTAGAAAGTATAGCTACTTTGCTGAATTGTAAAATTCTTATGTTGTGCCATTGCAACTATTATTATACGGGAACTGAATGAAATAAATCTGTTTTCTTTGCCAAAAAAAACGAACAAGATATTTTATATCAGCTTTCCAATACTATTTAAGCTTTGCTGTTAGCCATCTGGTAATATTTTACAAAATTCTTTTCTGCGCATATGTGAAACTTTACTGGATTATTAGACAGGCCTTATAATTATGTGTGATTTACATATTTTGGACTCACTCATAAGACTTTTGGCAATCTTTTGAAAGACATGTAATAATTTATATTGCATAATCATGGCCATATTACTTGAATATAGTCTATTTTACTAAAGAAAGCTAATCTTTAAGGAACAGGGGTGTTCGATGGATACTTAATTAAGGGATTACCCACTTAATTTGGAAACCCACAGTGAGGGTAAAAATTCCAATATTGTATTGTGCTCTTATCGCACCGGCAGTCTCCGCAGTATACTGGTCTGAGATTGTTATGAGAAGAGCTATTATATTGCGGGATGAGACTGCTTGCAATATTAATTTTCCGGTGTTAAAAGAATAAGCCCTAGTAAATTGTGCTTCGCTGGGTTACTGAGGGCTAAGTGTCAATACAGATTTAATGACTTGTGAGACATCTCGCTTTCTTTTGGTAATAAATTTTAAAAGCTCTTTGGTAGATTCAAAAGAACAAACGGTCATCTGGCCCATCAATGGTCAAAGGCAAAAAGCGATAATATGCAGAATTTTTACTATGCGATTAGAACCACGGCAATCTCTGTATATCATTCACAAGCACATTGAACTCCGGGTCACTGGCTCCTAACACTTTGACTGTGGATAATACTTATCTCTCTTGACCACTGTTTTGTAGGTCATCGAGTGGAGCCAAATTTGCATGCTAAACATACTTAGGAGACACGCCTCCAGCTGAGGGTTCAAGATCTGGCCAAAATTCCTCACCTTTCAATAAAATGAACCAGAAGCATCTGGTAGATTAAGCTGTCACTGTGAATCTAAATCTGTTCCTAGACTGTCATGTGGCCTTCTTTCGAACACTTTTGTGCTATTGAAGTATTCAGCAAAATGAGATGTAAATCCTCCAGTTCAGTCAGTTCGGAAATCTGTGCCACAGGTTGGAATTCATGGACCAGGCCTAACCTGAAACAACTTAGTTCTAATATATGGCACAACCAAAGTAACAAAGTTGTTGGTACAAGGGCATTGTGGGGCTGTGGCAGGGAGGGAAATCAAGAAAGGCGTGCGGACAATGGAAGTCGTTTAAACAGGCTGCTAAAATGTCCAGAGATGCACACAAAAGAACCTATGATCCGAAAAGGGGGGGGCGTGGGGCTATGATTTGAGAGGGGAAGGAAGCTGCTCCTATGGCTCCATTATACCACTGAAACAATTCCCACTAAGAAGCTGGATTTGCATCAGTAATAGAGTTCACGCTCTTGTTTGTGAAAGGCTTTCGTTTGGCCTGACCCTGAGTGGACACCCCACTTTGCCGCAGTGTCCCGCCTCGCCCCCAGGCCTGCCATAGCCCATAATGGCATCATGGGAAAATTCACCAACTTAAAAGAGCTTTTAGGAGCAAGTGAACTCGAGGAAGCCACAATTGTATTTAGAAGGGTATATTACTTAGGAGGATAATGGAACCGCTGCTGTTAATTACTGCTAACAAGGCTCTCAAGAAACCACCGAGTAACACACCGGCTGGTTGGAAAAAGACCCATGATGCGAGGACAGAATAGGAAACATGCTCCCCTGGATTCACAGCTGCCTATTTTTAATTTACTGTCAACTGTTTGTCAAACATGGTGTGTACAGGGACGCTTTGAGGTGACTGCCAATGAACACAAACTCTTTGTGTTGGCAGGCTGCTCACTTAACCCTTGTAGGAGATGCAATGCGCGTTATAATCACAAGGCTTCATTGTCACTCTGCTCATTAGAAAAGTGAGAATCATCTCAATTATGAATATTGCTGGAATCTGACATGTTGCCATGTAAGCTTGCAATGCAGTCATATGCTCTTCCGGTCTTCTTCATGTCGCTGAAGAATGTTCTACGTTTAGTGCTGCAGAGACTAGCAGAATGACTGATCTGCGAACCGTGTTTATGCGTATAATTTATGCATTCCTAATCTTTAGCTTTAAATGTTTTAGGCATTCACCTCTCGTCATGTTGGTGAACAGAACCACATGGGCTAGGCATGCGAGAGGTTATTCCATTGTTAGATTTACAGGGACAAGTTTAACTCAAATTTCTAAAGCACCGATTTGTTGAGAAAGGAAAGTAGGAAATGAAATTTGGCCCTATGGTGCAAGTTCATTAATGCGACGCAAGAGGACTCGGGTCAGACGTCTGGATCTGGACAGGTTTACTAGGGCTGAGAAGAAACAGAAAAGATTAATTTATATGTGTGGACATTAATGGGGGACAGGTGGAGTGGAACAGCCTCCTTGAGATCGCCACACCTCCTGTTCTCACAGCGACACAATGTATGATGTAGTAGTAGTAGTGCATTTGAAGCATGTATGAGTACTGCTTCACACTGCAACATTAAAGAACCATGTTTATTGCATAGGGGAGTGAGCAAGTGATCCAGTTCAGTCGTGATTTATTTATGTAGATAAAGCATATACAGTACCACATGAATGCATCAATGCACAGATGCGACTGAGGAACTTTTCCTTTCACTTACACCCAACAAGCAGACATGATGCTGTTGTGTATCCCTTAGTTTATTTTTCTTAAATGATCAGTTTCTATGCTCAGTAAAGAAGGTTACACTGTACTGCTTATATTGGTTTCATTGATGCAGAATTTGGCCGTGGGAACACGCGGTCGGCATGTGGGGGGAAGTCGGCGTTACACATTTAGCTTTCATCACACTCATTATGGAGGTGTCAGGAGGTGACAGTGAAAATGAGCAGACACAGGGGGAGAGTGCAAACTTTGCCAACATTCAAACCGAGCTAAAAATGTGCAGTTTAAAACACAGAAAGATATATCTTCATTTCTGATAATGTCACCTTCAGAAGGGGGGGGGGGAGCTCTGATATCTACAATGACACAGACCCCACAAGTAATTCAGGAATGAAACAATGAATGAAAAAGTTCTATCAACCCCTCAGCTAACAAACCTTTTCTAGTATGAGCTGCATTCGGTCGCCAAGGCAGTGATTCTTTCTGTGAAAAAGTCACAAACACAGATCCCTAAATGCTGCTCAGATACGTTTTACTATCCCTGGTGCTCACTTTAATCATTGTGGTTTGTAGCTGTGTCTCTTTGTTCTCTGGAGAGCTGTACTTTGGCAGGACAGCTCCAGGTGCTGATTGTTTAGGGCGCCGGTGCTGTACATTAGTACTCATGATAAACCCCAAGCTAGATCTTCCCAACTCCGTCTCATCCTCGGAGGGTTTGTGTGATAGTCACATGTGTTGGTTTTATTTGAGAATCTTGGAATTCTACTGGAAAGAAACACATCCTACATTATTCGATGAAATATATTATGATTATTGTTCGTAAATTACCGTTAAAGAATACTGCAAAGGACTTGTGTTCCAGGGAACCATACTTTCTCTCCTACTCCTTCTGGGATAATCTGTGAATAACCTCAACCTTGATAATCAGCTATTAAAAATGGATGGACATGTGAGCATGTGCTGCACTAATAATGTGATAAATATCTGGTCATTGGACAGATGGCCTTGGCCGCAGCACACAAAATTGTGGAGATGCACATGGATGCCACTTGTCCTCTGGGACAGGAGTGAGAGAACTAGGCCCTCCTAGAAGGAGAAGGGAGCATTTCCAGCTAGCACTGCAGCATGAGCCCTGCAGGAACACTTGTGACTGAAGGGCATGATCTATAGTAGATGGCCCCAAGGCCTTGGTGGTGGGATGTCTGGTGAACATTGAGACCAAGCTGACCCAGGTTGCAGGGACGCCATGCCTGGGCATCGCTGGACTCTGAGTGCACCATCCCTCTTGCCCTCCCAGATGCTCCATCTGGGGACCACTCTACCCATAGGCAATAGCGCCTCATATGCATGCAGGAAGACATCCTCGAGGTACCCTGCACCACCATCTGAATGGCAGGTCCCACAGAAATCTTGGAGCAGGGTGATGCCTGAACTTCTCATACCCCTCCAGGGAGGAATGCCCTGGATTTGACTCCCTCTGGCTTGCCAATGCCGTCAATGTAAACAGGCATGAAGACAGAGGAAGGACCACCTTGTGCCTCAGACCCCCAGGGTCAGTGTTCCTGGGAGAGGGGGACACAGAGGAAGCAGGCCTGGGTGGTCTGCAATAGCCTACTCTATTTTGTGAATTCCAAACAGGAAGAGACGGTCATGGTACCAAGGTCTAAAATAGATATCAAAAGGCACCTTGAGCATACCCACACCTCGGAAAGGCTATCTGCAGGAAAGGAACACACCAGGACAGGGGACCCAAAATGTCCTGTTGCTGGTGTGGTGCATTAACTCAAAACTACCCCACTGCAGAAATCCACCTGGAAAGCTACTGTCCAGGAGCTCTTCCTTCTGACCACCAAGGTGGTAATCACTAAAGACATTATAACTCGCTCGGGAACCCCACTTTTCTCCAGGCTCATGACTGACCTTTACCATCTGGGGCTTTATGGTCCCATATGTCCTTTTTGCACTAAAAGTGGATAGAGCTCTTCCCCTGGGCTTCCAGCCATGAGCTTCTGTGGCTGCACAGGCTCTATGCTGCCAATTACCCAAGCAATCCTAGGCATCTACTTTGAAGACTGTGTACTATAGTGTTTCTCAAACTGGTCCTCAGGGACTCCCAGACAGTCCACATTTTTGGCAGGGAACTGGGAGGGAGCAAAAATGTGGACTGTACTGGGGTCTCCGAGTACTGGGTTGAGAAGCACTGGTATAGAACACCTCTGACAGCTCTGGAAGGTACTAGATGACCAGTCTCGCCACCAAGCCTATAATGTCACCTGGGGCTTGCCAAAGACTAATGCCTTAGCTTCCAGGCAAGAAACAGATACCTGAAGTCCCAAAAGAAGAAAGTGGTCAATTTTAAGACACGACTGTGAGCCTTCCTGTTGTTGGTGGTTTGTTACAGGCTTGGGGTGTGCAGTCTTATCCAGAAAGGCCTGTTGTGTATGCGGGTCTTCACTGCAACTCCCTAATTAGATTCCTAATTAGAGGACTGATTGGCTAAAGAGTCCTCACACCTGGGTTTGAACAGCTGACCTAAAGGTTACCCCAAAAACTTGCATACACACTGACCTTTTACAGATAAGATTGCCCACCCCTGTTATAGGGATTTTATTCCCAGATATTTCACCCTTGCTCCCCCCCAGACCTGATGAAAAAGAATGCTGCTGACAAGATTTGATGGACTCCAGCAGCTGAGGGCACCTTTCAGGTGCTAAAGAACACCCTTACCACTGAGCCAGTTCTTCACATCCTCAACTTTGACTGGTGATTTATTGTACAGACCGACGAGTCCTAAACTGGCCTTGGTGCTGTGGTGGATATCAATGAGGAGGAACACTGTCAGAGACTCAATATTCCACAATGGAAAAGGACATCCTGACTATCAAATGGGCAATCAATCAGCCTGGGTGACCATCACCCATCCGGATAGCACTTCACTCTTATCATGGACCGCTTGGACCAAATGACAGGTGGCCACCAACCTCGGTCAGCACCATGGACAGTAGCTACTTGTCAAAATTTCAGCATCTGTTTTGGACCAGCTGTCAGCCCAAGTTCTGTTGGAGCTGCTCTCAAATCGCCCATCATTCATTGTCCTAAAAAAAATAAGTATTATCAAATCTCAGGAAAAGACGTGTACATTTTCAGTGTAATTCAGCAGGACTTCTTGTGAAACTGACAGAAGGCTGGAACCACTTGTGTTTTACTCAAATGCCAGTTGAAAAAGAGGCTGCAATGTTGGGCTGTTCAATTCAAGAGGTACATGATTGTATATGAAAGAGGTACATGACTGAGGTACATGATTGTATATGACTGTCATCCTTTAGCAAGATTATAAAATATATGATCCTGATAATGTCATGTCTTGTAATGTCTTTAAATAACCTTTTAGCTATGCCCACTAAACTGTCATGTTTTGTTTCTTTTTGGAATTCTGGGATCATATGATGATTACAGTATAATCCATGGCAAGTAATATTGCACCTTGGGCTACATTAATGTCTGCGTGCAAGATTCCAGGCTCCAGAATACGTGACTGGTTAAAAGTTGGGTGGATTGATGTTTGTAAAGTGTGCCAGTGGTATGAAAAGTATGTGCTTTGATAAGTACAGCGTCGAAAGTGTAAAGATGCCTAGCATTAAAATGTTTATATGAGCAACAAATACCAGTTTTAGGATGTATCAACAAAAGTTGGCGTTACGTAACTGAAGGTAGTTATATAACCAAAAAGTGATAACAGTCAGATTCCCTGGCTTTGCAATTTAAGAGAACAAAATGACAGATTTGAATGTTTTTTCTTGTGTTTTATGTTTTATGATCGCCTGGAGAAAATCTGGCGTGCATGGAGTTTGGGCAAGCTGTTTGTAACTGCGCTATAATAACATTTCACTTCACACTTTTCCTGTTCTGCTTACCTTCATGTACTAGAGAAATGGAGATTAATCCCTGAGCAGTTTGCAGATAGCTTCCTGGAGAGAGTCACTTTGACACCGGTCACACCTCCGGTGAGCCTGCTCAAGTTATGTTAATTGTTCCTAAGTGCTTATGCAGCAGACTTGGAATGAACGAGCACGGCCAAGGTTAAAAGGGTTCCTCCGCTTCCCGTAGCCCGGAGCAAACGGTGTAGGCCCTCCGACTGTTGTTTTAAAAACTGGCTCCACTGGTACTTTCTTAGGGAGGCGGTGCCTGGCAAATGAATGAGCGATTGGGCCTGTGTGACATGTGTTTCCCATTCATCCTGATGTTTAGCCAGTCGATGTCCAGACTGACACAGAGGGGCAAGAAGGACTGTTTTCACTTTACGGCCAGGGCCTTGAAGCTCAGGAGAACATGTTAGCTTTTGGATCACATAGTGTATTATTATTATATAAGTACTATTTGCTTTCTGAAGTGTGAGTGGGAATGAAGTATTTCTCAGGAACTGAGGTGTCCCTGATAATTACACTTGTGGTCGTGTAAACCTGCAGTCTTTCCCTAGATCAGGCCATGCACAGCGGGTTTCCTACAGACGGCGGCTCGTTCAGCAAGATGTCAAGTGTCTCTCAGCCCTCCCACTAGCACCAATTAGGTGCAATCTGGCTGTATCCGTAGAGAAACGTACCAGCAAGCTCCGCCCCCTGTTGCTGAGTCTGACAATAAACCTCTTGTTTTCATGATGATTATGATCACAGTGCCAGGTTCTTTGTAAGGAACCCAGAGATGATTTTAAACAGGGTCTCTGTGCCAAGGACTGTTAACCAGGGCCCGAAATTCTGCGAATTTTCATAAAGGCATTCGAAACATTTACCACAGGATTTAAGAGCACATTTTGAATTTGTCTCTGTGAGTGTGAGGCAACAGTGCAACCCACTGAATCACCAAACCTCTGCCTTCCTGACCATTATAGATTGGATTGAAATTTGCCCTTACAAATCCTTTACTTCTAGTCTCTAAGTTAGCACTAGCTAAAACTGTTTACGAGATAATTTTTTATCAAAGGCTGTGGCGAATATACCAAAACAAATAATAAAAAATGAAAATTCATTTTATTGAAGTTGGTATAATTGCACAAACTACAGAGGGGGGTGAGCCAGTGGAGCCTTTGTCTCAGCACAGTTTGGATTTGCCATTAAATGATGTCACAGGTGAGGGTAGCTGTGCTCCACAGAACATCCACATTGAACTTCACGCTCTGCTACCCACGGGCTCTGCTCGCCTCTGTGTCCTGTCTCCTTTGATTGGCAGAGGGTGAAATGCTGCTTCTGTGATCTAGTCTCCAATAATTCTTTAATCCTTTTAAAAAATCAACAATCAAGATACATTTAATCAGGTTTCTTTTACTTTAGCTAAAACTTTCAGGTTGTTAAAAACATAATCATATACCTATAATTATACAAAATGTCACTCTAACCCTCACCCTCCCCTCTATCTGACAACATTGCTTTATAAGGTAACCTAAATACAGATAGATCATATTACTGTATTCTCACACGATGGACTTAAACCAGGAAAATGACATTTGTTTACAATCTGTAGTGTATCTGTATTGTTTTTTAATCACTTTATCCTGCATGCCCCTTTACGTTTTACCGCAGTCATAATGAAACATTGTTTAATAACACATTATGTTTAAATGATTCATATGGACTAACACTCACATACACACACAGTCAAAGTATTCATATCTTTGTGGGGACTCTCCATTTCTGTGGGCATATACCTAATCCCAACAATGACAACCCCTACCCAGCCATAACCTTAACCATAAGCAACCAAACAAAATACAAGACTTTTGGCAGTCAAAAAATGTTCTCACAGGGTAAAATGTTATGGGTTTTTATCACATTGTGGTGAAATCTGGTCCCCACAATGTAGTAATTACAAAACATAACAGAAACAGAAGTACCACACATACATGGATGGACACACACACACACACACACACACACACACACACACACACACACACACATCACTATGATTCAGCAATAAGAGTGCAAGACTGCTATCTATGTTTTAATCCACTTAAAATTGATTATCTCTTCCATTAATGTGCATATTGTGATATATATCTGACTGACATGCGAGGCTTTATCCTCATTAGCTTGAAATGCAGGATCTCATCTGAAACACGAGCTCAGATTTAACATGATAGGGTCACATGAATGGGCACTTTAAAGGGGGCGGAGCACAGAAGGCGGCCGTCTCCTGCTGGCGATTTGTGGAGTCAAAATTCAAAAAAGAGACAGTGAAGTAAAATCTGACTTCACTTGTGACCCGTGTATTTCTCCGTTTTCCCAGCGTTTACATGGCTTATGGCCGCAGGTAACCACGGCTACCCTTGATTGCAGACACTCCAGATACTTGTGTTTTTTTGTCCAACCTCGTTTCATGATGCATAATTAGGACACTATGTCCGATGCAGTGAGCTTATGTTTACGCCACTGCTAACAATCACAAAAAAATATTGAAAAAAAATTCCAGAACATCAACTTAATAATGACACTGAGCCTGGCCGTCCTATTCTTCTGATAAATAAATTGTACCCAAATTTTAGAGAAAAACTCTTGTAATTACTACCACTTCTAATAATAATTCATAAAGTGAGATTTTTTAATAAAGAGAGCTAAACAAAAAAAAATGTATTGGCCTCTTGATGTAGATGTAGAACAATTACAGAACTATACTTTTGCACATTTGATTAAACAGCAGTGTGTTTTGTAACAAATCTACCTATGTTCCATTGTTTAATTGAAATTACCAGTTAAAGACAGCTTCTATATTACATAGCATACATTCAGGATACTGCCAGTGACATTATGCAGCCGGTTCCATTATGTAAATGTCAGGCGTATTTTTAACTTATGTAAAATTCACATCTGTACTGTTTTCTTTTTCCCCCATTTGCTGTTTCATCAAAAAAAATGCTAGAATATCAAAACTAATTGAAATCTTAAATTATTAGTATCATAATAAGATGCATTATTTTCATGCATTTTTTTTTATTAGAACATTGCATTTTAAATCACCTGCATGCTTATTAGTAAGATATTATACTCGGAGCTTGTTAAAAATATGCTCTTTTAATGTTTGTCAAAATGCCGTTGGTTATAATACTGTCACTTACAAATTATAAAAATAAATTTAAATAACTTCAAAACTAAGGGATAACTAAGGGATATTCTCAGATCAGGGTAGATGAATTTGAGGGTATTTTCATCCCTTATTACACAGCACAAGGAACTTGTTTGTGACAATAAGAGAGCAGTTTCAGATACTTTGATAACATCAATTATTATTATTATATATTTGCTGGAACAGATCTATAGATATTTGCAGATAAACTGGATGAGGAATTTCCTATATATCGCACAGAACAATAAAAGTCAAAGCAAAAAGAAGAGCAGGATCAAATATGGTAAAAGAGGAGAGCAGCAAGTGAAAAAAAACTTTGCGATAGGCCTGCTACCGTCAGAATGCTGGTCTTCAGCGTCAGTTCTAGCATCATTTAGTTTCAGGATGAATAGAAGTGACTTCAGCCGTGACTCAGTGCGGTATGAGTGAGAAAGACTCGCAGTGCGCAGCGAAAGCCGTGCTTCGCGTGGATCTGCTAAGTGCAACCCTGCCTCTGCAGCCCTCTCCATATTTACAGTGCCCTCACGTCTGACAGTATCACATACCAAGAGACACGGCAGCCCGCGACACTGGAAGCCCCCCGGGCTGCCACAGCTGTTACCTTGGCAACAATGCAGGTGCTACCCTGCTGGGGGGGTTCTGCACCCGCCAATGCATAACCACTCCCCTCTGAAATCAAAGGTGTGTTTGTTTCAGGTACAGCAGCAGACCTGGCCGCCAGCTTTAAAGCACAGAGCGTGGAAAATATATTTCATACATCTGGCAATCGCTGTTATCGCTGTTGTTATGAAGCCCGTAGACTTGAAGAGACTCTTTCATCAAATTTATTAAAGCCGGTAGTTGTTCTTTCAGTTTCACCGCATGGTGTTGTGGAGACAGCTGTTTGTATGGTGCGTTTGCCTTTCATGCACTTTATGTTTTCTGTCTCCTTGTTAGCTTTATCAGGCACATATTACATATCCTGGGGGGGACAGTCAGCCCTGATGTGAAACTGGGGAACTTACTGGTCATCCCAAGGTACTGGGCAGGGGACTGCAGCTGCCTGAAGGGGGAAACACCCCCACCTGTTTGGGACACAGTATATTACCATTACAAGCATAAACCATTTGTTATGGTTTTGATTAAGATTTCTTCGTATATGCCGTATGAAAAGTTTTACAAAAAATGCAAACAAACAAACAAAAAAAATACAGAAATAAATAGCTTTTAAATTATGGGAGCTGGTTTCGGCAGCAGGCTGAGCCTCTCTTAATCAGAACCCCCAGGGAGAGGGCTCTGTGTGTCGCTTTGTGAACCTGTACTCATTATTACATGCTCATGTGAATAAGGAATAAATAAATATGTCTGAGGGCATGATTAGTGTTTAGCACAGAATAATGCAAAATTTCCTTTAGAGAGTAACCCATATTTCTGCGCAACGGTGAAGAAAAATTGTTATCTGCTGGCAGTGAAGTGTATAAGTGAACATTAGAAAACAAATTTGGGTCTAGCATGAATCTTTCGTAAGATTTTGTGTCTAATAGCAATGCATTTTTTATATGTTACCATGGAAATACGAAATTTAAAGTAACTAAAAGGAAGTAAGAAGGGCAGTATTTACCAGTTAAGGACATACGTTTCCCATTCAAGCTCCCAGGGGGACTACTCATGTTATCGCAAGATGCTTAACCTGAATTTGTCCACTGGAACATGCAGCTTTAAGGGCGGCTGGCATTCGGTGGCCCTGTACGGCGCCGGGTTCAAGGTTCTTCTCCGATATAAATATCAGAGGTGATAGGGGGGCTTTCGGGCACGGCTGACCTTCATTAAAGAAGATGCAGACCCGCTCTGTTTCACACGTGGCTAAATTAACCCCCCCGCCCCGTCCCCAGTGCCCTCCCTGTTGTGCTTCTGTCTCGGCTGCCCCCGCAGGAGCCTGTAGGATCCTCCTGGGTGCTTCGCTATCTCGGCCAGACGGGCTCTGGGGTCACGGAGGCTGTGATAACGCCAAAGACGCTCATCTCCAGGCTAGCGGCCGCCCACAGGTGCGGATCACGCTGGCGGGGGGAGCAGAGACATCTGTCGATGCTTATAATCCCGGCTTATTTACTCTGCTTCCCAGCTGGGCAGAAGCACTCAGTGATCACATGTGTCTTCATTCTGGACCAAATGGCCTTTTCATTTATATTAGTATGAAAAAAAGAAAAAAACATCTATTTGAAGTTTATTTTATTGTCTGCTGGAGTTTGTACAGATACAAAACAAAACCGTGTACAGATACAGGTCATGTGATGCGTGGGGG
>JAODLD010000104.1:1253297-1267148 GCA_026781065.1 Mormyrops boulengeri | reverse complement strand
ATATAATGAGTTATATATATATATAACTCATTTTAAAATTCATTTTAAGTATTCTGGCACTTGGGCACTTAATTCAGTGCAAAGGAGAGACTAGCCATGTTTACGCAGAACAGTCCGTCATAACAAATAATAACGTGTTCATCTGCTCTCAGGAGTCTTAACCATGCGGTAGCCGTGAAAAGGTCACTGAGTGAATTGGTGGAGTTCCTTGGCTGACCTAATGGAGGCAGACAGGAAGCCCACTGCAACACTTGCACAATACATGCTCAGTCCTTTCTGGAGTACGGGAGGCTACCACACCTGGAGGGGTGGGCAAGCAGGTGGCCTGGACATTCCAAGGTTTTTTCTCTGTTCACTTCTGTCTGTCTTTTGGTATTTGGCATAATTCATTATGTATGTATATACATTACCTTACAGTTTTGAGGATTGAGTGCCACATGCTGATTAAGGGGTTGGTCAGCAAACCCCATACAGGCTATTGTAACGGTTCTGATGAAAAACAAGTTCCTTATGCGTATATAACACAATTTATTTTGTTTTCTGCTGCCTCTCAGCGAAGCGTATACAACACTGTGCAAAGTTATTTGTTATTTATTTATAGCTATTTTTCTATGTAGTAAGTGTATTTTAAAAAATAATGTTTTACATTAGAATATATACCAATAAACAGTAATACAATAAAAATGAACAAGAATTTCTTGCATTCTCCTAACAGTTACTGAAATCTTGTTGGATGGTAGTAAGAGCACTGCTTTGGTTCCCAAATCTATCATCAGGGGCACCTCGGCCATTCCAAGTGTTACATTTCACCACCAGCTCACTTCATTAATTAACTCAATTGATCAATAAACTTCCTGAGGTATTGATCGGAACAACAAGGCGAGCTCATGGTCAGGTTCAACAAATACCTGAGTATACCGGAGTATACCGGAGTATACTGATTGGTAACAGCAAATGTTCTGCTGACCGGAGGAGAGTTTCGAAAAGTGGTTAAGCTGGCACAATTCGACAAACACACAATCGTAGTTTTACACTAGCATAAACATAATCTAAACTTTATTTTGTATGGCAGCCTAAGACTTTTGCAGAACACTGCATATATTTTACAGGTTTTAGAAACAATTAAGTATTATACAGCGAGTAAATGCACGGTACAGCAGAAACACTGCTGATGACTAATTATTTTCTTGTGGTTGTATAACTATTTATTTGATCTTTTCTTGATACTATACTGCACAGTGCTTTTTAATAAAATATATATGCTTACTTATATATTTGACTTAAAAATTGCCTTTGTTACTACCTGTTACTGCCTGTCAAATAACTGAAATAGTTTTTTTCTGCATTTGCCCAGTAGGAACAGTCATTTAGGCTCTGATCTGAGACCAGTTTCTCCATAATACCCCATTTGCTATTTATCTGGATCATAACGTTACTGCAGTGAATTATTGCTCTTGGCTCTCTGCACAGAGAGGAAACAGTTAATCTAACACGGCAGGTTTCGGATTTCCTTATAATTTGTTTCCTGAACGGACTAACCTGTTCAATTTGAAGTAAAAGCTCAAACGCCGCGATCCACCACAGTGCCACTGCGCTTCAGAAAATCACCTTTTTCCACAACATTTCGAATTTTTCTTTCCGCTCCAGCCTCTTAAACAAACCGCAATTTGCTTAAGAGAAAAAGCATACTGGTTGAACAGAAAATGGAACTTTTCTATATATTTACCACCCCAGAATATATTACATTACACCTGAATTATTTCATGACTTTATTTTTTTGGAAGAGATTCGTGTCTTACAGATGTAAGTCCCTCTGGTTGGCTCATTCATGGGTTCAGTTGATCTGGTTGATAATACTGCATTTCAACAAGGGTCTCATTGTCGCAAAACTTAAAAAAGCAGACATAATTGTTAATAATCCTTTTCATTACAATAATCACAGTGCTATCATGAAGAGGATCTTTTTTGCATCACTTAAGACTAGTGGATTTCAACGTCGGATCCCATGCATTCCTGTGGGTTCTGTTCCAGCGGTTTGCCAGTTGTTGAGTCAGTCAGAAGAAAGGAAAATCGGTGATTTATGAGGTGACAAGGGCTAATTTTCAGTGTTTGGCCTTTTGGGCGGGTTTCTGTATGTGAAGTGGACTGTAACGGTACCGGAGTAGCTTCAAGCAGCATCGGAGAGAGGCCTGCATTAGTGCTTTTGTGGCTGGCAAAGACCGCCCACCTATGAAGTTGGTACAGAATGGTTAAATGGCATTAAACAGCACTGCGGCCCAATCAGAACAGGTGATGGAAAATAGAGGAATTAATCAGCACACATCTGGGTCAGACAGGGTTACACAGACAGCGAACAGCTTCGCTATGGAGCTTTACTGAGTTTCCCTTGTTATGCTTATCATAAGATTTGTTTCCTTTTGTCTCGTAGTTGTAAAATGGTTATGCTAGCGTACAAGAAACAAATATTCTGAAAGAATCTATAGTAAATTTGACCTACCGGCTGTTTGTGAACGGAGCATCCCGGTAAGGGAATCGTTTACACAGGAAATAGTTTACATTTGTAGTAGCACTTTTTCATAATTTGTATAAATTGTTAAAATCCACTGTGATCCTATGTTTGGCTAAGGATGAAGCTTATCTTATTTACAGCTGGGCTCATGTCTTTCTCAGAGGTGCTGTTATATGGTTCCTGGGAATATTTAACTCAAGGTACCGAGAGGTGAGTAGTAAGAATGCTATCCAATGAACGTTTGGTTGTGAGAAAGTTTGGGGTCCAGGAATACAAGTCTAAAGGACTTCATTAGGGATATTTTATAAGAAGGGAGTTTCCTTTTTCTTTAACACTGCTGACAAATACAATTAAATCTGAAACTAAATAAAAATAGGTATGGGGAGAAGGTGACATAAGTCGAAGTTCATCAGCAAGGATAGATGGACACTAAAGAGGATAGTTGCTAAACTCCAGAAAAAGTCTTTGGAAATAACAATAAAAGACGGCGAGTCTCACTGCAGAGCTTCGCAGGTCTGGCACTGCTGGCACGCAAAGCCAATACTGAAAGAAGCATAACTTGGGGCAGGGAGCGTGACACCCGGACGCCTGAGCAAGAGACAGAACCAATGCGACCTGACGAGTTTTTCACCCCCTTTCTGACACAGATTTATATTTGGATAAAGCCAAAGGATGCCTTCAACCTTATGGGCCGACACTAAGCCCTGCTCCCTCACGACGTTCCCACACTGCAAGGTGATAACTCCCCGTAAAAACTACAAAATTAATTGAAGAGTAATTTCATGCACACCATGATGAAGTTAAAATCCGGCCATGGTCTACTGAATTCCTCCAGCTAAACGTGCCATATTCTGGAGTGCAGAACGTGAAGTATATTTCTACCTCTTTCTTCCCTCAGTGAAATGGAGGCTTTTCTTCTTGGTCCAAAATCCCACTGCACGTACTTCAGCACTTACATGAAACTGTTTCAAAAAGGACTGAAGCTGTTCTGAGATAAAAGAGAGTGCCTTCTCCATATGAGTTACAGGAGAGTAGTGTACACTAGCAAGGATAGTAGGTAGCACTGTTACCTCACACCTCTATAGTTGAGGGTTCAAGTCTCACCTCTGTGCAGTTTGTGTAGATTTTGCAAGCGGTTTCTGTTTTACGGCGATTTCAACCTGGTAGTTTTCCCTGACAGCACGCGCAGTTATGTTAGCCGGTGTGCTTACAGTATATGAGCGTGTGTGTGTTCGCATGTCCATGTCTAGTGACGAGCTGGTGCCCCATCCAGTGCATATTCCAGGCTTCTGTCCTTTTGCTCTGAACAGCCCCCCCCCCCCAAGATGAATATACGTTTTGACAAATGTCTCACAGAATGTTTCACTGACGTTCACACATTGCACTTTAAAGTTTTACAACTTTTCTCTTTATCTGGCATTTCAAGCATGCTCATAAACAAATAAAACTTCATAAAAATAACAGTCAAAATAAAATATATATTTGAAAACAATTTAAATTCAGAAAACATAGGGAAGAAGTTATGGATTTTGCTGAAATGAAATGACATGCTCAGAGTAAATAAAAAACATTTGATTAGTTTGGATTTTTTTTAATGAGTTGAAACATTTTGCAAGGTAAATTACTGTCTTTTTAAAACATAATTAAACAAATCAAAATTAAACATACAATAAAAAGATGATATTACTTACTGTTACTTTCACTTTTATTACATTTTTTATGCTTAAACTGCATGCTCACTTATCGCTGGTGTGCAACATGTCTTTCACCATCAGAAAACATGTTCAGCTGCTACAAAGAATATTAAATGTAGTAAAAGGCTCCTGATGCCAGTAGCTGATGTGAAATGATCCCAGAAATGGATTAGGGTTTTTGTGCATGGTTCCTTTTTTGATAAACAGATTTCTGTGTCATTCTGATGAGGAGCAAGACTCCCACCAGTAATGTAGGCCCTATGTAACTTTACCAGTACTTGTACCAGCACCATTACCACTACTAAGTGACTACTTTCATAACTCCACTGAAGGCTCGCCTCCTATTAAATATCTTCTGACTGCATAAAATCTGATTAAAGTAAATAAAATATGCAAACTGTTTTGTTTAGTTTTGAGGACCCAATTTCTCTTAAATAAATTCAGTGATAGAATGGTTAATCTATGTTTTTTTAGTACTTACATACTTCAGTATATACTCATCTGTCATCAAATCATTTGTAATGTTGGAATGCATGTGTCACTGTCCATGTCACTGTCCCAGTCACTGTCCCTGTCACTGTCCCAGTCACTGTCAGTATGATGGAAGGCAAATATACACTGGAATAACTGGAATGTAGTCGTGAGTAATTTTACTTCTCAACTCCTGTATCTAAAAGGAAATTATTGACACATGAAGGCTTCTTAATGTCAGAAGATAGCAGACATGAAAAGCAAATTCACAATTTTAGTGTCCAAGATGTTTGTTTATATATAATTTTCCCAATCTCGTGTCTAATGAAAACTTAAGAATGGTTCAAAGGACTGTAAATGTTGCATTTTAAACATGGATATAACATTCTTTATTTTATAAATCTGAAATAAAAATTGAGAAAATATATAATTCCTCTAGTTCTCATGAATGTAGGCAGTTTAGAGCAGGTGACAGTTACACTGAGGCTGGACGGATCATTTTCCCTGACATCTGTGTTGTACAGCTTGTGGTTGACTGTGACAGGACAGAGAATGTTGACCTGCAAAAATGTCTGCAAAGTGTTTGACGATTCCAGCCTGTTTTGTGGGTGGAAATAGTGGCTGAAGGGGGACTGACGGCTGGCGTGAGACAGCCCACACTCTGTGCGGGGGACTGGCAAAGCCTCATTTTGCACATGGCCCCGGGCACAGCTATCGCTCAGCCTCAGTCTACATTCAAGAAGCCCACCTTCTCTCCCTCCCCACAATTCTTCTCTTTCTGTCACCTTTAAAGGTGCAACTTCTGTAAATGATAGATAAATATATAGACAATTTATTGTTTACTGAGTAAAAATGGGTTCTGGTTTCCTCTTAACCTGTTAGCTACCAGTTACCAAGTTCATACAACACTGACTTGTATTACCAATTCATTTTGGTTAAATCAGATCCATGTGTAACACGGAACTATGTGTATACTTATTATTATTATTGTATTTTTAATTCAGAATAGTGCCCTAAATACCACAAAGAGCAAGGAGTCATGAATTATCCTACGTTAAATTAAGCGGGACACCTTTAAAAAGACAAACTAATATCAGCATTAATCATAGCCCTTCTGTAAAGCAGTTACAAATTACAGAGCGAAGGGCCAGGAGCCCGGAAGTCGGTTGTAGCTAAAAAGAATTAACCATCATTCATAAAACTCTGCATGCCAATAGAAGCGGTTCAGAAATGTACAATTCAATACACCAAATGACTGGGCAATATCACATGAGCATAAAAGAGAAGAAAGCATATGGAGTATTAAAATAATAGTTGGTGATTATAAGAAAAATTAATATTGTAAATATAAACATTCAATAATCTAGAGCTCTATCACTTGCCATTGAACTGGGCTGCATTTCTGATCTGTTCATGTTACTGCCAGACAAGCTTTCAACAATTCTCTACAGTGAAATTAAGTTCAATTGCATTACAATGAACAGCATACACCCGTTCGGATTTTTAGGAATACACGTGTACTCATTTCAAAGTCTGCTTAGCATAATAATTTTAAATGTATAACTTTATAACCTTTATAACTTTGTCCTAATTACGCGAATAAATTCACTCTGTCGTTTTATTCCATTTTGAATTGCCACTACAATAAGTGATACGTCCGATAAAAAAAAATAAAAAAATAAAAAAATTGGCCCTTCCTTTATCTTTCCTGGAAGAATAACCTGACTCCCCTGTGAACCCGTGCGGCCCTGGCAGGTAGGACCCAGCGGAAAACAGGAGCGCTTCGTAAGAGCCATTCTGGGTGAAGGAGCGCTGAAGACAGAGAAAGCGAGCAGACTCCTCCTCATCTCCGGTGTCAAACTTGACATCAGCCTCTGAGCCCAGAATGGTAACTCGTGTCGCAGCCGGAGCCCTCACACCAGTGGCATGCTTTGTGGAGTTATGCGCCTCGCACTGCCCTCTGAACCGCGGCCATGGATTGCAGACTCGGCGTGCTTTTTCTCGCAATCTTCACATGTAGTTGCGGAGGACAGCTTAGCAGTTATCCATCTAACGAAGGTAAGTTGGCATTGCAGATCAACGCAAGTGAGACGGGAATCGTGCTCCACTTCTCTGAGCCGGCTACCAGTGTTGTCCGCTACACTTAATTATAATTATAGAGCCATTTAAATAATGAGGTCCCGAACGAGCTGCGTAAACCCATTATTAAAATGTTCAAAAGTGGGTTATTGGGATCGCTAATCTGTGCTGCCCGGTACGAAGCGCTGGACGACTTCATGTGAACTGGGGTCTGCGTGCAAAACGTGAATG
Organism: Mormyrops boulengeri; assembly: GCA_026781065.1. Classification (NCBI taxonomy): domain Eukaryota; kingdom Metazoa; phylum Chordata; class Actinopteri; order Osteoglossiformes; family Mormyridae; genus Mormyrops; species Mormyrops boulengeri. The sequence goes on along the minus strand of JAODLD010000104.1, from coordinate 1,260,164 downwards.
GTATAAACCCTTACAGTCGAAATCAGTACGAGGATATTAATATATATGAGTGAAGAACCGTCTTCAATACTTGGTCGCCCAATAAACCTCTACTTTACACTGCAGTTGCATTATGCCTTACGTTGTGTTTTGTCGGTGCCGGTTATTATGATGCCTATTAATTATTTGCCGGTAGCGATTATATATTAGCCGCTTTAATAACCACCCAGGGTCTTCACCTTGAGTAACTACGATCTGTAAATTAACCTATAACTTTGCCATCGTGATTTGAATCTACTTATTTTTTTTATTTTGTTTGATTGGTAATGTCAACAGAGAAAAGTATTGTAGTGTTTATGGGCTACTTTGTCTACAATTTATAATGTAATATATTTTATGGGTAGTTTTATAAGGTGTAATAAAGTACGTTGGGCTGCAGAAAATAATGTTTCCACATCTTCAAATTAATGTAAAGAATCACAGCAGAATAACTTCACCTTTAGACGAATAGAATGGCGTTTAAGTTGACTATATTATCACCTTAAAATGAGTCTGTCACCCGGCCTATCTTGAATGTTGGGATGTATTAATTACTACTAGTTTGTGCAGTTTCATACAGATAAAACCCATTTTAACCCATGGAAAGCATGGGACGAACAGCGCCTTAAACTGAAGCTGTCAGTTTTATGACTCTTTTTGCAGTTTTATACAGATAAAACTCATTTCAAACTCCAGCAAACGCGGGGCGAACTGAGTAATTGTAGCGCCTGTAAGCTGGCAGCTTTTTAGACGTTGATATTTCTTTTTTGTATTCATACGAAAAGCAGTTGGAAGCAGATATTTAGAATTACCATGGTAAAAAAAAAATAAGATCAGATTACTAAAAGTCGATATAAATTCGGAGTATACATATTTCAATATCTAGAGAGTCTTATTTATTATGTATTAGACGTTACTGCGGATATGATAAGTATATGACAAATTTCATGCACCACATATTGAATAGTAAATGCATTTGAAAATACATCTCACGCTGTTCAAAGTGTAATTGGTTAATAAACATTTTAACCATCATGGTAAATTGGTCATTTAAAATGAAATATATAAAGAACCTCTGAAGGAAAAAATGCACATTTGGAGTATGATGGCTTTTGCCTCTTACCCTGTCGTCTTAGTGTTAAATCACAGATGGTAACACACAGTGGATGCGCGCAAACTGCGTGTGTAGTAACTTGTGAAGCAAACTGAAATTAACTTGATTTACATGGATAATAGAAATACATTTAAGAGTTAATAAGTTTCGCTTAATTATATTGGCATTATAATTTGTCGCTTTTTTTTTAAGCAGATAACCATAATCAGTTTCTGTTTCATAACATCTGGAACTGTAGACTACAATTCTTTGTAGGTACAGAGTTGCATCTAAGAACTATGGGAGTTGTCCTGTTCAGGGAGAAGCCCTGCCCTGTGCCCTGTGCTGCATGTCTGGTACAGGATCTAGCCCCCCCCTTGCAGCCTTCTCTAGGGTTAGGGTTTGGAAGGTGGGTGGGTGGATGGATGGATGCGGTTGTAGGATTTTTATGTTTTAATGTCTATTGGGGTCAGTTTTCTATTAATCTGCCAAGAAATGTGTTACAGCCTAATGCAGAGTCGTTAACTTACTTCCCTGCGTTTTGTGAATGGTTTGCTCAGCGTAGTACTTTGCGTTTAATTGGGTTTAATTGCGTCATGCCATGAATGCATACGTAGTCGGACTTGAATGTGAGTGTATGTACAGCATTTTTAATCACCTGAACTTTTTTACAGCTCAAAAAAATTGCTGGGCCAACAAGTCCGTATGAAAAAGCCACAACGTGTCTGAAAAAAAAGAGAAAAATGCATGACCTATCAATTACAATATACGTACAATAACAACATATACTGTTTATGACAATAGCGATTTTTTTTTTTTGTTGCTGAATGTATTTCTTAGAAAAATGAGCTGAGAATTAGGCGCTGTTATTCGTTTTGGTTTGAAGTTGCCGAAGACCATGCTATTTATTTTCCTCCACATTTCAACACTGTGAATTGCCAGAAAGTAGTTACCGGTAACTGTTATTAGAAAATGAACTATACAAATTGCACAATCATTAGTGTATTTCCACATCCTACACAATATGTACTTAATCTAACGTACCACTCTTTAATACGTTGAAGAGTGGAGTTTACACGGACTATTCATTTTAACGCTATTGATATCATCTTAGCTACCAGAAACAATCCATCTTTCCATCCGCCTTCCGTGCAGCTTATCCAGCACAGTGTCGCATATAACAGCAAAGAACGGTACTTTTATGGTATAACAACCTGGAAGCGGCGGTTCAACCGGCAAGGGTCAGTATTGAGCTACAGGTCCTCCCGAGAGCGTCAAAAGCCACCCCAGTCCTCGCAAACTAAATCTAAACCTAACAATAAAATAAAGTCGAAGAAAGGAAACGAACGAGACAAAGCAAACACGCGCCAAGACCTCCAGTCTTAGTACAACTAAAACAGCCATCGCGAATTAAAATGCTTTATGTTAAATATTTGAAGTGTAACCCTAGACTTTATTTTGGCAGATTAAACTGTGCAGCATTCCATTTAATGAGCTTTCTCTTAGAGATGTAGTAACGTGAACCTGAATAAAAAAATAAGTCCTTGTCCTGTATGCCTTTGTCTTGAATGTGTTATCATAGATTTATACAAGAACTTGCTCTATGTGATTCCTATATATTTTAGCTCATTTCGTAAGTGTAGATAAACTAAAAGACAGCTATTAATGATTTTGATGGTTCTAATTGTTTCATCTGTTTTCCCAGATGAACAAATAAATGATTGTAACTCGAGTGGGATAGTTGACTTTTGATTAAATGTTCTTCTGTCTGCCACTTTATGCTAATTTCCATGGTGCTTATAGTCTCTGGATATTCGGAATGTAGTGCTATGAATTAATCAATTTCTTACTAGATAATTTTTTATGATTCAGTATTTTTCTATACATCACATGTTCCAGTTATTAAATTTCAGGATTCAGACAATATTATAATTTTGTTTTCAGCAACTTAATTGATATTTTACAACTTTTAATATTTTAGTTATTACTTATTGTTGACATTAATATTAAACACGTTTCCTAACTGAATAGTGCAATCTGTGGTAACACAGTATTCGGCCCTTTTTATCAAAAACACAATAGGCTAATTTTTGGCTAAACTTTTATCCCTCATGCCAGCATTTAATTCCAACTTGCTGACTTGCATGTCTTGATTACGATAAAATATTCATTATGTGTTAGCCAGGCTACTCACCACATCTTGTTAACAAGGTCTTCCGAGCAGATGTAATTCTTCAAGGTTATTGCTGTTCAATTTGTTTGTTGACTACAGTCACTTATACGATTGTTGCCCTCTAAATATAATTTAGCTATAACCCAGAGATTTATGATACTTGTTGGTATCTGGTTTATTTTCATTAAAGTTTTCTATTTGCTAAATATTAGATTATATTAGTGAATGTGTGTGTTTCCCTCATATTTCAATACAGCATGACTTAGGGAACTGTTGGTTCAGGTGGGTTCTTACACAAATAAAATTATTCCAAAGAATATTACTCGGCAGTTAGGAATGCTCTGCTCTCTGACATTCTACTGCCATGAATATAACTATAATCAAATAAACAAATAATATAGTTATAATCTGTGACTGTAGCAAGCAAATCTTTCATTTCATGGGATGATTTCTCATGGTGGGCTGCTCAGTGACTCAGTGTTGTTTTCTGACAGCCCTGGGGGTGCAGGTCCAAATCTAGCATCAGAGTTCTGCCGGTTCTTGTGTGGGTGCTCTGGCTGCGTCCCGCAGTCTGAAAACATCGATGACTTTAAACTGCCCTTTATAAAGCTCTAGCATCCATTCTCTATGGTGCCAGGATGAGCTCAGCCCATGTTGCGTAAGTAGCGATTGACTGTGGATGGGGCAGGGGCGTCAGAGGGGCACAGATACCCTGGCAGACCCAGTGGGCCCAGCACTTCACAGGGGCAAGTTGACATTTTCTCAGAGGGCTCAGAATTTCTAGCCATGCCCCTGCATGGGAGAATCTTTTAGCCTTAATTTGGTAGCAGTAGACATTAGCTCTAAAGACTAGGGACCTAATTCTCGTCCTGTACATAAATGCAGGATCCTACCCATGAGAGTCAGTCTGTGTGCAAAACGCAGTCCTTCCCAGCACTATAGTCGTATAATGAAAGAGAAATGGCAACTGAAAACAATTAATTATCCTGGATTTAATTAGCTTGCATTTTATTTTTCTGATTTCATTTTTGGATGTGATTTATATCCTTAATTAAGAGGTAACCACATAAAAGATTTATAGTACTAAAACAGTTATACTTTGTGGATCGTACAGTGATTTCCTGTCAAATGACTCTGCCCTGATTCTTCCAAATAGTATTGGTGCTTTTCTTTTGCAGGAATCACTTACAGATTTATGCTTCCTCCCAAAGTGACCTGAATACTTTAAGCCAACCTATGATGTGCAATATAGTCACTATATATTCTTGTTAACATAATAGTAATATTTCTCAATATAAGTAACAAATTATGTCAAAAATTTTAACAAAGGTAAACATCTGGAAAATCGCCGCAGTCAATAATCAGTTACAGTTGTATTAGGATGGCTTAAGCTGAAATGGATACGGACAGATTATCTGAAAGTAACATTTATCTAAAATGAAGACAGAGATCACTATATTAAGAAGTTTAAAACACAGAGTGCTATATGAGTCTGCACAAGCTACTGCATTTATCACATGCCTACTTACGTCTTTCTGTTGTGTATCTTGCCTTGTATTTAATATCTGTCTGTTATACCCTAATTGTCAGTTGCCTGTTGTCATGGTGTCTCCCCAGTATAATAAACGCAGGCAGCAACAATATTCACCTACCTACATTAGTTGTGTGGCAATAAAGACTTATTCAGATTTTTTCATTTTAATTTTATTGAGTATAAATTTAAAGTGCATTTATTTTTTTGACCGCCAATATAAATAAAAATAAACATGTGTGTGTGTGAGAGAGCGAGAGAGGGAGAGAGAGAGAGAGAGAGGGAGAGAGAGAGAGATATTCTTACCTGACTGTCATGTGACCGCAAAGGCAGTGGGCCAAGACATTTCTGATAAGGGTAATCAAGACCCCCCCGCTTTTAGAAATAATATTGGTGAGGTAAATTTAAATAGGGAGTTTTTTCTTCAGTACCATGAACATAACTCTTTTTCTTTACTGCACACTTCACTGTTATTTCTTTAACACAATGCTCTTTAAAACCCCCAAAAATGCACAGTGCAGATTTTGGGATGCAGGTCTCAGTCTGCATTGTAAACCCCCCTGTTTCTTGGAGTGGGGCTGTTGGGTGAACATGATTGTTTCTTTAGTTTTTACGCTGGAGGTCGTGGCAGCTTCCGTGTTTTTGTGGCGGTGCGCTCCACAGAATCAGCTCCGTGCTTGGAGGAAAGTGTTATGAGAGCCGGGGCACCTTTCTGGAGTGCTTCAAATGTGTTTACACGTGTTAGTTTTAAAAATAGCCTTGCTATGGTTGTTGATGTTGTAATATAAGGTGGACTGAAACATCTCAAGCATTTCGAAAGAGGCAAAGGACAAAATGGGACTCGCCCGAGTCGCTCACAGCGGACAGGCAGAATTTCTATTTCGTTTGAGGGAGCTTGGATCTGTTCTAACTACATGGTGTGGTTGTGACAACCCCCTGGATTCCAGTATTTACCACAGTCCGTGTCACATGTTTCAAATTTAATTGTGGTCTTAATCAAGCTTTTCTAAACACTGCAGTTAATTTAATGTTTACCCTTCTTTGTATCGACTAAATTTATATGAAACACTGCCAGATATTAGATCGTGACATTTTTTAAAGGTTTGAAATGGGATAAAATTGATGTCTGTGGTTATGGATATTTTATGTAACCTTCATAAAAGAAAATTAGTGTTTTTAAGATGGTAACATAATATTACTGTCATAGAAAATATATTTTATTTGAAACAGTAGGAAAAAAATATATATATAAGATATCTAACAGCTGAAAACTATTGACATGTAATTATATAATAATAATAATAATAATAATAATAATAATAATGATGATACATATCTTTACATTGTTTCAGTTTTGTTAAGTCACATTAATTTCAATTTTGGGGATGTGTAAAAGTGATGTTGTTATAGTAGTATTATACCTCTATATGTATGTCAAGAAAAACTTGAACTTCTCAAAATTTTATTAAATATTTATAAACTTTATTAACATTGAGAAAAATATGTTTATCTCCTGGTGGTAACACTGACTTCTAATTTTTGTAATATAGTCAATATTTTTCAGTAACTACAGACAGTTACAGTAACTGTGATTATTACCAGATGTGACTTCCACAACCAACAACCTACATAATTATTTTCAAGTTGTTAAAGTTATTTTAAAGGCATCTGGCGACTACTATTTATGTCATATTGCCTTGTATTATAAACTGCCTTTCATATTTTTAATATGTTAGTTTAAAAAATGGTATAATTATTACATTCTGAAGGGAAACACTTTTTATTTATGGTTTTAAATGATTAAATCTCTTGTTTACTACTGTTGGCCCACAGTGTCACAAATGACTCCCACGTCCTCTTAGATTAGGAACACAGGGTTTCCTTATTGGCTGTTAAAGTGGAACCTCATTTGTCTAAGGAGCCCTGCGCCTGCCGATGGCGGGGGGGGGGGGGGGGGGCGGGGTGACCAAACCCCGGTCAGTGTGGGTGTGGGGTGCAGATCTGTGTTTATTTTTGGTCGGTGACACACTGTGAAAAATATCCCATATATAA
>JAODLD010000104.1:1216407-1252354 GCA_026781065.1 Mormyrops boulengeri | reverse complement strand
CCCCCCCCCCCCCCCCCCCCCCCCCCCCCCCCCCCCCCCCCCCCCCCCCCCCCCCCCCCCCCCCAGGTGTAAACACCGCCTCACGCCAGTCAGAAATTTTAATTATAGCTAATCTTTAATTAATAGATTTTGCTCAAGAAAAAAAAAATGTGTTGATCACTTACAGTTTAATCCTGAAAGCTAAATTTAAATCCTCAAATATATAAAAAATTATGTTAAAGGAATAGAGAGTCTAACTATGGAAGCAACGTGCTGTAATGTTGATAACGGCGTGTGCTAATTACAAACACTGAGGTGCATACAAGCCGAAGGGCTCGGGAAGCCAAATGAAGCATACTGTCACACAGACTGTGTTTGACACAGTCAGCTTGTGTACCCTGGGCAGGTGGCAGAGTGAGCTATGTACCCTGGGCAGGTGACAGAGTGAGCTTTGTACCCTGGGCAGGTGGCAGAGTGAGCTATGTACCCTGGGCAGGTGGCAGAGTGAGCTATGTACCCTGGGAAGGTGACAGAGTGAGCTTTGTACCCTGGGCAGGTGACAGAGTGAGCTATGTACCCTGGGCAGGTGGCAGAGTGAGCTATGTACCCTGGGCAGGTGGGCGTGAAGCGGAAACTTAGAACTGTGTTAAAGTTAATATTTCTGCTTGAGCTTGACATGAATGGGAGTTGCATCCTGTAGCAAATAAACATCTCACTGCACTGAGCACAAGCAGGACACTCAGATAAGGTCTTAGTTCAATATATAATTCGTATGGTGATGATACTCACAAAGGAGCCATTGGAACTGATTAGTCCAGCTGTAAAATCAGAAATGAATCAATAGCAGAAATGCAGAAACATAATGTGCTTCCATGCAACACTGGTTGCTCTTCAAGGAACGGAAATTAGACTGGCCTGCAGTTACTGGGCCTGCAGTTACTGGTTCAGACGCGATGCGCGTTCTGCAGTGAAGTAGAAGCCTTAATAGTGAATTCTGACTGCTCTGTCCTGTTGTTTCCAAACATGAAGTGGATATTCCATCAGATAAATACATTTCTGAAATAGCTGTCAGTAGCTAGACATGCCTAAATGTAAGTGGCTCGCACTATGACCAAATTGGCATAGGGCTGTGCTCAGGCACAATTTCTTATTAGACCTTGTTTCCTGTTTTCCTAACAGAAAGAAGAGGCATGTGTGCTTGCAAATCGGACAGAATATGTACAGGAACCAGCGGCTCCGACTTATTCAGACTTGTTTTTTTTTTTCTTCCACAGTTAACCTGCTAGATTCAAAAGCAAGTCAAGGGGAACTTGGATGGATTTCCTACCCGTCTCATGGGGTGAGTGTATGACAGAGTTGCCAAATTACCCCCCCTTCTGGGGGGTGCGTGCTTGCTCAGCCTCGCGGGCATCTCTGCACCGGGCCGATTTCCTCAATGTCTCCGCTTCTTAGCGGCTGCGGCAGAATCACACCTTCTGGCCTCATGCTCGACGCGTCAATGTAATAAAATCACAAATAACCGGGACAATAACAGGAGAGAATAATGTAAAAAATGTAAAATTGGAAATAAATAAAATATTAATGATTTATTATCATTATTCATCATGGAAAATCCCCAAACACATTTTCATTAATTTCCCATTTCCCATAGAGATGTAATGTAATGGTTTTCTGAATGGGAGTGTTTATTTTACCGGAAAAGTTTTTCCTGCACTTACCCTAGCTCTAAATCATTATTAAATTTTATGAACTGTTAAAATTACCCATTGGCACTTACTTATGGTAACTCACCAATTTGTTCTGGGTTGCCTTTACTGAGTTTATAGCTCTAGGATCTATAAACAAAATCTCTAGTTATTTTAATTATTTATATAAATTATTTTAATATAGTGCTATTATGCAATTTTCCCATCCATCCATCCATCCATCCATCCATCTATCCATCCATCCATTCATCCATCCATCTTCCAAGCACTTCTGACTTGGTTCAGGAGGGCGCCTGGAGCCTATCTCAGTAGCATAGGGCACACGGCAGGAGTACAGCCAGGACAGGAAGTATATATATTGCTGGGGCCACATATGCATGCTCCATGAGACACCACTTACCCTAACTATCTTTCTTTGGATTGTGTGTGAAAACTGGAGCCCCTGGAGGAAACCCAAGCCACACTGGGAGATCATGCAAACCCCGCATATAAGAGCGGAGGCGGGACTGAAACCCCCACCGAGTCTTCATACCACCTTTAGGCTATTTCAGCATTATGGGTATATAACTTAATATATACCTAAAGCCTATATACAAATTACTGTCTTAAGCAGAGCGAGAACTGGTCCCGCTGAATCTGTCAATGAGAGTGAAACAAATCATTAATCCTGACCCTGTTAAAGTCTTCTGTTCTTCATCAGGGTGGGTGGGGGCAAGACGTCAAACCCTCCTGAGATAAATTACTAATAATCACTTGCGACCGCCCCTCCCCCCCCAGTCCGGTAAGCATTTTACCCTGACATCCCAGCCGTGTAAACCAGGCCGGCCCTGCAAGTGGGGACAAATCCCACCAGTTGAAGCAAATGAAGCGCTGGAGGCTGCCTGCGTGGTCCTGTCACTGCAGTGCTGCCATAACCACTGGAAATATGAATATACCCAGTGCAGACAGCGTTCTAAAGCACACGGCACTGTGTATTGCAGCCTCTCCGAACGGCAGTGGGGCTCAGCCTGGGATTCATTATCCCCCCCGTACTCCCCGCCCCCCCTCATAGTCACATTGAGCTCTGTTCGGTCCCTGAATACGCACCATGAAGCTCGCACATAGGCGCACACACCCCGCCTGTCCCAGCAGGCGGCCCCCGTGCTCGTTCCCATTTCCAGGGAGCGGCCCAAAGAGCTGGAGATTATGAGATAATTGGAACGTGACGATTGGGATTTGAGCTCCGCCCCGTGTGAGCGGTGCGGACTTGACGGATGCTAGCGCCACCATACTTGGCTTGAAGGTCTAACAGCGGCCATTGTGTACCAGCACAATACGGCACTAAGTCTGGGCACGCTGGAAAATTAAGGAAGTGTTGATTATGATATATATGTATAAATGAAGTAAAAGAGCGTGTGAGTCGATTAGCCTTTAGCTAAATTAACAGTGAAGACAGCGATGCATGACCTCATTTGACCCCCCTTTGGAAATGGTTTTACTTTACTGCTCAAGTAACTTTTTTCATCCTTCTTTTTTTTGACAGTAATGCAATTTGCCCAGCTTGAATGGACCATCTGATGCACCTTCCAGCTTCCCGCTTTCATTACAGTTAGATACTTCTTTAGATTTCCTTGAAATGGATGGAACTCATTCATCCGTCCTACTGTATTAACAGTATTAAAGATAATGTAACTTTAGTATTTTGTTGGTAACAAAACTCTCTTGGGTCTCCAGAGGCATGGATAAAAAGCAGATACAGAGGATTAAAATTAACTTATTTTTATTTATCTACCGAAACAGCTTTGGACAATCAGCTCAACTCTCGTCACGGTTCTGAGAGCTCTCTCTCTCTCTCTCTCTCTCTCTCTCTCTCTCTCTCTGTGTATGCAAACCCATACATGGGAACCAAACCCACAGACATGTTATAGGATACATCGAACACTAACATATTACAAGCGCTTTCTGTATGAACAGTCGTCACTCTCAGCCACCGTCTAAAAGAAACTTCTAACCACTTAATCTGGTCTGGGTCGCAAAGTTTATATGAAGATAATAGAACATGTTTAAAACATATTAAGCATTTCAAATCTGACCCTGTGCTACTTTTTTCCATTTCAATGTAAATCGAACCAACCAACATCGTCATCTCAAAACAGCGTCCTGTCTCAAATCCATTGACATTGTTTAATCTCGAGAGAGAGCTGTTAGCAGGGAGTCTCAGATTTTGTTTTTGCAGATGGAATAAGACAGTGAACCAGCATACTGGATTCTGGAGGAAGCAACTCTGATTAATGTCCCACGATTCGGTGTGCAGGTTTAAGTTGGAGAGGAGTGTCTGTTCTTTAAAAGCATTAAATTAGCTAAAAGCAATCCGGCTCCAAAGGAAAGGCCATTATAAACAGGGATTATTGTTTGGGAATGATAGATGGGACTAAGAATGTGTGGTTCTGATTTTGTCATCGTAGAGCATGACTTTCCACTTTGACCACAATCCTACTGTCTCAACTCCACATGCGATTCAGTGCCTTCGTTTGCAGCATGTCTGTATCTGGCCTTGATATTCAGCCCAGCTCCATTCAGATTCCCCCAGACAGATACATTCCTGCTATGTTACACCAGTGCACCACCCCCCTGCTACACACACGTTTTAATCATTCCATCAGGTGACAACAAATTCATCCTAGCAGTTACCGGATTGGGTTTCAGTGCAGAGAACGCTTATGAACACTAACCACATTGTTTGATTTTCATTTACGTAACGCTGCCTCAGGATGTTATTAATATAACTTATTTTTCTGTAATATGACTCTGAGAGAGATTATTCTTATGTTGCGTATATCTCTAAAGCGCAGTCATTTCTTGTGATTGTCTGCTTTCACCAAAGGGCTTCTTTCTGAAAGTGTCTACTAGTCGGCCTGGTTTCTCGTTAAGTGTACATGAGGGGAGAGCAGAGCTTGCCAAAATGCTAATTTCAGTGTTCGCGTGCATGCAGCTTTCCATTGGCTTGGGAAATTACAGCTGTAAAACGATACAGGGGTCTTTGTGCTGATATTCACCAAATCACATTATCGGCCCTATTGTAATCTCCCAAATGCCAAAGCACACTTTTTTTTTTTCTTTAAATTCACTAATTCTGACGTTACACCAAAAGGGTTAGCATTGCCACAGATGGAGAAAACAATCTCTCATTGATTATGCCAGACATGCCGTATTAGTAATTTATCTATGTAACTTGCGCTTGAATATCTAGATTTTGCGATTGTTGCTGTGCTACATCGTATTTTTAATTGGATTAAATCTTATATGTCAGCATTGTGTATCGGTGCCGTATTCTACAAAATAACTTAGCTGGTGTTTCTCTGTGCGTGTTCCTCTTCACCATTTTATTTTATTGGTCAATATTTTAATTTTTCCAGTGACGGAGCCTGGTAAGAGGAGAAGGGATGCTACTGTATACAAAAATCAAGGTCATTGTGTGAATATCTGTAGCAGTGCATGATCATTTTCTATTTAAATGGGGTTTAATGTCTCTTTGTCGCACGACTGCAAGCCGTAACCGGTTCTAGGATAGCACTAGTCTTTGCTTAGTGTCAAAACCAGATTTTTGTGACATGTATTTATTTTTAAATACATTTATTATGTTAATATTTTCAAAACAGTTTCCATATGTAATTGGGGCAAACTAATAAAAAAAATACCGGAATATGCTAGTGACATTGTGAGACTTGGTCCTCCTCCAAGTGGTTTTCTGTTCATTCTTATGGGAAAATTAGAATCACTTTTCAGCAAAATTGCTTTTCGCCTCAACTGCTGGGTCCTATCCAAGGGTGGAAAATAGTGACCCACTTTATTCGAAAATACAAAGGGGGGAAAAAAAACACGCACATTGAGCCATGGAGCCTTAGATGTGGAAAGGAGCTTTCTGCTGGAGATGTCACCCCCCGCTGCTGGAGCTGTTGATGGTAACACTGGTCCAGGGACCTTAAAGAGACCCTCCTTTGTCTCCATGACCACATCATTTCCATCGGCGGTGTGACATACAACATACGACATGCTGTAGAAGAGGCTCGGGTCTGTCGTCTGGCCCATGTAGCGCCGTGCTGTCGGTTTTGCCTGCTCCAAAGCAGTCCCTTTGCGTGTGAAGGGGAGTTTAGGCATAGGGAATGCGATGTCGATCAGGGGAGACTCAGAAGGCTTCTCCATTTCACTGGCTCTGTGTGGTGCTTCTGAGAAATCCACTGCTACATCTCACTCGGGAGATCCTCAATAGCATTGAAAAATCACTCAGAAATTTCGCTGTGTGAGAGAAGTGCTGGAAAGCGTGATGGATGTGGAGGAAATTCAGGTTCACCACGGACTGCTTACGGAAAGTATTAATAACAAAGGAATCATTTTAAAAATATGTAGTCTGCTAGATCGGCTGCTCTAGTTACTCACCTCGGCTAATTCTCCTTCTCCTTTTTATCTATAAACACACAATGATGGATTATTAAGAATAATTACATTTCATGATCATCATCTGAATCAGGTGCCATGGTTGTTTCTTGCTTGTTATTGCAAACCGCTGACATTTTTATGGAAGAGAGATAGAAAGAGGCCTCTTCGCTGGGTGTTTAATTATCCTGAAATTACATCCAAACAAGCAGATTTGTATATATGTCGACATGGCACATTGAATAGGGAGAGACTGAGATCCCTTCACTGCTTTTATATGCTGCAGGAATTCCGGAGGCTGGAGTCCAGTGCTGTTCACTGAAAAACAGGAGTGCAGCTGTTTACATCATTGAGTTTTTGGAGCATATTTATAACCCAAAATCTCTCTGATGACATTGACTGCAGAGCCACTGCTACCTCATATGGATCTATCTTCTAACTATGTAACCTTATGTGCTGCAAATCTGCTGATTAGTGCAATTTCAAAAGAGTCACAGTGAAGGTTAAAAAAAAATATTAAAATAAGCAATATCTCAAAAAGATGTAACAAGATTGAGTGTTTCCCGGATGACTGCAGCTAAAATGTCTTAATTTTGCATGTCGTGCTTTTGGAAAATCACTGTGTATTAAAAAAAACTATCTCTTTTCTTGAAATGTAATCAAAACTTGTTACATTTCCCAAAAACCCTGCATTTTATGGATCAGTAGGATCATATTGTAGCCTGTAAATAATCTACAATCATTCATCAATACTCAGTAATATTTGGTACTTTGGTACAATGCATTGGCACATCCTTAGGAAGCTGCAAATGACTGGATGAATAAATGTTTCTCTTTTTGGTCCCAGTGGGAAGAGATCAGTGGGGTTGATGAGCACTACACGCCCATCCACACCTTCCAGGTGTGCAACATCATGGAGTATAACCAGAACAACTGGCTGAGGACCACATGGATCCCACGAAACTCAGCCCAGAAAATCTATGTGGAGCTCAAGTTCACCTTGAGGGACTGTAACAGCATCCCGTTGGTCCTGGGAACCTGTAAGGAGACCTTCAACCTCTACTACCTGGAGACAGATGAGGATCAGGGGGCCAAGTTCAGGGAGCACCAGTTTTCCAAAATTGACACCATCGCGGCTGACGAGAGCTTCACGCAAACGGACCTGGGCGACCGCATCCTCAAGCTCAACACGGAGGTGCGGGAGGTGGGACCCATTAGCAAGAAGGGCTTCTACCTGGCCTTCCAGGACCTGGGAGCCTGTGTGGCCTTGGTGTCAGTGCGGGTATACTTCAAAAAATGCCCCAAGATGGTTAGGAACCTGGCTGTCTTCCCCGACACGGTACCCACAGACTCCCAGTCGCTGGTGGAGGTGCAAGGATCCTGTGTGAATAACTCCAAGGAGGAGGAGACTCCCAAAATGTACTGCAGCACCGAGGGAGAGTGGCTGGTGCCGATTGGGCAGTGCCTGTGCGATATCGGCTATGAGGAGCGCACTTTCTCCTGCCAAGGTAAAGTCTCCTCCTTTGTCGCTCCTTCTCTCCAATTCTGTTTCGTTGTAGTGTGCTTGCTGTTACAGCAGGGCTGTCGAACAATTCCTTGTAAACTGCTATAAACACTTACTGCATTTAAAGAATGAGCACCTTGCCATTATATATATTTTCTATATATATATTTAAATTTTCTGGAACATCTCTGTTAAGGTATAAATAGCATAAAGTTTATGATTAGCTGCTGGAGGGTTGGTGAATCTCCTGCTTGGGATTTCATGCCCTGTTAGCAGAGAGGGTGCTATGTGGTTACTGACTGTTAGAAAGTTCTAGACCGATGCCTTTCAGCAGCTGCTGCAGTTCGAGGAGCTGATGGGCCGGGCGGTAAGAGTAATGAACCTGGGGTATTTATCCATAGTGGGAAAAATGCAGTGGGCATCGCCAAATTTACCACCTTTACCATGTTAATACATCCAAAACATTTGGGATTTCACACCGTAACCCTTTACTGGGTACGCTGTTTTAGAACATGGAGGACTGTTTTTTTTTCTTTCTGCGTAATTATGATATGATATGATATGATATGATATGATATGATATGATATGATATGATACAGTATGATATGATCAAAGTCTGAGCTGCCATGATGTCATGGTGATGCAAACATTGTTGGAGTGGTACAATGTGTCTCTGGCTTGCAAGCCCATATTAAAAGAAGTGAATGCATGTTTATTTGTTTGTGAATGACGTTAAGGAAATCTCAGACGCCACATCCCTCCTTTACCTCCGTGCCGCAGTAAGAGCTGTCTCAGTGAGTTCTGTCAGAAGTGGCTCCTGATTTCTGCTTTGGGAATCAAAACCATTGCAGCCTGGGCTGGTCTCAGTTTCTCTCTCATTCAGACATGGCGCTCTGGTTATTTTGAGCACCTTTTCGGGGCTACCTCACACATGGTCCTTCTGGTTATTTAGTTTTGCTGGATTTAGAGAGATGTCAGAGACAGAATTGTGCCGCCAGCAGGGATTTGCATGATTGCTCTGAAGTGACATATTTGAACCAACCTATAAGACAGATGATAATTGTAAGTGAATAATGACGGAATCATTATGTGTACAGTATGAAGCATGTGTAAACTTGACATGATATTTATGTGATTTTTGCCCCGTGCATTTGAGCTTTTATTGAAATATACCTACATATCGAAGATACACTGAACTGGGTGCATGAATAAGTATTTGGGATGCTACAGACTTGCTCGGTCTGGGATGAGTTACACATGGAGTCCTCCATCCACTCGACCTGTTTCTCTTCGCGGTGTCCAGATGGTGGGTTCAACAACCTGCTTGACACCTGGGTGCGGTCTCTCCGTTGGACTCGTAGCTGAAGACGAGCGTGTGGCAGGCGGCAACCTTATTAATGCTCACGGTCCTGCAGGGCAGGAATGTCACACTCCAGACCGTAAACTTATTGGAGTGGTTTGAGAACCGCTGAGAAAACTACAGCGTTAAGATAAACTTTGCATTTCCCGACCTTCATCACCAGCCCAACGCCCAGGCAACTGAGTGGGAATTCTCCCGGTTAGCCACTTGGGCACTGCTGTCCTGCGTCCAGTACAGTAACCAAACCCAACTTCAGACTGAAATATTATTTGCGTGAAATAATGAAGATATTAGAAGGCAGGGAGCCACACGGGAGGCTCCGGGCGCCACAGTGAGACGGCTGTGACAGATCGGCTCTGGTTATTGAAAGAGACGTTCTGCGGCAGACGGTTCCCCATCACTGCGAATCCGCATCGTGCGCTTGGCACAGAGGGTACAGCGGCCATGGAAAGGTGGAGCGAGTCCAGGCTTAGCACTGCACCGGAGAAATGGTGCATTATTTGCCGGCTCTTTTGCGAAAGGTTGTGTGTTTTTGATTTTGTTTTTAGGTTTCCACTCACATGCGCGCTTGTGTGTGCCCTGATTGAGAGGCTCCGGCGATGGACCTTCAGCTGTGTCGTGACAGGTGTCTGTTGCAGTGCAGGAAAGATAACTGTATAACTCTAAGCTTACATTTCATATTTCACTTCAAATTTATCGTCTGTGTACTACAAAAAACAACCCCCACCTTCTTCATTATGGTCCAGCGGCAGGCAGTGTATGTACTGTCTGCATTGTGCAGCTTTTGTGCTTCTTTGCTTGAATATGACCAGGATGTGACAGTATTTCCAATTTGGGCGGTTTCCTTCGCTTTTGTCAACTGTAAAATGCTAAGTGTTTCCAATTGCAGTGTTTTTCAAGATGGACGGAGGATTTTTTCTATCCTGTAAGTTTACCTGTTTTAGGTCCTCTTCTCTCCTAAAAATAATTGTATATGAAACCTGCTCCTGCAGAATGAATCCCCACACAGAGCAACTACCTTCATAGACTGATAACAGCGAGGTTCATACCTTTACAGCCTTATAGCAGTGAGTGCAGTTGCTGCCACACAGAGAGGCAGTAAGTCGATAGCAGTGTGACGGGCCGCCCTCTCCGCTTCACATGCATCACTGGCGTAAAAGGTGGGGATCCTCGCACCTCTCATCGTTCCTCAGAGCCGACAACGAAGCCAGCCGCCCGTCAGCAGTCCCGCGCAGCCGCCCCGTCATTGTGTTTTCATCTCTGAGAACATTATGACTGTAATGGATTCCTGTAAAGGGGTGAAAATCCAATTTGTTGAAGATTGGATTGATTTCAAAAGGCATGACGTTGCTTCGGTGGAGTAAAACAGCTTTACCTTTGTAAATTGGTATTATCAATGGGAAAAAAAAGACTACGTCATACAGCAATAAAATGCTCGCAGAACAATCGCTTCTTCATTCCCCGTCAGCTGGGTGAGGTATATCTGGTGAAGTAAAACTTTCATTACCAGAGAGGTCTCAGCTGTCAGCGTATACGTATCAAACTGCATACCAGACATCAGCACTATTGTGAAGAAAGTGCCATTTTTATCCATATTACTTGGATTTATTGACATACACGATGCCATGTTCCCGATCCCTGGATTATACCTTTTTTAAACCACTAGATTATATCACTTCTCATCTTTTCATAACCAAGTACAACAATCCATTCTGAAAATCCCCTACTGAGGGCTTAGGGAGGCGAAAAAAACACCAATGCGAGGTATTTGCCTCTTATTTTTGCGGTGCCGTGCGCTTGTGGTTCCTTCCTTTGGAACTGCACGCCTTTGAGCAAACATTGGCCTAACGGTTCTGGTTGACACAAGCCCAGAGCAAATCCCTGCGTGCTGAGATTCCATCAGGAGGACCTCGGTATGCTAATTCTCAGCCTCATGTGCATATGCGGTCTTAGATCCTTTCGTTTTCTAATTCTGATTTCCGAGAATAGAATCTGAATGTGTGTTCTCCTGATTTCACCGCTGGTAATTATCATAGGTCATTAGGACAAGCCTTTTCATCTCATTGGAGATTTAGTTTTCGTCCTGATATATTTTGCTTGTAATGATTCTGGACATCGGGGTGGCCAGCGACCCCTGGCATCCTAAGCTTTCTCCGACCAGTACGCTGAGTGTATGCTACGCAGGAAATATATATGGAGTATTTTACTGAATGCTTTCAGCATTAAATGAACTTAATGTTCTCAGATTTGAAGGGATGATTTGAGGAAATACATTTTTCTGCCTTCATACATAATACATGTCTAGTTACTAAAATGTCTGCACCCAGGGTTATCAGGAAAGGCCGATGCTTATTCGAAAGACCTTTCTTCTTTTATCTGACACGTTCTGCGTCGGCGTTTCCCCGTCTCTGTCACGGCCCCGGCTCTGTGGAGCAGATCGCTCATCGCGCTGCTGGACCAGGTCACACTATCAGAGTCGAGGCTTGTGTGCTCCTGTGCTTACGAGGCAACGCATCCTTCACATCCCTCGCAACGTCCTTAAAGTGCCCTGCATTCTGTCCCCTGTCCGCGAACAGGCGCTAGGGGGGCACTGGCAGCACCTTCAGCCGAAGACGTCGTCCACGTACGTTGAGAAGTTCGAAATGCTGTCCCAAGTTTGGTTTTCTCAGAGAGATTACATTTCTGGTGGAGATTCAGAAGGTTCCGTAGTGGAAATGGAAGAATGAAGGAATTCTGCTTTTTTCTTAGGGACATAATACAAAAGGAATATTGCATTTCAGGTTCATATTCAATCGCACAGATCTTGAGTGTTCTTACGCTAAAGCACAAGGACCAGTGGATACTAGGGTGACAGTTCTCACATCGCAGCCAAGATGCCAATATGGCTGATAATACCATAATTTCATCTCAGTAATAATGTTTCAGCAAGAATTCCCTCTATACTGCTTTAGACACTGTACTCGTGCACCGAAGTCTGTCATTCTCTTTAAAGTCAAGGATATCGTTTTGTTTGCGTGGGTCCGCTGCTTGTACCTTAACAGATTAGATTAATTATGAATGAAATAGCCTTTTGAGAGGATACCTGAAGTCACTTGACATTTTGCAGGTGTGCTTGAGTAAATGAGTATCTGAAAGAGTATTGCACGCGTAGTGTTCCCTGAGTCAGAGACTTCTCTATGGAAGCATGACGAACACAGTGCCCTTGATATCTACGCCTTTGGAAATAATAAGCTACTGCTTTGTCAGTTGTGTGCCATGATTTGCATTTACAGCATGTCCAATGCAGTTGAAGCATAAGTGATTGCAGCTGACTCAGAGGTCGGAGATATTTTTCCCAGATTCTGATTAGGGCTTAATGTTGGTTCTTCAGGTCTCCCGCTGGCCCTGCGTTCTTTTTGAGCTAGACAGATCTTCGCTCACAGGGGACCATTGCATTGGCTGGCATTTAGCCTCAATCAAGAAAAACACTGAACTTTCAGGAGCTTGCTCTGCTAACACAGTGAAGAAGCTCCAGTTTTGGGTTCTGCCTGGCTCATATTGTTCTGTTAAGGCTGGCATGGTGTTGACTGATGTCCAGGGGGATTAACTCAAGTTGAACTCAAGCTCACATCTGACTCTGATTTTCAGACACCTCATGCCAGACATACATGTCAGCTGTGACAGTGTTCTTCGGTGGGCTTCTTAAACCAGTGGTTCTCAGCCTGGTCTTTGGGGACCCCCAGACTGTCCATATTTTTACTTTCTCCCAGCTCCCTGCCACACAATCCACATTTTTGCTCCCTCCCAGCTGGGAGCTCTCTCCCAGAGGGAGCAAAAATGTGGACTGCTGGGGGTCCCTGAGGACTGTGTTGAGAAACAGTGTCCTAAACCACCTGTAATTCAGCATTTATCCCCTTTACTTTTGAGTCAAGTCCTTAGTGGAACTTATGATAACTCAGGTGACCCTTAGAACCTGGTTTCTCCATCAGCCTCTCGTTTTATGAGAGCTTTATGTTGTTTCATTCTGAATTTCTGACCAAGGCACTTTCCCGTATGTGATGCTTCCCTTGACATGTTAGAAAACAATGTCTGAATTGCATGTTTACCTTATGTATTACCAGAACAGAATAGTAACTTTGACACTTAAGCTGAAACAACATTTAGTCTATTATACATATTTCATATATAGTACTGTACAAAGGTATTAGACAGAAAATGATCTACAAATGATTTACATGTTGGTGTAAAACTATGCTATTATACCTGACAAAATGTGTTAGCTTAGCCGTTTCAAAACCTCTGTTAACTCACTCCAGTATTTGCAGTAGCTCTCCAATACATCTATGAATTTTTGACCACTAGCACACCTTATTTGGCTAATAAATACCTCTTTGACTTATTTAACTAATTAAATTAATTAATTAATTAAGTGAGCTGGTGGAGAAATTTAATAAATATATGGAATGGCTGGGGAGCCCCTAAGGAGAGGAAGTGTTCTTCTAGTCAACCCAAGATACCAGAATTTTTTTGGGTAAAATAATAATAATAATAATTAAAATATCAATAATAATAATAATAATAATAATAATAAAATCCTGCTATTTACATAAGAACATAAGAACATAAGACATTTACAAACGAGAGGAGGCCATTCGGCCCATCAAGCTCGTTTGGGGAGAACCTAACTAACAGCTCAATTTTATTGTGTTACTGTTAATTTGCATACGTTCTACTGATAAATTGTTTCTTGTTCTGAACAAATATATAATTACTGTCGTGATAAATAGCTTTAAACATTTCCTTTGAATACTTGTTACTTTTGCAGCATGCTGTATCATATATTTTCAGTATACAAATACACACTATCTGTTACCCTGTGCTCTTGGTGTTATTGCCTGTTCTGGCGAATGCCGCTGTAGTGTCGCAGTGTCAGTGCCGTAAGGCTAAATGTGCCCTCAGCTCTGTGTGTACCTTGTGGACATTCCTCGCGGGTGGCTTCCTCCTCTCTCTTCCATGTTCCCTATTCCAAACCACCAGTGACTAGTGATGCACTGATAAAGAAATTACTGCCCGATACCAATAGCCGATTATTTAGAAAACTGACACCGGTACCAATACCAATTGCTTGGGAGGATCTGCTTAGATAAGATTAAAGGGATACTCCACCCAAATGAATTAAAAAATAAATTAATAACATTCCAAAAACATGAAAAACTATTTTTTTGCTAAGAGAACACCAACTCCGGCAACAGCGAACAACAACAGTCCCTTATGTATGTATCTTATATACAGCTCTGGAAAAAATTGAGACCACTCCATTTTTAAAAAGAAAAATCTGCATTAAATCCATGGGTCAATCCTAGTTCTGCTGGCAGAAGGCTACACTGAGCAGCAGGCTGCTTCCAGGTTCAAAGTTTGTAAAACAGCAGTACACAAGAACAGGGTGAAACACGACACGCCGGGAACAACCAGAAACCAGCCAGCTAGAGGGCAGAAGCGACTTTCTAATGCCAGAGATGACCGTTAACTTTTTTGACAGTTTCTTATGAATCGGAGGATGACTCCAAGTGACCTTCAATAAGAATGGGAAACATTAAGTGGCATGAAGTGCACTGCTAGACTAGTTAGCACTGCTAGGACTCCTAGAAGCCCTTAAAGACCCATAAAGCAAGGAAGAAGCCCTTCATCAATGAGAAGCAGGGAAGAGCCAAGCTGGAGTTTGCAAAAAAATGTATATTTTACAGAGACGCATTTCCATGAACTGCGAAATGAGTGAAACAAAATGTTGCTGCGGTATCTTAATTTTTTCCAGAGCTCTATTTATTACATTTATAACAAAGAAGGGCTGATCATCAAGTGTGATCAGCTTAAGAGACCAACATTTTCTTTTGCTATCAAGCTCTTGCATTACTGACAGGCTGGGGTTATTCGGCAGTACTGGATCTTTCTATACTGGGATGGACTTGTTTTTCAGAAGCTCTTCATGCTCTTCACTGCCTCGCTTTAAGGTGAGCTATCAAATTAGCTGTGTTTAAATATTTGTCAGTAGATCCTCCTCATGAAATTTTAGCGGAGCAGCGTTTGCAAAAAACATATTGTTTTCTGTAACATGAAAATTATTCCACACCACAGACATTTCTCTAACTATTTATGATGCAGATGTGCAAAGCAATATGGGTAACCATTTTAACTGGAATTATCGGGGGTAATTATCAGCTCATTTTTAACCATCGGCCGATAGCGATACTTGGCCAATACGATCAGTGCGTCTCTATCAGTGACCCTATCAGTCCCCGTAGTGTGTGTCTGTGTGAGACTGGCTGCCCATATCACTTTATACTTTCCAGGACTAGGTTTCCTGTACCCATGATTCAACTGCCGGCTTATTACTGCTTGTTTTCAGAAACTCGGGATGCAAATGGTGTATAAAGTTGGAATGGAAGATGATAATAATCCCTGCAAATATCGGAAATGGAAGATAGCGATGATTTAACATGGGACTTCTTTTAAAATGTCTTTCACAGCCAAAGTTACGCCTAAAAAAGGTGTAACCAAATATGATACTGTTGATGGTTGTTTCATGAATACAGACGGTTATATTGCTGCATATACTGCACCTGCCCGCTCTGCTCCTGATGCTCCGCAGCTAACATCTGGGGAAATCTGTGTTAATCCCATCATCCCACATTTTATAAAAGAAATACAATCACATTGCGGCAACCTGAAAAACAAAGATTCATTTGCTGCACATAACTACGTATTAAAACTATAGGGGAAAGCAATAAAATGCCAGTTTTATTAAAGTTGCCACCCTAAAGCACTGACCATTAATTAATCAGAAGGCAAAATACCCCACACAAAACATGTGACTTTCAAAGAGCGTTTTCCAGTCTAGGACTCACCGAAGTCTGCACATTGTAGCAAATCATGCTTGTCAGTAGCCCATTCCATGGAAAACAGCATTCTTTATCCTAATCCACTCTTTAAGTTGATTTTCATTGGGAGATTGGATTGAATCGTGGCCCACATGGTGTATTGCGTAGACTGCTTTCCTTTCTGGAATTGGATTGAGTTCTGCTCCTCATGACATACAGTTCGGGCTTGTTATTGGCCCTGGATTTGACTTAAACGTATTCTTTTTGACAGGCAATGTGTCAGCTGGTTTTATGTCCATGGATGGACTGAACTGTATTCCTTATTTTGCATTCTGTGGGCTGGTTTTTGGCCTGTAATGTGACACGAACTTGTACCTCATAGCACACTGTGTCAGCTGGCGTTTGGCCCACGATGCGATGCAACCCTGTTTCTTATGATACACTGTGTCAACTGGTTTTTGGGCCATGATAGGATGCGACCCTGTTCCTCATGACACATTGTGGCAGCTGTATTTTGTCTCTTGATGGGATGCGACCCTGTTACTCATGATGTACTGTGTCAGCTGGATTTTGGCCCACGATGGGACACAACCCTGTTCTTCATGATGCACTGTGTCAGCTGGATTTTGGCCCATGGTTGGACTCGACCCTGTTCCTCTTGAAATACTGCGTCAGCTGAATTTCACTCCCTGCTTGGATGAGGGGTGGGAAAGGAGCAGAGAGGTAGGCCTTTCCCACTTCAGACAAGGCCACCACAGACCTAGGAATGTTCCCCACTTGGTTCCAGATGCAGACAGCTGAGAGGCTGTTTATTTGAGATGGGCACCCTGTGGGGGGGGGCTCCATGGTCTGTGTGGGGGGTGGTGTGATGATGATCGATGACAGTGGCACCAGCCTGACAGCAGGGCAAGACCTTTCTGACTGCCATTCCTCCCAAGCTCACGGGGGCTTCCTCCCCGGGGATGGGGGGGGCGGTCGAGGAATATACGAGCTGCTCGCCTTATCTTTCAAAGATGGTTCCCCTTTTTTTTTTAACAGATACGTCATTACTTAACTAGACAGTCATTAATTTGACCAGCAGACTCATTCACCATTGCCATATGTGGATTGATACCAGTGCTTCAGCTAAATAGCGCACTTAGTATTTTGTAATTGTCAATTTGCTGACACGTTTTATGCTCGACACTCTTCACATCAGCAAGTTTCCCACTAATGGAAAACCCAAACTAGCTGGCCCATTGGCTCAGTATGTGGGTCAATAGGAGCAGACATTTGAGTCAAAGCCGGTCACCTCTCCTCCGACCCCTCGCAGCGAGCCGTGCGCGGCTAGTCAACGTGTGCTTAACCTTGTGAATCTGAAGTTTGCGGCAGGCCCTTGTTTGTCTTTTTAACGTTAATCAATGGAGCAGGCGGCAAGCCCTTAACATCCCAGCTGGGACCGTCTGAGTGCCTGACTGGGAGGCTCTGTGGAAACAGCCGGATCGTTACTGTAAACCTGAGAAAGGGGGAAGGATTTATTGCCTGCCGCTGCAAAACCTTCCCATCTTCATTTAACGGCTCATAGCCGAGCAAATATTCTTTTAGTGATCTCGGGCAGACAGCCTGCAAATGATAGCCGCTAACAGTGTCAGTCACCGAAATAGTTAATAGGGAAAAAATGTACTGGATTCTTTCTGGTTTTATGTCTTTCCTTCAGGGAATATAGGAGCACTATACCTTCCACTTTGAGTAGGATGAGCTCAAGCTGCCATATGTTATATTGCTGCTGTTTGTTTTTAATCACGGTAAATTAGTTCCGGTGCAGCGTGATGCCGTCTCGCAGGGGCAAAGATACTCCTTGCTGACAGCTCCGTGCTCAGCAGGGGATGCAGAACATACATGGGAAAAGCACTGGAGTTGTCAATGACTCATGTAAGCATCAAGAGAGGGAGATCTCAGGGCGATTCTTCTACATTTTGTTTGTATAACAAGGGAGTTGCTCCAGCCTGCCTGCCATAGACTCTGAGAAGTAGTGATTCCATTCTGGTCACGGTTCAGCTTAACTCAAAAACAGTGTTGGTTAATTTCAAATGATTCAGCTTGATTGGATTCAGCATGCAGCAATTTGATTCGGTAATTATCTCAAAAGGCAATTTTTTTGTAACCCATACTTGTACCTGAAACAATACTGAATTTTTTCCAAAACCTCTAGGTAAAGATTGTCATGTTGCAGACAAAATGGTTTAATGTCAAACATGGGAAACAATCTGTGTGACAGAAGGCATAATTTAATTGGAATCCGTTTCCTCGTCTTTGACCAGGTACAGGCATTAGATCGTCATACAACAGATATTACAAATGTTGCACCAAAAGAGTTCCACACCAGGTATTGAATGAATAATTACGGCATTATCTTGCTGTTAACTATGATTTTTACTTATTGTCCATATGGCTTAAAGCCATTGAAAAAACATATTTATCTCTGAGTGTAAACAAATATATAGGGAATTTGGTTTAAATGCTGCTTTGCCCTTAATCTCATCTCTGTAATTATATTCTATATGTGCGACCAGGCAGATAGCAAATGGATGTGAATTTAAAAATACCAAAAAGGGATGTGTTAATAATAGGCTTTGTAGAAATCTATAACTAGAACCAAACAGGACAGGAAGCATTTCAATTAATGCAAATCATTTTCACATGAACTGTGAAAGTAAATTATGAACTCTTGTAAAACAGATAGTGATGCAGAACTACTTGTCATTTCATCTTTTTATTAGGGAAAAGGACTGTTGAAGCATCACTTTCATACAATATAAAAATATATAGTGCATCTGAAAACAGGTGCAGACTGTGGCAACATTCAGCACTATACACAGATGCACATAGCTGTAATATGGAATATGGGGACGATGCCAGACAACAAAGATGTC
This sequence comes from Mormyrops boulengeri, assembly GCA_026781065.1. Taxonomy (NCBI): domain Eukaryota; kingdom Metazoa; phylum Chordata; class Actinopteri; order Osteoglossiformes; family Mormyridae; genus Mormyrops; species Mormyrops boulengeri. The sequence goes on along the minus strand of JAODLD010000104.1, from coordinate 1,233,625 downwards.
TCTCAAGCAAGGACAAACCCCTTTGTCTGGGACGCTGTCAAATGCCCTCTGTGTCCTGCGTAGGAGGAGGCAGGACAGAAGGAGGCTTCGGAGCAAGCCCAGTCGGTGACAAGTGAAAAATGTCATTGACCAGCTGAATTCCGGGGAGGGGAATCTGTTCTGTTTAGCTGGAAAAACAAGACGGGTCACAGACCACAAGTCATTAACTTTTAAAGGAGTGTGGATCTGCTATGTGAGCCCATGCATCATCTTAGGGAGAGCCAAATTTCTGCACCTCCGGCTTATTAAAACCTTTCCATGGTCCAGCGCTGCTGATCCCCCCAACCTTCCAGGAGTGACTTCACCTTGAATGCCAAGCGCTGTGCCGAACAGCTCAGCTTATTAGGGCGTGAAGAATGGTTACTCTGCGAGCGATGTTACAGCACTCACGGGACAATAGAAACGTACAGTGCATCCGGAAAGGTCCCCGCTTCTGCCGCCAGCCCCTTCTGGAGGGAGGTGCCCCGACATTGCCTCTTAGAGTATCTTTGTGTTTTAGTGTTCAGCTTACACCTCACTGTAGCCTCAGTCTGAAGAGGGGCATGGACTCGGCTCAGAAGCCTACCAGGCATTCTGTTTATCCATTAATTAAAGAAGGGACCTTTAAACATTCAGAAGTGAGGAGAGACCCCCTCCCCCAACATAGAGAGTCCAGACTGTTCCACATAATTTAGAAGAACTCTCTCAAACACTTTAATAACCCTATTAAAATATTAAAATTCTGTAGATTCTATGACTCGGGTAGGCAAAGTAAGCTATGTGTTATTGGTTAATATTAATCTGGTCTCTGATTGTGTTTGACCACAGCTTTGTTGAATTTCAGTTTAGCAGGTGTGCATTAATGACACATTAAATGGAAAAGCACTGTATCAAATTCAAGGTACAATCACAGTATATTATAATGGTGTTGTAATTTCAGCATGAAGGACACAATTCTGAATCAATTTGAGTGAAGTTATTACAGGAAAAGGTTTAAGTTCTCATAATTTCTGATATTTTGACTTGTGTCTTAAGGGTGACAAAGTGTGTGTTCGTTGGCAAAAACTGAGCTAAGCTTACCTTAGCAGAAAGAGTGAAATTCCTCCTTTCCGGTGTTTTCGCAGCTGAAGCCATTCTGACTTTATGGCAGATTGAGTGATTTGTCAGGGTCCTGCGCTAATGACATCACAATAAAACATGGAGACAGTCTGGGGGACGTTCTCTCTCTGAGGGTCTTTATATGAGCAAGATCTGCCACCTTTGCCATGATAAATAGGAAACTGTATAACTAATGGGAAAGCATGTGCTCTCCTGCTACGAACCCATTAATAGATTTATGTAATAGATTTATATTCACTATTTTCACATTCGCTTTCTTTTTAGCAGTGATTTTAATAATATTATTTCAAATATAAAATGACCTATAAATTAAACACCTAAAGCCTTTTTATGTTTATCTGTGACATATCATATTTTTCATGTAGCTATTCACCAAGCCCTGTGAGTGTGGATTTCAGACTATGTGTTCGACTGGCTTTGTTGGTATTGCTCCCTGACATTACCACTGGTGTGTTACTGAGTGCCTGTATTTAATTCTATTAATGGTTAATGAGAATATGACAATTATTATATGATTATAGTATAAACGCATCAGGCATCAGGTACGGCAAAATCCGTTTTCGCTTTGGATCTGTAAAGAAATAAATTGAAGTTACCATGTAGTTAATGACAGGTGGTGATGCACGAACATGTTATTAAAGCCAAAATGAGGTGTTAATTACACCTTTACACATTAATACATGGCTTCCAATACCTGTTATGATTAGGTTTCTCATGTGGTTAATTACATGCAAATAATGTAGCCACAATCGAGGCGGTAACTACATTGTGCCATCTTTTGTCTTTGTTATGCGATGATTTGAATGTATCCATAACAAGAAAATGACAAATTTAGCAAGTTTTCTGTCAGTGCCATTGTATGAGGAAAGGTTCAATTAAAGAGCACTTGTTTCCTGAAATCTGACGTTCATGATGCGTATGGCGGCATTTGGGGGTAACAGAATCATACCCAGAGGGGTGTTTGATTGAAAGGGGCGTCGCTCCCAGTAAGTAGCGGTAACCCTCAGGTGTTCATGTTCAGACATTCATTTCGTTCGATGGTTACTCATAAATGCATTTTGTTCTGTGTTGAGGCGTTTCACAGATCAATGGTAATCACTGAAATAGAAAATTGTACAGAAAATGGGCGTCCTCTTTACCCATCATTTAGAATTATGTAAAAATGATTATTGCCTAGCAAGATGATTGTAATTAATCAAAACAATTGAAAGTATAGGACAGCCTTGCCACATAAAAGGGGCATTGTATTGAAAACTATTAAAGTAAATTATCTCATGATGGTGGACGATAACACTCATCTATTGTTCAACTTCCAAACTTGTCGGAGGCTGGAGAATCTATGCGACGCATTCTTACTCAGGCTAGTCTAAGTGGTTGAGGTCATAAAGTCAAGTGGCAGCTGGTAGAATAAGACCTAGTGCAGACATGGTTTGTATTTATGTGTTTTGCTGTACTTCAATGTTCTGGAAGGTGGACTGCAGAGCGACGGTGGGCATTTGGACACCCATGCAGACAGTAAGTGGCAGGGTGACATTTCTCAGCCCTGTGGCTTCCTCGCAATGCACGATGCCTTCAGGCCCATCCGGACCCACATTGTGTTCAGAGACTCCCTGATCTGCAGTGTCTCTCTCTGCTGGGAAAATAGGTCACAGCCTGCACTCTGCTCTGGCCGCCGTTTTGTGTGTGCTTCTGCATGGCGCACTCTGTGTCCTTGGCATGACTCTTACGGACAGGTGGGAGATTCGGCAAGAACGTGTAAAATGTGTGAAATATCAGCGGAAGTCGGCTTCCCATTTTTGCTATGACTCTCACTGATACACCACAGAAAGGAAGTTTCCCTGTGTTAAACCTGGTTGTGTAGTAGGACAATAGACATAATTTATAACTGATGTATATAATTGGCCATTTCAGAGGCAAATATATAATTAATGAAATTTATTCTAAATAAAACTTTTCCCTCATTGGTAGCAAATCTGAAACCAACTCAAGATCTGATTTCACAGTTAATCCAAGGTTTGCCATCTACTGTCAATGACTGAATGCCTCCGTATGGTGCTGAATTTATGTTCAGCTTTCAGCGGCGAATAATCATGCACTGGAATTCATTCACGCGATTAGTGTATGAGCTAAACTCAGGATTTAAGTGTGACTTTGGAAGAGCTTGGAAGCCATGACATCTGGGGAAAAGAATTTCCCCTGTACGTTTGGGGCTGTTGAGACTCTGTGCCTGCCCTGGTCCTTATATTATTGTTTTGAGGTAAATGTGTGACATGCCATTACCTGGTAATGGGGAAATTAGGCAGGAAGTGTGTTGTGTAATTAAGGGGAGAGCGGCAGTCTGGGTAATGCTTAACGCCAGATGTAGTGAACTTATAGCACATACGTGAGGGTTCAAGAAATAATAATACAGCCATTTTAGCATCTAATTAGCCTTGAAATTGGCAAACTTTTATGTTTGATTGGTAGATGACTTTATAAAGTTGATGCTGGCTTGTTAAGGTAAATGGACTTCTTTTTATATAGAACGTGAAAGTGCTGAGCGACACTGAGAGGGCCTGTCCTGATGTACATGTCACAGAGCTTACTTACACATCTCTGTTTGTGTGTGTGTACGTGCTTTGACATGCTGTGTTATCGTGTCCACTCAGCATGAAGGCGATGGACAGGCTGTCTGTGCCTCTGTGATAGCAGAACAGACAAGGGGGGGGGGGGGCTGACTCAGGGGCACGGATTGCCTGTGTTCTCTCTGTTATCCAGTGGGGGCTTCTCAAAACCAGTCCTGAGCATTGACTGGGCTCCACTGGGAGCATTACTTTTCTCAGTCAACCCTGTCATGATCCTCTCCTTCCCATACATGTTAAGACATGCTTTCAAATTCATCCATCAGCCTGAGTAACTGTAAGCCATAGTCGAGAGAATGGGACCGGCCCGGCATGTGGAAACCTCCTCGCCGAATGCTAATGAAACGGCAGCGCTGTTTATGAAATAATTTGCTTGCATTTCCCCGTTCCCCACAGCTACATCATTCGTTGCACTGTGTTGCGGCAAACTGAACCTGCGCAGACCAGCATGCTCCTGGTGAAAGTCGCCCACATTCTATCATTGGCTCTCCCATTGTGGCAAATTTAAGACCAACTGCAGTTTTTCAATTTAGTTCACACAGTGATACATTCAGCCAATATTAATTAGATCTGTTCATGGTGCCTGTTTGTACAGATTAGGAAAGGTTTAGGTAGATTTGAACTGGATCACAGATTCCTGCTTAGGAACAAATGTCTAACCACCATTCTACCTTCAGTGTGTTATGCTGTTCTTCTGTGAGTGATCGGAGTCATTGGTTCAGATCCCGGGGGGGGCAGAGTGATTTCATTACTGGGCCCTTGAACAAGACCTTATCCCCACTGCTTTTGGGGAAAAAAAAGTATGTTGCTTTGCCCACAAGCATCTGCTAAAATAAATAAGATGAAAACGTATGCCCAGCTTTTCAAGTAGCTGAGGTCCCGTAACGGAGATGTGGAAGCTGTACGGGGAGTGAGCAGGAGTCAGGGCTGGTGGGGTTAGGGGAGGAGCAGTGCATAATCAGCAGTGCCTATCAGTGGGAGTGCAGGACAGGGAAGCCATGCGGAACAGGCCTGAGGAGGAGAGGAGGTGAGGCATCCATCTGGGGGGGGGGGGGTGATGAGATGTCGCCTGCCCTTTCCGCTCAGTTATTGTCCCACTGACTGGAGTAACAACTGTGATAATTGTCACGAGCCGCGTTTCAAGGCTGGGTTAGCAGAGTGTGTGAAAAGTCAGGCTTCACACCCCCCCCGGCTTAGAGAAGCACACACATCTGCACCTTTGGCATTCACAGTCTGTTTCGCAAGATATGGAGGGTCGTGATCGGCGTTGGTCACAGCGGGGCTCGTATAAACAAAGGAACTTTATTACCCCAAAATTACATCTCAGAATGGGGAAATGCATAGTCAAGCGAACCTCTAAAGCCCTCTAAAGTAAAAAAAAATACACACTTATGCCTCCTTGTCCCATACTCCCATCCCATGACTTCCACCAAAACTCCTCCCCCTCTGACCCACTATAAGGCAATAACAAGCTAATTAATCCAGTTAAGGGCAGCAGGGCGTTGTTAACGGAGGTATCTGTGGGCACGGAGGCTGCAAGTCACTACCAAGGGAACAGAAGACGTAGCCCACGAGTCCAGCCCTTCTCCACTGCTCTGCCTCTTGCCGGCTCACAAAAAGGAGCTGGAAGCAGCAGGGGACATCCCAAAATTACAAACCTCTTCTGTTTTTAAACCCTGCCTTGCCTTCACCCTGAGTATGGTTTTGACTTGCTTTTGGGACTTTGGGGAAATCGTAAAACATTCTGGGGTCACGACAGCCTGCAGCGATTTTGAGGCCATGCAGATTCATGCAGTTTAATGGCAGATTAGGCACAAATCTCTTATAATAGACTTTAGCAAAGTTCAGCAAGAATTTGCCCAGTGGAACTGAAATTATTCAGAGTATGAAAGTGTAATGGCTGTAAATTCCCTTAGTTTTAAGGTTCTTTATTAAAGCCTAATTAAAATGCAGAGCTGGAAGAGCCTGGAGATCTTTGCTTATTCTAAAGTGGATACAGTTCAAGTCAAGTGGACGTCTTTGTCAAACCATCCATATACAGGTCTAAGGTGGTATGAAATAATATTCCCCTAGGAATACAGTGCAACGTACAAGCAGCAGATTTGTTCAGGTGGGATAGGGTGCAGGTGTAGAGGAAAGAATATGCCATTGTCAGTGGGACAGTTCGGACTATAGGCGAAGTGGAGAGTGCAGTGTGTGGCTGGGAGTGCAGTTTTCTAGGAGTGCAGTGTGAGGCTGGGAGTGCAGTTTTCATGCACCCCATGACCAGCCTGTCAAAGCACTTCATGATGTCTGGTTTGAGTGCAACATGGCGATAGTCATTGAGGCAGGAGATCGTTGAGCAGACCGAGGAGTTTACATGCATTTCTGACCCGGCGGTGTCCCAGAGAAAGTATCATAGAAGGAGGCAAAGGTAAAAGTGTTATTGTTTTAGTGGCACTCTCTTGTTTGACCTGTTCCGATGTTTTCCTCTTTTACTCTTGTTCTATAGACACGGAGGCTGCTGGTTGGATAGCGTGAAAAGCACCTTCATGTAGCGTTGGGAGGTGCCCCCAAGGAGGCCACAGGCAAACTAACCCCAGCTAGCATAGTTACCTACACACACTTGTACACTTGGAGGGCTATCAAAGGTGTAGAGGAACTCCCGCACATGTATGTATGTGGACTGAATGATTGATATGTATAGGACTTTATGAATGATGAGAATCTTCCGGATAATGGGAATAGACTAGAAAAAGTAAATCCGTCTGCTGGATTCCGTGTTATCATCGTTGTCCACGGATACACATGTGGCCAACCAGAACTTGGCCCGTTCCCACATGCTGATACAATGAGAGATAGTCCTTTGTTCATAGATGGATGGACGTTCTTGTCCACTTTTGTGTGAAAAGCGTGGTTATCATGCCTGCACACCATACGGAGGCGTACGTCCTCTACAATACCCTGAGGCGTGGCTCTCGGATCAGGATTGGTTTATTACCGGTCTTCACCCGCGTTCTTTTGAGAAAATAATACGTCCGTTATCAGTCATGCCCGCGGCTGACAGTCAGCATGCTTTAAAGCAGCCAGCATAATCCCTGGACCCTTGGCCGACCCCCGCTTCCTTTGTCAGTGTGATAGATTTATCAGCCGCCGAGGAATCCGTGTGGTCCACCAGCTTCCCTAGAAATGGATCGGGCCCTACCGGCAGAGAATGGGGGGACTGTAAACCGGCCACAATGGGGGATTAGGTGGTGGCCAAATCTGCTGTCATTGTGTTCCCTCGGTGTAAAACCAGAGCGATTCACACAATGGCACCGGGGAGGAGCAGAAGCCTGAGAAAACGGGAAGAGGGACTCACATTCCGCCTGGCATTGAAAATTATGCTAATACGCTTTCTTCTTTCGCAGCTGTTCTTACCTTTTCCTTTTTCAACAATATTATGTGGGCATCGCAGGGGCTTTTTGAGATATTTCCATGGAGTTTGGGCAAAACGTCGCCCCAAGGAAATGGCTCAGTCAGTTTTCGACACAGGAGCGGGGAGCAACAATGGAACCGGATCCTCCACAGCGGCCAAGCCCAGCTGTCCTCCGCCAGGGCCTCTGTCTGATTGCTGGGCCACCGAGCGCCCCAGGAAGGTATTAGGTGCCCATTCCTGCCAGCAGGGACCCTGCTTACACACAGTGTGTGGCCCCCAGTGGTGGTGTAGGCCTGTGCCTCTGCCCACAATGCATCAGACAATACACGATAGCAACAATTAAAAGGAGATAATTTTTTTAAGGAAATGCTGTAGCCAGCATGGATACCTATTGAACGAGCCTTTCTGTTGGACAGCTGCCACACCATTAAATAGCCTAGAAGACTCAAAGGTCTCAAGGCCTCCCACCAACAAGCCCCTCAAGCAAAGCTTCACCTGAGGCCACTTGCAGATCCCTTTGTATGAAGCTTTACCCGGGAAGCACCAATTAAGCAACTCTGCACTTCTTCAAACTGGCCTTTGAAAGTTTGAATAAATTCATTTCCATTCCGTCTTGATTCACAATGAAGGACTAATAAATTTGCTGGAGGGGGCGTGTGGTAGCCTTCTGGTGAACTCAGAGTGAGGTTTTCTACATTGTGGCCTACAGGATTTATCCATGAGGTCACTTTTGTTACTGCATCTTTTCAATGAGAGATGCCCCAGTGCAGTAACACAACCACCCAAACTGGCCGCAGAATCTAAGGGAGGGGCCTTTTTCTGTTTGAAAACAGGGAAGTCTCTCTGCCTAAGGCATCTCTTTGAATGACATTGTGTCACCTCGCCTGCATCACATGACTATTTGCATACCATGTAGATGGTAATAAATGAGGCTGGAGACTCTTAATTTTCATTTTCTTAGACATCAACAATTCCACATCATAGCTACAAAAGTTCTTCATTTAGAAATGGTCACGGTACAATTTCTAATAAAAAATCTATATTTCCTTTCTTACAAAGCTTCAGCGGGCTGTCATTGTAACGTGATTAGCCCCACATTGACAGAGTAAGTGTAAATATTGCTAAAGAAAATCTTTAATTTTCGTTTACACTGCATAAAGTCCTCTGTAAACATCTAAAGGAAAGAAATAAATGTGTGCAACTGAGGCACAATATTCTGAGTAGCCAGCACACTCTGATTAGTGTCGATTTCTTCTCTCGCGGATTGATGTTTGTGCTTGTAAGTATGCAGCAGAAATCGAGTGGATTTCGCTGACTTCAGTGAGGTCCTTCGGGTTTGGATCTGCACTTTAAAAATTGCTCTGCAGCTCTCCAAAGACTAATTAAACTATCTGATTCAGGACTGATTTAAATACCAAAGCACCCAGTGCAAGGCCAGGGAGACACAGTACAGCCCAGTAACTGCACTGTGTAAACCAAGGCGGAAGTTTGGGAGGACAGGTCTGGAGATCTGTACAAGCCCACAAGTTACAGTTCCCAGTGAGCCCTTCATCTAGTTTTACTTGTTGTGTTGGAGGAGAAAAACAGGAGTGCTGTTGACCTCCTAAGCTGGGCGGGTCATGCTAGCTGAAGAACACTAGGATTTGCTTTTGTTCGTTCATTTTTTTTCTTCTCAGTTTATGGATGAGAACTAAATGGTACACAGGGCTGGGCGATATGGCAAAATGTTTTATCGTGTGTTTTTTTCATATCAGTCGAAATCGGTATTATCACGATGCAATGAAAAATAAATATTACTTTACTTCGAGGCTCAACTTTTGCTTAAAATTCCCTTAGGATTCCCCTTAAACAGACTCAAAACATGAACATTGGCACAAGGCTTTGGCGTTTTCCAGTCTACAGCACCAGTCTGCTGCATGTCAGAGTTTAAACTGACAAAGTACTGCCTAGGCTTAGCTGGTATTATGGTAATACCCTACACCACGGTACTTTTGAATTTAATCATGCCCAGCCCCCCCCCACCCGCTCGGCAAATATTACTGTAAAATTTTGCAATAGCTTTTATTTTTAAAATACTGCCGAAATGATGTATACCACAGTGTAATGTCTTTACGTTATGCTGGTATGGAAGATTAGATACCTTCCAAGCCTAGTACCGCCACTCCACTGAAGTCTTCTTGCCTTGTTTATCCACATTAAAAAAAGCTGAGCTGTTGTTTTCTTAACCACCAAAGTTTCCTCCGAGGGAGAGTTCATCTCTTCTGCGATAATACCAAAACATTAGCGTGTGGCATGCTCCGCAAACTCAATCAACCTCGCCGTCTGTTTGTTAGGTTGTCAGTTCTTGGAAGAGTACCACATGATTAGTTGGAATTGCATTTATTTCCGTGATGTTATAGGCTATGCTATCAAGCAATGTTCCATATCAACAGCCATCCATCCATTTTCTGAAGTTGCTTATCCTGTTCAGGGACACGGGGGGTCCAGAGCCTAACCCAGAGGCTAAGGGCACAAGCCAGGATGGGGTGCCAACCCATCGCAGGGCACTCTCACACACCATTCACTCACACATGCACACCTACGGGCAATTTGGCAATTCCAATTAGCCTCAGCCTGTTTTTTGGACCGTGGGAGGAAACCAGGGCACCCGAAGGAAACCCCACGATGGCATGGGGAGAACATGCAAACGCCTCACACATGGAACCCAGGCGGAGACTCAAACCTGGGTCCCAGAGGTGTAAGCGCTAACCACTGCACTACCGTGCCACCCTTTCATATCAACAGTCTCTCCAAATTTCTCATTTTCGTAACATTTAAAATTTTACATGACGATAATTCGATATATTGTTTGTATCACCCAGTCCTAGTGATGGACATCACTGTGAAAAGAAGTGATCCTTATAAAGGAGAATGAGGGACTGTTGGATTAATCTGTGGCAGTGGGTGCCATTCTAGGTCCTTGTATTGGCCTGGCCCTCTGCTTGACTGCATTGTTGATGGTGGCACGGCAGTACATGTGGCGCCAGTCGTTTACAGGTTGATGTACAATTAGGTGCCCTCCTTCTGCACCTGGTATGGATGAGCACCCACAGAAATAAGAGAGGCTTTCATAAGTCACTTATCTGCTCTCAATAATGCCGCAAGCTCTTAAGTGCTTTTGGCCTCTGGAGACTTGGAGTGCGTGTAGTAAATGAGTCTGTTTGTTGTGCCCGGCCAATGCGCATGTTTGAATGACAAATTGTATACTGTAAGTGGCTTAGCTTGGCTATTTCTTTGATTAGTTGAATACTAACTGTTCTGTGATACTGAAAATATTTCTTCACTCTCATGTAGCTTCAAAGTCCTATAACTCTGGGAAGTGAATCTTTCTCATAACAGCTTCTCAGTCCAAATGGTTCATCTGTTTCAAATAAAGATCTCGTGTTGAAGTAAAAAAAAAAAAGCTGGTGACACTCGATAGACTTTATCACCTCATTGAAATTCATGCTGCATATTCTCCGGAAAAATACCATTTAAAGATCAATATCTTTCCAGAGTCCCTACATCTCACCTGGTTTTCATTGTAACTCTTTTCCAGTCAAAACCGTATCTTCCACATTTGTTTCTACAGGTCAAAATGTAGGCGACAGTTTTGCATGCGAGACAGATTGTGAGTAAAATACCCCGAGAAACTATCAACCCTTGGTCTCACTGTTTTTTACATTGTGAATATATACAAAAAATAATGGGAATATTATAATTTGGTGATTCATTGATTTAAGGTGTAATATTCAGGTGTGACTGACTCCCAGGCATGTCTGCCCCGACAATGGGCTGATTAAACCCAGATATTTAAATATTTTGTAAATAATCATGAATAATTTCAGCCAGCTGTGTGACATTGCTGATCTGGGTCACTTTTTACCATTGGAATGAAATCTTCAGGAAGTATCTTCCAGTGGCACATTATGGAACAATCAAAAGAAAGTACTTAAGATTGTAGAAAAATATCCTGATATCTCTCAGTAAACTGTCAGATAGCCATTTCTAAGGGTCTGTAGTTCCACTAATCACACTCAGAGCCATAATGTTAAACTGGAGAAAGTTTAAGACGACAGTGATTCTTCTCAGAAGTGGTTATACTACCAAAATCTCTCTAAGAGCTCAACTTAAAATTGACCTGCAGGAGTCTGCAGGCCCCTGAAAATGATGGCAAATATTGGGGTTTGCGACGTCACCATCAGAAAGACAGTCAGAGAAATTGGGATACATGACAGAGTTGTGAGATGAAAACCACTGTTCATTAAGAAGAATATAGATGTGTATCGAAAAGTTACTAAAAAAAACTCTCTGGATGGTTACCAGGAATTTCTTGAAAAATGGACGAGTCAGAAGTTAACTTTGGACATCATGGGGCCTTGTTATTTCTGACAAAAATTGAACAAAAAGTATAAACCAGTCTTCAAGCATGAAGGCATAACGACTGCAGCTCTGCACCAGAGAATTCCCGAAGAAAATGTCAGGTAATCTGTCCATCAGCTGAAGCTGAGGTGCAGTGGGGTCACGCAACAAGATGATGCCTTTTGGAAGCCTGCATCAGAATGGCTGAAAAACAGCAATTAGTTGAAGAACACATTTTTGGATTGACGTATTAAAAGTCCTGACCTAATTACTATTGATTTTCAAGTTAAGCAAAACATGGAATGAGAAGTTTGTATTCATACATCGATGTATTTCACTTAGACGAAGAGGTTTTGTATGGAGGAATAACTAAAACTTTCGGGGCACTGTGAGATACAAGCATGTGTATGAAGTACAAGTACTGCTCTACAAGTACCATTCAAGTACTGCTATACAAGTGTCATTCAAATACTGCTCAGAAAGCATTTCTCAAGCACTTTCTTCTTAAGGTAGCTTATCCAGAGCTGGGGTAATAACTTTTTTTTTTACATTGGAGAATTTACATTTGGAATTTTCAGATCCTTCTTTGCTAAACGAATTACATAAGTACCAACATTTTAGTTCATTTGGGTGCCTTCTTGGTTGAGGACTGAATGGCATTGAGTGTCAAAATATATAACCATGCTTTTCAGGGTAGTGTTATAAATATCCTATAGAATTTGATTCAGTGTGACCATTTAGATTCTGGCAGCTTTAGGGATCATTTAAGGATAAAAGACTAAAGTTTAAGTGTCCTTCATCCAATGAGAAGGTTTTACTTTTCAACTTGAATTCTCCAATTAAAGTTCTTAAAACACCACAAAATTATGCCTTTGAAATGGAAAATTCAGTGTTTAGCAGGCACAGTGCATGAATGTATTTCTGGAACATTATAGGGAATGAAGACAAAACAGATAAATGGGACATAAGTTTGACTGGTGTAATTGGATTTGTGTTTAAAAAAAAAAGAAAAAAAAAAGCCGGCTCCATTCCCTGGTCGTCTTCTGCTGTATCCTAATGCTTTATTATTTACTAATGCAAGATTTATTATTATTATCAGGACTATACTGTGAAATATACATACAAAGTTAAAAAATGACTACTATGCAAGTGTCTTCTGAGCAAGTTAGTAAAACAATATATTTTATTGTGTATTTTCTATTAATATTTTGTATATATCATTCAATAAGATATAGAAAAAAAGAAATGATTAGCTTTGTTGCTTTACATTGCAAATGGGGAGAAAAAATTTTTTCTAAGGTAGATTTTGCACTTGTTTCAGACATATGCTGTAACCTGGCCCTTGATCAGGCTACACACCCCCGCTGAGTGAACCACCCGATTGGATTTCACAGGCAATTAGGCTGAATGAAGGTATTGGCTGTATCAGTCTGTGAGTGTGGGAGATGGTGCAGTAAATTCATCCACCCTTGTGATACTTGGTGTTGTGACATACTCTGATATTGATTGACAACGGATTGTTGTTCCGCACAAGAAGAAGGATGTGCTGATGGCAGACTGAGTTTACACAGCGATGCTCAGTTTCAGAAGTCGCTTGCGCTGACTGGATTAGGTGTTTCGTGAAAGGTTTCCTGTCCAGAGTGGGGCTGTTGACTGTCACCCATCTGAGGTTTGAAGTTTGAAAGCAGACTGAGTAACATCTTCATGATACCGACATTTTGGCAATGTGAAACGGGTGGTATAAGGCTTAGGCTGGTCCTCACAGCCTGGTCTCAGGGAAGCAGCCTGGTTGTCTCTATCCACAGCTCAATAACGGCATTTCAGTATTTGCACATGTACAGATAGTGGATTTGATAGTGATAGTTAAAATGTAGAATAATACATTTGGAAGATCATGTATATGTTTGTGATCTGGGACAGGAAGGACTTACACTGGAATCCCAGTAAGCTGTGTGCTTATTTCATCCTGGGCAGCTAATGTTTGGCCTGCCAATGAAATGGTGCATCAGATTTGATTTGCTATGGCCCCCACTTCTAAGAGTAAAATGTGTTTGTACGATTATGAAAACCCCTGCAGAGTGGAAGTTCGTTTGAACCTGAACTTTGCTGGATAATCAGTGTAAATAAGTCTTTCCTAATATGGGCACTAAAACCGATGTCACATTTACAGATCTGCCAAAGCCTGTTTGTTGTGTTGCTAGATCGTCTTTAGATTGTGAGTGGTGGTTACCCGTTTCTAAATTATTTAGGAAATTCTGATTTCTGTTTTTGCTTGATCAGGTTTCGACTGAGGTGTTTGCTGACTTAACTATTTTTATTTGCCAGTCTGAATTCAGCTCAGCTGTCCTAAGATAGACTTTGGGTTTTCTGCTCACTTCAGTGGAACACATATTGCCCTCCTTTTTGATGAAGCCTTTTACTTTGGTGCCTGGTTAGTTCCTTTGATGTAGCTAGAATGCCAGGTTCTTGTGTAGCTCTTCTAGATGCTAGTGCTTCTCCGTTAAGCTGTTTGTTAAGCTCTCCTTCTTCACATCTTTCTTGCAGCTTGCAGGCCGGGCTTCTACAAGTCTTCCTCTGGCAACATGAAGTGCTCTAAGTGTCCCCCCAACAGTCACACATACCAGGACGGGTCCGTCTACTGCGTGTGTGACAGGAACTACTTCCGCTCTGAAGACGACCCCGCCTCGATGGCTTGTTCCCGTAAGTGTCCTTCATGTCACTTCTAAAACATCTCCATGGAAAAATCACACACTGAATAGCTAATTCTGCTCTATCACAGAAGTCATGATTAATGATTTGCTACATAATGTAAATATTCCAAAAATAACGGCTTTCGTAACACTCCTCATAACTCCAAAGAAATTCCGTTTAATTTCTTATGCAGACCCTGCAATATATGTAACCACAATGAGGAATGTTGCAATACAGAATTTACAGTGTTGTTTTTATTTTGTACTGTATTATTATTGTTCCGACTTACCTACAAATTCCACTTAAAGACTATGGGAATGGATCTCGTTCGTAGCCTGGGGACTGCCTGTATTATGGTCTGTTTACAGAGTTTTTGAGCTTCAACCAGAGATTTTTTATAACCTTAATAGACTCTTTTTGCAGAAAATACATATGGCAGGCAGATTCCTGAGCAAATTTCCAAACAGTCAAAGGCGTACTGTTTATAAATTATGCTCTGTCTATTAGCAGTGATTTAGTGAACCTTAAACCATTGAAAACCATGATGAATCTGAGACCGATTACTTGTGTGCAAGACACACAGTATGGACTTCTAAAAGGGCCATGAAGATCAGCACCTATTTCTACTTTACAGTGGATTACAAACGCATTGTGCTGTATCTAACAACTGCTTCTGCAATCAGAAATAGCATCTTAATTAAAAGAAAGTCATCAGCTTTCAAAGTAACTTCATCATAATGCTTTTCAATAGCTGGCGTGCTAATAGATCTGACTAAATACATCCTCGAAGGAATCGGGGTAATTGCTGCATCTGCTGGATGTAGAGGAAGAAGCAGCTGCTCCTCTGAATACGAATCGGAAATGCCGCTCGAGGTCCTGGGGCAGAAGGTGCGAGTCTTATCTTGACGGCATTTCGCAGGATAGGCTGGTGGCCCACTAGCTCTTAAAGATGAAACGTACCTGGAGCATCTCAGATAGGCTCTTTAATTGGGAGGTGTTAAGAGAACGTCAGTCACGGACACAGAGAAGGAGTTCAGAACAAGACAAGGTCATATGGAGGTCATGCAGTGTGTCTGTATTCAGAACATCTCAAAATATATAAAACAAACCAATTAAGGGCCGCCCCGGCAGGCCCATCTCCTAATGCTACAGAGCTGGCACGGATCTGAGACGTACTGCTGGCTCACCTACAAATAAAGGTCCATGCCCGTCTGCTTGCATTAAGTGTCCATGGCGTAGATGGGTGCATATGGATTTCTTCTGTGGTTTCATTTTTCAGGCATTTTTGTTTTATTGTTTCCAGATTCTTGTAGAATGGCCTGGATGCCTGGATGAACCGTGACTAGGGCAGTTCAAGTGAGCATTTATTAATGAAATATGATATTAAATTACTAAGGGTTGATTGGTCCTGTGGGACAAGATATTTAAAAGTATGTCTAAGCTCCTTTATGTTTGCAATGCAAATATAAGTGTTACCTTTTAAGGCTATGATATATGATATGTTATATGATAGGATATTTTTCACCCTAGTCTGAAGCTAGCAGAGCAAGGCCAAAAGTATGTCACACGAATTTGCCTTCTTGTGCAGCTGAAAAATGTGATTTGTTAGGCTTAGAGCAGTTTTGTGAGGAATGTTTATCAGTGTGAAATGAGTCCTTGTAACCCATTTTTCGCTCTTAAGTCTATAATTTTTTCCCCATTTGTCCTTTTCTCAGAGTTTAGATGTCATCTCTCCCCTCTTCACTGTTTTTATTCTCTCTTTATTTTCTCGGTCAGCTCTGTTTCATTCACAATGCTGGTATGAACATGGCAAAAATGTGACAGCAAGCAAATTTATGGATCTCTTTGGAATGTAGTAATTTTCCACACTGAGACCCACACAACCCCTGTAACCATCTTGTAACACTATTTGTGTTAAAGCTGTACTTATTTAATATCTCACTCAAATGTCCTTCTTTTAACAATTTAATATAAATTTATTTAAAATAATTGGTCATAAGAGATATTAATAAGCAGTATCTAGATTAATCCTTTAGATATGTTAGTTGTAATACAACTATATCAGTGAAATTGAGATGCTGCTGCAGCATTTAATTAATTATTTGTCTATTGTTAAAGTAATTAGATATACATCAATTGAGATACGCAATCAGGTATAATCTCCATCCTCCAAGCGTTGTGTATTTAGACTTTGTTTGTGGCTGTGGATCACATGGTTCTGAAAAGGATTTTCATTGGCAGTCCATAAAGAATCCAGTGTCAAATATCATTAAGCAGATGTACAGAGGGATGAATCTGGGTCCTGGTTTCTCACCATAATGGTTACAACCCACTTCCTGACAGCTGTGTGACTGGGCGCTGCTCTGCAGTGGATTGTGGGGGATATGTAAATCTAAATGAAATGGGCTGAGACGTTATTTTTTATGTTGTACTTTTCCACACCAAATTACCTTCTTAAACAACGGTGAGCCGGTGCTTTTTTTGGTCCTGTGCATGATTGTAACAGTGACTGCGGCATTTCATTCTGGAAACATTAAAAAGGTATTTTAATTGTAAAAACATTCCATTTTCTGATGTCAAACCTGATCTGAGAATTGTGGGAAATTGGTGTCCCTGTGCTGCTTTCTGAGATTTCACTCAGCTTTCAGAGACAGCTGCCTCAAGGGTGTACACTGTAATTTCTTCTCGCGTTGCAGTTTCATTGCACCCACTTGGTTAACTCGTTGCATTCGCATTGTTGTGCTTCAAGACCTTCAAGACATTTTTACCTTACTGCCGCTAAGTGATAATTCTACATTCCCGGGAACAGAAGATACACAAAAGATTTGTTGGGTAACTGAGTCTACAGAGCTTATACTTTGTACCAAAGCAGATGTTCACTACTTTATTGCACTTATAGGCAGGTTATTGTGTCTGAGAGGCTTCAACAGGATCTTGACTTAATTAGCGACTGGGCTGATACCTGGCAGATGAAATTTAACATAGATAAATG
>JAODLD010000104.1:1182629-1204561 GCA_026781065.1 Mormyrops boulengeri | reverse complement strand
ACTCTGTGCTATGACTCCACGCTTTGAAGCTGCCCCCCCCACCCCCCCAGGTGTTGTCAACTATCACAGTTAATTATTAGATTTACTATTATATTTGTTTATCCTTACAAGATGGACCCAATGAGTAACTTCTGAAGCAGAGACCTTCGCAGGTTTGAGTCTATATCCAAAGGATATTTTGAGGCTGATAAGTCATGTTCTGGTTTGTAGTGTATCATTCTGCCTAATTCATAATTAACACTGTTTTGGCAGTTTTTGTGGGCACAGAAAATCAAAGCATTCTGACGAGAAGAGGATGAACTACGGAAACGGTCATTGTAAGCACCACTGTTTGTGCGTTTTGTTGGTCCGTGTGGCTCTAGTTTGAGTTATTATTTAAGTATACAGTATATGTATGCTGGGATCCAGGCATCCATGCTGTTCCTGTATCTCAAATAAACAAACTATATATAGAAAACCCAGAATTGGTAACATGTTTCTGTTGCAAGAAATGTCCTAATCATCACAGTTATGTGTCTTTATGTACTTATATTCTTCCTTAAAATTGGAAAGCCTCATCAATTGGCTAGTTAGATGGACATGAAAAAATTCTCCCTTGTACACAGATACATTTTAGTACTCTAAGCCACGTCTGGGAGTTACTGTAGTTGACTCTGTATTGTTTGCTTTCAGTGATACATTTATTAATCGTTTGTGTTCTGGTGTAGGTGTGACTATATGTGATTTGTCATGTGTTACATTTCAGTGAGGCTTCCGGGCGTAAGAACCTATGTGGACCCGCACACTTACGAGGACCCCAGTCAGGCCGTCCATGAATTTGCCAAAGAACTGGACACCTCTTGCATTGCCATCGACAAGGTGGTTGGTGCAGGTAGAAGACTTCATATACTGTCCTTAACGTAGACACCAGAAAGCTAAAGCAGAAAAGTTGCTGGATGTCAGTCTGTCTGTCGGGGGCATTGTGGCAGAACCCCCCCCCCCACACACACACACAAAGACTCCCACTTGCCACGTCCCTGATGTTTTAAGCAAGGGCCACAGGAATGCATTGTTCTGACAGAGACTGGAGTAAGTAATGCACAGAATAAAACAAAGGGCTATAACTCTCCTCTGAAAAGTTGCTTTAAACCTGTCATACATCACTTATTAGTAATTATTACCCACAAATCAGAATTTCCTGTCAAGTGTGTCTGCTCTTCAGGCTCCTGGCAGCTCTGAGTAGCTCAGTTCCTGGTGAATATAATAAGGCCAATATGCATTAATACACTTGGCAAAATTAAACTCACCTTGCAGCTCGTACAGCCGTGGCCCCGGAAACGCGGGGCTCCTATTCACATAACAGCCTCTTAAAAATCCTCAAGGATGACAGGCTTATTCCTTACGTGTCATCAGCAAAATCACCCAGAGTGCCATTTCAGAAATCCGCTTATGACTCCAGAAACTTACCAACTTGCCGTAGGCCTAATAACAAAGCTGTAAACAACAACGACAGTAACAATAAAATAACAACAATATTAATAATAATATCAACAATAAAATGGCAGAAGAGGTAATTTTGGCAAATTGGGGCTCTTACAGTAACAAAAAATGTCCCCGTGTTTTAGCATCATATTGACTGAGAGGAACTGTAAAAAAATGGGATAAGCAGCAAGGTCATGTGATCAAACACAAGGAATTGTAGCATCGCAAGAACACACGTCGTCGCTGCTATTTGCAGTTGTGCTGGCAAATTTCTGTATTAAGGCTTTTCAGACATTAGTAGCGCTGGTTCCAAAAAAACACTGTAAGTAGTTACGCATGCGTCCTTGAAGCTGGATGCGATTCTGCCCGCGACATGGCTGCCATGACATCATATCCAGTATTTTTTTCCCTTATTTGAAATCGGTGCCATTGCTCATTCCGCTGAAGTGCTCGCCCGTGAAAAGGCTGCATGACCTAAAATACTGCATGGATTGCTCTTTCTGAATCAGAGTATAATAACTGGCAGGATCACTTTCGCTGTATTTGCATGAGAAAACGAAACAAGAGAAATAACCTCATGCCTAATATGTCAGGGTTTTAGAATCAATGTCAATTCTGTAGGCATCCAAAATGCGTAAATCTTGTGGTCGATGTTTTAATTCCTCACACACAGCGCTGTAATCTCTTTAATGCATCTGCTGAGAAAACGTCTACGCTTTTGACGTTGCTGAAAATGAAGAGCATTGTGTACATAATGGGGCGTGTTCCTTTATTGCCTTGCAGCCAGAGTGGTGTAGCTCCCTCGGGTCTCGCCTTTTTTAAAGCCCCCGGTCCCTTTCCGCAGGTGAATTCGGTGAGGTGTGCTGCGGGCGCTTGAAGCTGCCCTCCAAGAAGGAGATCTGCGTGGCCATAAAGACGCTGAAGGCGGGCTACACGGAGGAGCAGAGGCGGGACTTCCTGAGCGAGGCCAGCATCATGGGCCAGTTTGACCACCCTAATATCATCCGGCTGGAGGGCGTGGTCACTAAAAGTAAGTGCCCTTCCTCGCCCTGCACTCTCTTCTTTTAAATACCCCCTATCTGAGATTTTGACCGGCAGTCTTGCCTAAAAGTAATTTTTCACTTTAATGCAAACAGCGTTTGCAATAGACCTATTCTCATTTGTGAATGATTCAACACGGAGAAGGAGGAGAGCATACTTTCACAAATAAGTCAGCGCACCCCTCCTGTGTACAGAATGTCTTTCGTTTGGGCCTGGTTTCCTTTAGCTGCCTGCGGTTATTTTCCTGTTGTTTGCTGAGTGCCAGATCTATATGAAAATCACATTTATTAGGTTTAAAAGTTCCAGTGATTTAGTACTGGGTATTAGCAGACAAAATAAATAAATATCATTAAGTTGGCTAATATCTATATTTTTTATTTATATATAATAACACAATCTGCTTTTTATTAAGACTTGTTAGCCTTTATACAAGAGACACAGCTTCTTTGTCTTCCACTGACAGTTTCACCGACATATTAATATTTATTTTGGTTGTATGTACATGCCTGTGTGTTTTAAGTGTGTGTCTCTTATTGAACTTTGCCTCAACCCTGCCCTGCTCTAAGATGGCAGTCTCTGTTTAGCTTTCCCCGCGTAAAATATGCAGGTGCACATATACTCTTCCCTTTCAGCAATTTACAGCTACCGCCTATTTCAAATGAATATATATACGGAAAAGAATCTTAACGAGTTAAGGCAGCTGAAATTGCTATTAATTCCGGCTTACGTTTGTGGCGGCGCATACGATCTTTAGAGATCAGCAGAAGTAGCCCTGGAACCTGTTGGGAATAAGTCTACGTTTTGCTCCACAATAAAATATCCTAGAATAATGAGTTTTGATGGTTGTTTAACTACTCTTTCTTATGAGCATTTAATTTAATAGTCCTTTATTGAGGCAGTGCTTTTATCTCGACCAGTAGTCGCAAAACTGCATTAGTGTGATCTATGGTTAGGACGTATGATTGTGCTTTAACAAGTTTAATTTGCCTCCTTGTAATTGTGTATTTGTAGTTTATTTATATTTTGTAAAGTATTCAATGTTTCGCGAAATTTGTGTAGTTATTCATTTATCTATTGTCGAGAGAAGGGAAATAAATTTTATTTGTTTTTTTTTTTTGTCTAATAAAACATACACCATTTCATTACTGAAGTTTGAACGCTGAAGAAATAAACATGAAGTGTAATTATTTGTAACGGCAGCTCGGTTGTCCTCCCAGGATACGGTTTGTGAGGTTGGGGGGGAGGGGGCCGCGCTGACCCGCGCGCGTGTGATGAAAAGCAGCCCCGCTTGCCGTGGGGGTTTCCGTGTGACTCCCGTGGCCTGCACTTTGCGTTGCACATGGACTGGGCCCGAGATAATTCTGAATAATCCTCCGATTTTTCACACTTCATTTGCTCTGCTGCTTTTGGCCAGAGCTCTGCCCAAACATCTCTGGGAGCTGCACGAGCTGCTTGGCGGGGGCACCACCGGCTCGCTAGAGCTGATTACGGGCTTGGGTTTGGGATCAAAGGGTTAAGGCAGTGAGGAGTTCGGGAGTTTACTGTTATTGCTGAACCTGTTAAGGTGGTCTACTGATATAAAGGGGTAGATTCATCAAGGCTTTCGGAGAGGGGGGGGGTATTATTCCACCCCAGATGATCTTGTGGCATTTAAGGCAACCACAAAAGCGACCAGGGACATAAACCTTGTCAGGACAACAGATAATAGAACCTTTGGGCCAGATTTAACTTAAGGACAGTTTCTCTGAGCGCTGTTAGGCCATTGTGACAGTACATGCCTGGAATTTCCTGAACTTCTGCGGCTCCATCCGCATCCTCATCTTAAAAAGGGTGGATCCCTTTCTGTAATACTTCTTTGTTTCGACTGCTGAGCTGCTTCTGCTTCAGCGTCGCAGAAGAAGCGTAGCTCCAACTTGGCAGCCCTCTTCTGGGTGTGTCTCAGAAGCGCTGAGTGCTGAGCAGGCAGGGGCCGCAGCCAGCGAGCAGCCCGTGAAAAACGCCGCTCTTAAACTTAGTATCTTTTATAACACCCATAGGTAGGTATCCGGATAGGACACCATAAATCCAGCACAAGTAAAACACTCGTCATTTTAAATGGACTCATTTATATACAAACGGACAGTTACTGTGCTGTAACAATATAGGACTTTTATTCAGCTATTTTAAAGTTTATTACTCTTAACGTCATAAAAATGATATATATACTCTAAAAAGCATTGTTTTTTTTAGCTACTATGCTTTTCAGCTAAAAGAATGAGATGTAAAATATGACCCTGGTTTAATTATAATTCTTTCTCCTCTAATTTCTCCCAGTTTGTAGCATCAGCTTGTGTTTTACTATAACACAGGTCAAGCATTCATCCTTTGTTATTTTGTATGGATTAAAATTGTTGTTTAATAGCTACCAAAACAGCAGTAAGGTGCAGTCATTAATAACAATGACATAAGAAATACTTAACCTAAACAATACTGAAATAATTTATATAGAGATGTTGTGTATTGGCTGAAATTTTATGCAGATAATGTTCATGTTTATTATTATCTGTCAATTTATGCCCATATGAACAAGTAGCGCACAAATGTAATATGTATACACAATGAAACTTGCAAACAAAAAAAAATTGTTCCTTTATTATTTAGCTTTGTAACAACTAAAGTTGATAACCACGAGCCTTCGTCTTCTGATATCATCATGACCTTCGCGGAGAACCTCTGTTCTCATAAGTAAATGATCGATTTTCATTCTGCTTAATACTGGCAGCAGAGACCATGTGTCCAAAAGGAGAAGGATCATTTCCTAAAACATTTAGTTTTCTCTAAGATATGCCATCATCATTTTTAAATCTTCTTAATTAGTTGTGGAAATGTCCATTACGTCCCAGTGACCTGAGCTTCTGGGACAATTAATTGAGGAGGCATATAAAAACAATAATATATACATTGTCAAATTGTAAATTCTTCTTTACATGTACCATGCCAGGTAAACCGGTGGTGATAGTGACGGAGTACATGGAGAATGGATCACTGGACAGCTTCCTCCGGGTGAGTACATCTCAGCGGTAGCTTGTGAAGATCGCGCCGTGCGAGATGAGAACGTTTGGAGCGTGCACGCTAACTGAGCCGACACTCCGACATCGCCTCCTCTGTTTCGAGATCACAGGAGTTGCGTTGCTAATGTTAGCCAAAAAAGAGAGATAGCTTGCTCTTTGTTCCTCCTTTGATTTCTTTAATTGTTTTTTTTCTCAATGTGAAACATCAGAAGAATAAATTCCCAGAAATCTCCGGCAGAGTTGCCCGTGTCACAATGCTTGTGATAAGCGCATCCTTTGGTTTTCGAATGTAACCGGATGCAGGTTATTGCTGGAACCGCTCTGGGCCTTAGAGCCCCCTGCCGTTCTCCCGCTGCCCCCAGGCCTGGAGGAGCTTAACCCTTTAAAGCCCAAACTGCTGCATCTGGCACTGACCACGCTACCCTGGGACAGATCAGGGAATTCTCTCCCTTAGCTTCCTGATCACAGCACAAGAGGGCTGCTTCTGTAACCGTTGGTATGTGGCACTTTCACTCCAGTTGAAAAGCACAGCTAAGTACTGCTGCAAAGTAATGAAATCAAGCGGTCAGGAAAGGCCTGTCCGGCGGTGGGCCAGCCAACAGCATTCCACAGGAAGGCGGGGGGGGGGCTCAGGCTTGATCCCAGGTGTGCTGTGTGAGGGGGGGTGCAGAAAGTGCATACCAGGTCGCTTTTTTATATGGGGCGTGCCAGGCACACGAGTATCTCTCCCTCTCATCCGCCACTCCAATGTGAGCCTTATTGTCTCCTGGCCCCCTCTAGTGCTGGGGGTGGATTCCAGTGAATAGCAACCCCCCCCCCGAAGCATGGTAGACTCCTCACTGAAGCCCCCACGGAGTGCAAAAATGCAGGGTGTCATCCCAGGAATTATTGCGAAATGTAAAAGTGCACAACAGAATATGAAAAGTCAAGAATATCTGTGTATTCATCAGACATTTCTACATCCTCTGCTCAGGGTCCCCTTTGTGCCGTCTTTTGTCTGTAGGCACTCTTTGTTGTCAGGATTCAGACCCAGTGCACGTTTCCGTTCATTAGATATTACAAACCGCTGAAAAAGCAGGAGCTGCTTATGATTAAAAAGGCCAAGTACTCATGGATGCAAGCAGACTTGATGGTGGCTTGACAGTGCTTTTAAAAAGATGGATTTTGAGGCTTGTCATTGCAGATACATTTTTATGTATATATATTTCATGCTGAAGAATAAGCATTATATTAATAAACATCAGAAATATCATATTACAACTCAGGGGAGAGACCATATATATCCCCCTTTCAGCAGCCACTCAATATCTGCATTTTTTGGTATTTTATTAACTTTCGAAGTAAAATTAAAACCATCATCTGCATACTGAAAGTATTGGCTATGCATACTTTATCTAAATTGCATTATTTATGTTTTTTATCATTATTATTGGTTTGTGAGGCAGCTTTTTGTATGGAGCTTCAGGCTTTCTAACGGCTCTATAATTGCTGAAGGAATTTAAATTGTGTTTCCTGCTCACAGGGGCAAAATAAACACCATTCAAGGGGTCTGAACCTAGAGCTTTTTAATCATGAAACCTGGAAACAGCCCAGTTCCAATGGCAGCATACAGATGACACAGCCTTGGTCTTATTTCCACAGTTTTTATATCAGAGAAAGAATGGATTGCATATGAAACCATTGCTCTTATATAAAGGGAGGTGCTATAGCTTAGTGCAGATGTGGTTGCAGAGAACAGGACAGTTTAATCTACATTGCTGGTTAATGTCTTCTAGTCTGTCTTCTCTTGATTACCTGTTCCATCTCAGTCTTACACACTTTCGTGGATCAGTAATGAAAGTATTTAGAACACTGCAAGTGCCCTTGTTTATTTGCCTTGGTATCTTTAGTAGTACATATTTGTACAAAGATTACATCAGACAACAGTGTTTCCTTGAATTGGTCACTTAAAGCTGTATTACAGTACTCTGTTTTTTTTGTTTTTTTTTTTCTTTGAGCAAGTTCCCTTAAACTCAGCTGCTCTAGGTACCGTCTGATCCTGCTTTCTCAAGAAAACTGTTCACGCATGTCGCTTTTAGCATCTGATAAATAAATGCAAGTAAATATGAATAATGTGTAACGATCTTTAAGTTGATCGATGTGTATGGGTCTGTCGCTATGTCTGTTCAATAATGCCCCTGTTAATGAACGTTTCCACGGCAGAAGCACGACGCCCAGTTCACGGT
The DNA here is from genome assembly GCA_026781065.1 of Mormyrops boulengeri. Lineage (NCBI taxonomy): Eukaryota > Metazoa > Chordata > Actinopteri > Osteoglossiformes > Mormyridae > Mormyrops > Mormyrops boulengeri. The sequence continues at coordinate 1,196,784 of JAODLD010000104.1, read as the reverse complement.
GATCCAGCTGGTGGGCATGCTGCGCGGCATCGCCTCGGGCATGAAGTACCTCTCCGACATGGGCTACGTCCACCGGGACCTGGCCGCTCGCAACATCCTCGTCAACAGCAACCTGGTGTGCAAGGTGTCCGACTTTGGGCTGTCGCGGGTGCTGGAGGACGACCCGGAGGCCGCCTACACCACCAGGGTGAGCAGGACAGAGCGGATCTTCACCTCCACAGACGGCACCCACATGCTTCTGCGAAAACCACACGTAAACCATGTAACTGAAACGCTCCGGTTTGTCGTAAATGAGGCGTTCCTTTGTTTATGGGCAAATTCAAATGAGCAAATTCTTTGATATTCCCTTTAGCATTTGATTGCAGAGGACTTCAATCAGTCTACATTCTTTCTTGAAAAATGAGTGCTAATTTCAGCCTTTACACTTACCTATTATCGTGCAATGTGAACTAAACTTTGAGATACATACACTCTGTTAGTCCTTGCTTCATTTTAGCAACATTTAGCTTTTCTGAAAACAATTCATAATAAAAAAGCATATTAAATCTATAATGAGAATTTAATCTAACATGAGTTATATTTGCTACATTTTATACCTTAATATCAAGTCAACTGCAGTGCCTTCTTCACCAACGACATTTTTACGAAGTGGGGGTCAGAACCTCTTAGTTGGTCTCGAGTGGGCCACCTCCTCCTATCCCCCCCGTACCATTAACGCTGAGGGAGCGCGGGCGGTGCGGATGTCGATTCCTACGTTAACTAGCAGTAATCCTGCTGTTTGCCGAGCCTGGGCTGCTTGCCTAAGCTCACGTGGGAAGGGCAGGACACCAGTAAGTTTATTTTTTTGAGGGCCTGTATATTCAGAGTGAGGGAGCCAGCAGTTTGACTTGGCTGGGGAGCCGGTTAGCTTTGGCTGCTGGCCTCTCCCTGTTAGTATGACGACTGGGAGCTGAGTAAGTCCAGCAGCCTTCCAGAGCTCTCCTCCGAGCAGAGTAAATAAAGCTTTTCCAGTGGGAAAGTATGGCGAGCAGGTCCAGCCCTGAGCACGCCTTCCAGAGCCAATCTCGTCCGTTCTTTATTGCTTATTAATGTTTCTGCCATTGCATTTTTCTGTATAACGGTGCATTTTTTGCCTAAGTCTAAATATTTGTTCTCCGGCATACCCCATTAAATGTTCTGTGTTCTCATTTCTGGGATCACTCCTACCTTGGAATTGTGGGTAGTTAGCTGGATGGCTTCAGGACGTAGCCAGTTTTACATAAGCAGTCAGAGATGTGGCCAGATTCATGGCAGCAGATGACCTGTAGTCATCAGACGTGTTTATAATAGACTCCCTTCAGGCTTTATAGTTTTGACATATGTAGGTGCGTTTTATATTTCAGCGTATTAAAAGCTTCTTTTCCAGACGATTATAATACATTTGGAATTGAAACATTTTTAATTATTCAAAATAATCTGGCTGCTGGTAAAAAATGAGTCTCCCTTTAAATGATGTGGTGAATGATATTAAAACATATAGTTGTGAAACATCTTTAGCTCATTATTTTTGTATAACCCTCACGTGCCGAAATCATGGTCTGTTGAGCGATCTTTTGTCTTTTGAGATGACATTCTAAGGCCATTGTAAACAAAATGAGCATCGGTATGACTTTCAAGGACCTTAGGGGGCAGTGTCAGGTGTCTTATTTGGCTGGAAAAATCACTAAGTGCGTACCCCTGGCAGTGCAAGGATTTTGACAGTCTGAGAAAAAAGTTAAAGGGAAAAGTAGCTGATGGGATATCGCTGATGTCACTCCGCAGGGTGGCAAAATCCCAATCCGGTGGACAGCGCCAGAAGCTATCACGTATCGGAAGTTCACGTCGGCTAGCGATGTGTGGAGCTACGGCATCGTACTGTGGGAAGTGATGTCCTATGGGGAAAGGCCCTACTGGGAGATGTCCAATCAGGACGTGAGTACATCGCTGTTAACGAGGGGCTCTGCACAACACGCAAGTCAATCTCCAGTCTCATGCAAAGCCAGAGTGAAATGAAAGGACGAACAAATACAATCCGAACATTCTTTAAGCATTACTTAAAAATGTAAAGGAGTTGACTGAAAACTTAGACCTAGTCTTCTGCCAGTCTGCCAGTGCTGTCTAGGCCGGCAGTGACTTTCAGCAGTTTTTTTTGCAACATCTGCATTATGACGTATTTTGTCTGAGAGTTCATAGCAGTTTGTTTAGTCTGAGGTAGTCAGTCATTGATAAGGCAACGTTGAAAGGCAAAATGAAGAACATGATATTTATTATGTCATTAGTTAATCATTTCAAGTTCTTTTAAACAAAAGAAGAAATTGAATGTTTGGCTCCCAACCAAATCTGCTCTTAGGCTGTTATGTAGGGGAGCGTATTCCATTATAACTGATTTACAATGTTTTATGTTCCTTGGTGTATAGTGAGGGCAGTATAAATTAATAAGATGAGAATAAGTAACATTAAGAATAGCACTGAATAAGATGCCGATATGTGGTAGCTTAAGGTAACCAATGTCGCTAACCTGACCGCCGGTCACTTGGTGCTTAGGTGATCAAGGCAGTGGAAGAAGGTTTCCGCCTGCCGCCCCCCATGGACTGCCCTGCGGCTCTATACCAGCTGATGCTGGACTCCTGGCAGAAGGACCGAAACAACCGGCCCAAGTTCACCGAGATCGTCAGCTTCCTGGACAAGCTCATCCGTAACCCCGGCAGCCTGAAAGTCATAGCTAACACCACTTCAAGGTACACGGTCGCCCGCTCGTCCCGGACAGGGACAAACTCCACGCTCTCTGTCTCCTGCGGCGTCGCTTAGCCCACAACCACCTGCTCAACTCAGGGGGGACGAGCCCTGGATCGCTTTGTTCCCACATCGTAGCGTCACACATTGTGCAATAGCGTCCAATGAGGGGAGGAAATGGTTTCTGGTCCACTGAGGCTGATCTGTCCCTCGTTACTATATGCCAACACATTCTCCTCTTAAACAGCTGGCCTCCTTTAATTGGGTTTGACTACCACAGTGACCTATATACGAGTTTATAACTTAATGCCTTTTTCCTATTGGCAAACAAAGAGATGTTTACATTGACAGTTGCTGGCTTTCTCAGGATTACCTTTCAAACATGAAGAATAAATTTAAAACAGTGTTTTACTGCACCTATTTATCCGTTTGGCTCATATCAGTTTTATATGCTGTACTGTTCTAAACGAAAGACTTTGTGTGTAGTTGAGCGTGTAGCATAGACGTCTGTATTTATTCATATTCCAATAACTATTGATGAAAAGAAACAGAATTGTTATTATGTGCACTGGAGGGGAAGGGAAACAGTCATTAATCAGCTGGCATGCCAGATTTATGAATGAATGAGTCTCCTTCAGGGAGAGGAATATAATTGTATCTAGCATGTGTTTATTATAAGATTGCAAATTGTATTAATTGTAGCAATAGTATGTAGTAGTATATTCTTACCCAGCTACCCAGCTTGATAATCGATAGATATGAAAAACTATTAAACACTTTACGAGTCACAAATAATATAGTATTATGCTATTACTTATGTATTAAGTAGCCACAAACTAAGTCTTAGTTTCAGACTAATCCCATGTTAATTCATCATTAATGAATTGTGATGCATGTTTCATCTCAAGCAGTTACGATATTTGTTACTATATCTGTTAATTCTGTAAACCTTTGTGAACTATTGAAGGAACTACTGAAGGAACAAGTCATGGATAACACAAGTGAAATACTGATCTTATGTTTGTTCATTATTACTGAATCGTGACGCGTCTTATTTCAAGTAGCGACTGTATTTGTTCATGATTTGTTCGTGATTTGTATCTACTTAGTTATTGCTAAGTATTTATGACCCTGTCAAGTAGCGTGTTGCCTAGAAGGACAAAAATTTGCCTAATAGCAGGTTAATTGGGGAAGTTCTAAAAGGTCAAAATTATAATTGGTTAAAATGGATGAATCACAAGTGCTCATTAATTTTTATGTTTGGTTTATTAGAAGCTTTTCTTTGCTGTATTTCCTGCAGCCAGAACAAGTGATGGCAAAATGCAAAAACAATAATAATATTGATGTGCTTCGTATGACACATCTGTAGATGATTCATTTAAAATTTTGCTCAGCGTGAAGATTATTAAAATGTCAAAAAGACACCACCTAAACAGGTTTTGTTCTGTTATGGAATTTAATTCCAGGGTCTAAGTTTTTACTGCAGGAGATTTTATTTCAAGGATTCTGCCTATTGTGCAATATATGAAATATTATACACAGCTCTGCATATTCGTATTTTTCCCTTGTCTGGTGTTCTGCAGATTTGCATATCTGACACTGAATGTTAGCAGATCTTCAGTCATGACCTGAATTATATGAAAGCGAGTGAGAGCTCCCTGATTGCTGCTTGTGGCGAGTGGATTATATGTCTCTGATCAGAAAGTCCAACGTTCAAATTCTTGCATTGGTAGAGTGATTTCTCTGTTGTGCCCTTGAGCAAGGCCCTTAATCCCAAATAGTTCAGGGACTATCTGACCCTAGTTTCTCAAAAATGTATTGAACATCAGAACGTATGCAAATTAACAGTAACGATCAAAAGTAAACCAGAATTTCTTCTGTTCTCCAAAAAATCTCTCCTCAGGGGCACCCCAGCCATTCCTTTTTGTTATATATCATCACCAGCTCTCTTACTCAATTAAATAATTCAATGAGGTATTGATCTGCCAATAAAGGTGGTGTAGTGGTTGAGTCTAATGATTCATGGGTGTACTGGACAGTTGCTGCAAACACTTTCAAATACTTTGAAAGGTTTAAGCTGACATACTTTGACAGAAGTAGTTATATTGCTACATCATAATTTTACACCAGCGTTAAAACGTTAAAGCATCATTTATTTTCTTTGATTTGAAGTGTGTGTGTGTGTGTGTGTATGTGTATGTATGTATATATATGTACAGTGGTACCTCGGTATACGTCCTTAATCCGTTCCAGATCCTTGGACTTATACCAAACAGGACGTATAGCAAACAAATTTTTCCCATAAGAAATAAAGGGAAAATTATTAATCTGTTCCCATGAAAAAACATCCTATTGTTATTAACATGTTATACATTGATGGGGTTGTATAAAATAATTTAAACACGGCTTAATACTAAAATACATAAATATAAAAGCAATTAGATTAAATAAATGAAAATTTAACCTTACTTTACCTTGCTGAAAAAACACAAAAAAACACAAAATCACGTGAAAATTCACAGTGTTATAGCACAGGTTGTTCACTAGAAAATGGCGCACTGACGCTCGTGGGCAGTCGTGGCTTTGTCTCGAGAGAGGTAAACAAGGGTAGCGTGCGGTGTGGTAAATCATTTTGACCCATACAAGTTGTAGCAGGCAAGTCGTACTCCAAACAAAGGTCGTATACCAAGCAAACTTTTTTGCGTCCAAATAGGACGTATACCAAGTTGGACTTATTCCAAAGTGGACGTATACCGAGGTACCACTGTGTGTGTGTGTGTGTGTGGCGGTATACCGGTTGCTTCATACCGAAAACCGTTTTTTATTATTGTTGGTGGCGCAGCTGGAAACCTTTTCCACTGCTGCACCCCTAAAAAGTTGAAAATAATGAGACACTGGGATTGTCAAAAATCGATTCTCAGATACTAATCGATATAAAAAAAATACTCATTTTCACCATTATTGAAACCAACAGTGCGGTTTTTGCCTCATTCGCCACACTTCGCACAGCACCACTACAGTGCAGGCGCGCGTGCACGCACACACTCGCGCAGCCCCTCTCTTTCTCTCAATAGCCGCTGAACGCATTCGCCCTGGTTAACACACACACATGCCAAGTTGGCCGAACATATGCTGCAGCTGAAGGCACTTTGCAAGCTGCTTTAGCAAAAAAAATTTAAAAAAACACGCAGAAGTGCCGTTTGGAAGTCTTTTACAGACGAGCATGGAAAGGCTAATAATGTCGATAAGCCTTTATGCAAACAGTGCTACAAAGTTGTGGTGATGAAGTCAAGTAGCACGTCAAACATGGCGAAGCATCTTAAAGACTGGCATCCCGGTCTTTAGGAGAAATTTCGCGAGGTCAGTAAAGCTCGCGTTCCAACACTGAACTATTACACTTAACAAAAATGTTAACTTGGCCGGTGCACGCCTTAACATTAGCCGTTTATCTATAAGCAGTTAGCCAACAAACACGTTAGCCGTATGTTATCACTAAGGTAGCGGATAGGCGCAATGGCTAATAATAAAATAATATGGGTAACGCTTTACATTAAGTGCACCTTCAAATACATTCATTATGCATTCATAGAACATTCAGTGCACCTTCATAATGCATTCATAGAACATTAATAACATCCTAACATCCCTTAACAGCTTTAATATACATTAACAAACATTACATGATTATACAATTATAATGTTTCTTATTATTATATAATGTTTGTCATTAATATATATTACAGCTGTTAAAGGATGTTATGATGTTATGGTATACATACATGATGTTTATGACTGTTTTATGAATACTTAATACCTTATGGAGACGTACTGAACGTTTTATGAATGCAATATAAAAGCATTATGAAGGTACAGTTAATGTAAAGCGTTACCTAATATAGTTCATGTGGGAACAATGCAAAAACGTAAAACAAAAATGTGTCCTGTAAAATCCTGTAAAATGTGGTAAACGGCCAGTCATACTTAAAAAAAATATATACCGTCGTATACCATGAAACCGATATAAGTTTAAAAAATACCGTGATATAAATTTTTGGTCATACCGGCCAGCTCTAGTATACACACACGCATAAACACATATACAGTACTGTGCAAAAGTCTTTGGCATTCAAAGAAAAAGATGCTTAAATGATCTTAACTTTGGTCTAAAACTATGATGCATAAATATCATGTCATTTCCAGTATTTATTTGTTAATAGTTATGGAACAGCTAATGCTCCAGAATGTAAAAACATTATCCTCAAATGATATCCTCCATCTAGGATTAGATGCAGTAAAAGCATCCCGAAGCACTATGGCCACCACACATGACCACAGATTTGAGGTTTTGACTTTTTTCAGACATAACAGCGCCTTGTGATGGCTAAGCTGCAGTTTTTCCTCAGTTATCTGTAGAAGATTGTTTCAGAAATCCTCAGGATTATACTGGTACTCTTTAGCAAACTTGACGGGAGCATTTATGTTCTTCTTACTAAGAAGTCATTTTCAGTTGTATGGTATCCCGTTTCTGGGCGTTGCCTTTGTGGAGTCACATACACCCATCATGGAGACAGAGGCCTGCCGAATTTTGTGTGGATTTTTTGTGACTTCCTGGACAGTTTTAGATCATGAGATATTTCAGCCTGAAGGCTCTGATGGTGCTTTGGTGGAGCGCCAGTGGCTTTGAAACTGGAAGGCTTTGTACATACTTCCAGACTGATAGGCATCAACAACTTTTTTTTTTCCCAAAAGTTCTTCAGGAATGTTTTTTGATTGGTGCATGATGTGCCTTATCTGAGTGCTGACAACTTCATACTGCCCATAAGGGCTGAGGTTAGTCAGATTTATATCAGACAGGGCTGCTCCAAATCAGGCCTGGTTATTCACCACAGCATTTAACCAACTGAACTGAATTATCCATTTCTATGTTCTAGCCTAATACTACTCCAGGTTCCCCAGATGCTCTTAATTTTGCACTTTCTGCTGATTGAGTAGATGACTTATTTGGTTTGTACTATATTTGAAAGCAGTGCATAGCTCTTGCTCCAATACTGTTTATACCTGGACATTCACTGGAAGCATGTAATGTGCTATTTGCGTCATTTTTACATCACCTTGGACAAAACTGAATGAAATAAATGCAACTGTATTTGGGATGAGGGGGATCAACAATAACTTTACCCCTGAATATTGCGTGTTTATCAGCACTTGCACTCAGCTTTTGGAAATTTTTTGCACCTAGCCAAGGATGGGCTTACAAGGCCGAGTTTTATTAATATTTTTTCCACAACAACCACCAGGTTATGATGCATTACAGCATCTGGGCTAAGTGCTGGATATCTTTTGACCTAATATACCAGATTCAGCAAATATGAACATTTCAAAAATTGTTTAAAAAAATATAAAAAATCAGGCAGGAGGTAAATACTATTCACAGTGCTGTAAATACCCAGCTGAGTTAATCAAATGTTTTGCGTTTGCTTTTTCCTGTTGTGAAGAGCTGTTGAAAACATCTCCCCAGTGTGAACAACAGCAACAAGGGTTTTAGGAAATAGCGAAGCAGGAATCCGGCACTGTGGCGTATGACTGTTGTAAAATCACATTTTTTATGAAAAGACACCCAGCAGTTTTCTTCAGCAAGGGGCTCCGCCGGATTGCTTTCTTGAGATTTCACATTTCCTCTCGGTGGTGCATTTTCTCTATGATGACACTTCCGACGTGATGGAAGACGTAGCACAGTGTTTCTGCAGTGTGGGTGGGCCTTAGGACTGGGGGACGAGCTTGCCGTAGTTGGTAACATAAAGGGGCACAAATAACTTAGTTACTCTGTTACTACTCAAGTACAAATTATGAACTAATGTAGTTCCTGTATGAAACACATGAAGCATCATGATTGATTAATGATGAATGAACATGGGATCAGTATGTAAAGAACACTTAGATACAGGTCAATTAAGGCATAAGTAAGCATGTAATGGCTACATGATTTGTGCCCCCTCAAAGGGTTACGCTTTACTTGAAGGGACATGAATAATGTAGTAGTACACACTCACTTAATGCATCAATTAACCAGTAACTGAGTGTTTAAGTACTGATTCCATATTCATTCAGTAATCAATCATGACAGTTCATGTATTTCATGGGGAAACCTGTATTAGTTCATGATTTGTTCTTGAGTAGTAAATGAGTTAAGTAATTTGTGCCCCCTCAAGTGAAGTCTTATGTCTTATCATTATTAACTAAATAGTTAACTGCTAAGTAATATACTGCCTGAATGGAATACATGAACTGTTATGAATGATTAATGATGAACAAGCATGGATCAATATGTAACTAACACTGAGTTACTGTTTCATTAATGCATTAAGTAAGTGTGTAGTACTACATTATTCCATGTCCCCTCAAGTAAAGTGTGACCAAAGTGTTACCCCTTGATTTGTAAATCAGGTTTATTTCACGTCCAAGCACTGAGACGGGACTCTATGGCTGCATGCCATGAGATCCAGGGGTGACTCTCACTCCCAACTAATGCCCCCCCCCAGGCCTCCCAACCTCCTGCTGGACCGGACCAGCGCTGATATCACAACCTTCCACACCATGGGCGGTTGGCTAGAGGGCGTGCGGAAGATGCCTTGCCACGATGCCTTCAGCGGGGTCAGCTACAGCTCCTGTGACACCATGGCCAAGACTTCCGCCCAGTAAGAAGCCCCCTTCTGCAGTATAGCTTAGCACTGTTTCACGATCCAAAAGCTTATTTGCTCCAAACCAGAGCAGTAAGTACCTAAAATATACTAGTCTGAGATGTGTTCGAAACCCCTTTATTTAGGTCGATACAACATAATGCAGTCATCCAGGACTGGCTCAGATTGTTGGCACTCTATAATGAAGATTTCTATAATAGTAACAATGAGTATCTCCTTACCATGAATAGAATTTTCTGGTACTGATTAATTAAGGTTAATTGCTTAGACAAATTTGGATTAATCTTACCGAAACATTAGTTAATTAGTTAAAAATATCACGTTTTATGGAGTTTTCTTATCTTTTATATTGAGTTGCTTTTGGTCCTTTAGCTTGTTTCATTTGAATCTGTTTTGTTATTCAGCAAATGCTCACTTTACCTCCCAAGCTTGCTAGCTGCTTGCTCCACCCTGTTTATCCTTGTGTTCAGTAGTTTCAGGAGTCCAGTTTTCCCAGCCTGTTAAAGTACAAAGGCTCTGTGAATCAAGTAGAAAAATAAATGACTTGCATGTGTTTATGTGGGCCTAATATTGTGGAAAGCCTTTAGCAGTAATTAGAAGAGGTCAAATGAGACACAAATAAGCAAGGGACAGTTTCCCAGAGACTGTTTTCCAAACTGCAGACATCCATGATCTCTTCTACCACCATGAAAAATGAAATCGGCGTCCATCAAGTTTGTTTTTTGTTTTTTTTAATGTGGGAGTTCTGTTTTGATGTAAAACAGTAATGACTGCACTTAATTATGTCTACTTCTGTTCCTAGTCCAGCAACAATATAAAAAGAAGGACTTAAATAAAGCTGCAGTATTGACAGAGTCAGCTGCCTGCACACCGGCTAGCAAATTGAATCCAGCAGCTCCTGTACTTAAGGAACTCGACCGATTCCTGCAAGCTTCAAATAATAACCCCTGAAATCCCCCTTTATCCCGTTGATCGGGGCTTTTGAGTTACACTGAGCCGCGCTTTGCTGGAGGATAACTCACAGCACCGCTCTCTGGGGATCCGACATTCTGCTTAATTGATTTTGACAATTTATTGTGAATGATTTGACGATTCAGAGCCTTGTTCCAGGGGCACCAACTGGGCTAAATGTGGCACGACCTTAACACAGAAGACATTTTTTCGCGATTGTTTTCCTTTTTTTGATATAGGTAAATAATTTAAAGCCAGAAGCAGTAATTGTTCTCTCTCTTACCCATGAACCCATTCAGCCTAAAGGACTGTTATCATGTGCTAAGTGGCTAGTGTGTTCAGCTAGCTGATATAAAAGTTCATCTTAACAGCTAAAATCTTATTATAAAACAGACACCAATTTAAGCTATTCTAAATACTGTTTATAGTTACAAATTGCATAAAAAATATGAACAATATGTTGCATAATTGCCTGTGTTTGGAACTCGCTGAATAAACCGGATTCATCTGGCTAACCACCAATATGCTTCTTTTGGATCAAATCATTTTCATCTTTGGACATACAGTATATTGCTTTAGTGTATATTAGTTTTGTGTGCAGTTAAATGTAAAAACAGATGACACTGGAGTACTGACACATAAAAAAGCAGGCAATTTAGTAACTGGCATGAACTGTGATTGGCCGTAGCAGTCAGCATTTTGCTGAAACAGCATGGCTTAGTGGAGGAAGTAGGGGGAAGAATCGCTCTTCTCAGTAGACGCCTATTGTCCGTTATCTATATGCTTGACCATCGCCGAGCGTCCTCATGCCTCATAGTGTAAGTTATGAATCAACCAGCGCAGTAGACAGAGAGTATGGAAGGCCGGGGCGTGTCGCTGTCAATCTAAAGGTTTACTTTGTCCGTAGAATCTGCCTGAGCGATGTAAGGCCCGCAGCATCATGCCCTGAATGGGAGCCGTCCATGGGAGTTACCACCCTTTAACTCCAAAAGGCCCGACGGTGGGTTCTTGACCACGGCTTGCTGTGTGCCCGTGAGCTCCGAGCGGTCGCAAGAGCCAAAGTCGCACCGAGAGCACAGGAGGGCTGTGCTTCTACTAACATAGGTCTGCTTACACTAATGTGCTGTGTTAATGTCTCTGACCAGAGAAGGCTGAGCCCTGCCGGGCAGCCTGAGTGTCGTAACATACTAACTCCGCCCAAATCATTTCTCGAGTTCCTAGACCTCACCTGACATTTAAAGATTTCTGTGGAAAATTCAGTGTCTCTTATTTTAATGGTTTTCATATTTGTGCATGCAATTAATGCATCTACTGGCTAAATTCGTGAAGAAATGTAACAGCTTTAAGTTTATGAATGCTTTTGCTGCATGAAACTAATATGATGAGTGTCCTGATCACAAGGACCTCAGTTTATGCAGTACTGTTCCACTCACCAGCACTGAAGTGGTTTAACAGCTGTTGGAGATCAGTGTATGTAAAACGTGATGGCATTTCTCCAGGGTGCAATGCATATACAGCAATAATCTACAGTGACGTTAAGGTGCTATTAATTATTTCATTGGACGTCCTCATATTCCCACCACGTTCAGGGATTCAAAGGTTTAAACAATTCTCGTGTAGAATAATTAAACCCTGTTATGATTCTGAAATGGGAGCTTGTACTGAAAATAAACAAATAAATCAAAAATGATGTAGCGTGACAGAAATATGACCACTGCAGTATGGGTTAGCAAGAATGATAACATTTCTTTTTCCTTCCATTTAATTTAACTTTTTTTCATTAAACATTTGTTTTGCATTTAAAACAACAAAATGACATCATGGAACAAGCTTGCTTCAGGAATTTGGGGAACACAATAGATTGTTGGGTAATATCTACATGCACCCTGTTATGAACTTTTGCCAGTATGAGAGTACATTTAAAACCCCAGATATTTATTAACAGTGCAGTAACATTTAACCGTTTGGCTAATTAAAGCTGTATTTTGCAGTGATGCCCAGAATGCCTGCTGCTCTCCTGAACCTACTTTAAAAAATGTTTGAGTTTATCTAACAAAATTGTTAGTCATAATTACAAAAAAACATTTTAGTAAGAGTTGTAGTCCTTATTACTTTTCCTGTGACACTTCCGTGTATTGATATGAGAGGATATTTAAGCGCTGAGATGTGGAGGTGCAGTGCTGCACGGGACACGTATTCTCTATCATAGGATGACACCTCTCTGTTTCACAGGGACTTCTGCGAAGTTGGTATGACGATCACAGAAGCTCAGATGAGTGGCATCAAAACCCTCGAAGCTCACGGCAAGAACGGCCCCTGTTCCCGCGTCAGTCTGTGAAAGGAAAGAAGGCGAAGCGTCGAACTCAAAGGGCGAAAACGAATGACAAACGCTATGATATTTATGCAGATGACGGCTTCGTAGGCTACTGTCCCACCACCCAGGGCTTAGGGAAGAGCGATGCCCCTCCCCCCAGTTCCCTAACCCCACCCCCAGACATTCCGGTCACTTGTGTGATGTATTAACAGGAAGAGAGACAGATCTCCATGTCATCAGTGAATGTGCTGCTGGGGGAGGAGGCATGTTGATGATAAGCAGTTGTGACCAGTAAGCATGAGAAGATATCAGCTAAGGAAACGGCAAACGCTACATGACTGTATCCAGTTATGTCCAAGTGCTTAACACCAAAGCTTTTAATGGACGACAAGGGAGTGTTTAACACCTTTTGAAATGCAGAGTTAAAATAAGAAGAGCAACTCCCTTTGGTGGAAACAGCACCTGGACTCTGAGATAAATTAACTTCAACTAGCAGGTTGGGCCTCTTGCCTCCTTCCCTGGAGACTGGAGACTGTGATACCAGATCGACCTCCATTTCTCTACTGCTCCGTATGGTCGTTTTAGGCCATACAATCCTGGAATGAACTGAAAACAAGGCTTTATAGAACCTGAATAATGAACCTGAAGCTCAAGTTAAAGGAAGAAGCACGTGTGGTTTCTGGCAAAAGGAAAAATTGCATTTTTAGAAGGATGACAATAGACTTTTCTGGCAACTTGCTGATTTGTGTAAATATGTGACTGACTGAGTAGCGTTAGCCCACAAGTCCTCAGTGTCCACATTCAGGGATGTGTGTGGCGGGCAGTCGGGTGCACTTATCAAAGATATGTTGTTTAGACAATGCAGCATTTTGTTCAGGGATTTGATTATCACAGGTTTCTGTTTCCATGGCATAAACGATTCTTTTAAATAAAAGACCATGTACACTTTTTTTCTACACCTAATTGAGCAACTGCATCTTATCCACATGTTTATACCCATGTTTTCTAAGTATAGTTCACCTGGGCCACAGTCATACATGTTTGAGGAACTCCAGAGACGATCATATTTCATGCCTCGTAAAAGCAATTGAAGTTCTGTTTATTGGTTTTGGACATGACTTTAGTTTCCATTTAGCATGAATGATTCAATAAACATTGCAATGTTTACTTTTGGTTGTGATTCATCAGGACTGCCACTCTGATTGCTCAGATCAGTGGATCGAGTTCACGAAAGAGCACTTCTGTGATTATCGAGGGATGTTTATGTGAAGCGCAGAAACAAGCAAGCCAATGTGGCTTTTTACTCCGGAGCACCGAGTCATCAAGGTGAAATACGTCTGTTCGATCAGCGCTCAGGAAGCTGGCTTTAAGCTTGACGCCCCTCATCTGCAAATGGAAACCCAGCTGGACCCCCAGAATCAGGCCCGGGGATGCATTTGAC
>JAODLD010000104.1:1152909-1180745 GCA_026781065.1 Mormyrops boulengeri | reverse complement strand
TTATGGCTCAGGCCGGGAGACATTCATTATGTCTCCACTTCCATGCTTAATCACTCTGTGAAGGAGACACAGGCTGGTTTGAAGTGCCCAGAAGATGTTACGGAGGAGCTGCATTCTCATATTCCTCATGTCAGACGTGGTTTTTACTTCGTTGGATCCAGGAGCGGCTGCTGTCAATAGGAAATATCTTAGCTGACCAGAGACCCTGCTGCCTATTTTCTATCCCGACATGAACTTGTAGCAGATTTATTTGAGTGGTTTTGTTTCTGCTGCAGAAATGTACGGCATGTAGCACAGCTAGATGTGGCAGATCCATGTTTAGAAATGGCCCTACCTGAATCCTCGGGGAAGGCCAGGCGAGCAGAGACAGGCCTATGAAAGGATATGTACAGAGTGTAAAGGGACAGAACGGGAGCCCTGGCGCACGGTGAAGTTTCCCACGGCTTGTCGGCCGTAACGTGCGGCCTGGCTGCTCTGTACCTCCTAAAGCCATGGCGGAGGTGTGCTGTGAAGGCCCCACGCAGAAGCAACAGAAACCCAGAGGAATGCGGTGCAAGCTAATAAAGCTGGGACTTTAACGGCACTGCTTGTCATTTTTAAGGTGTGCCGTCATTCTCTGTCCTCTTGGGTGATCAAAGCTCAACAGAAAGGTTCCCCTGAGGAAAGGGTGGGAGTGGGGGGTGGACACAGTAACCACAATTCATTCTGCAGGAAGGGACAAATATTTCAAAAGACCCCTGTCTTTCTAATGTGCTGCTTTCTGAGTGTCAGCCTCCTCTCTGATGTTTTCTGAAGTTGTGTGGCCATTGCGCGACTTGTTGGGTCAATATTGTTTTAACAAATTCTCCTCAATGTAGCCCAAAATCATGAGCGCAAAAGGCTTGAAGAAGCATCCCATAAATGATTGAGATGATACCCTAAATGACAGACACTAGCTGGGTTAAATTAAGTGCCGCGTAGCACAGACCTGGGCATCACTTTACGGTGGTGTCTATCTCCAGAAGATGTGGAGAAGCCGTGAAGATGCCACCTCCTGACCCAGACTTGAGTTTTTATTACATTTTCCACCATCGCCGCCTTTTGCAGAGCAAATTATTAGTATTAGGAAATAGAAGCGAAAACTTGTTTTGTCTTATGGACACAGCTGTTGAAAATGTTTCTTTTAGAAGGACAATGGTCCATCGCAGAGAGATGTAGTTTCACTGCAGTTGTGTAGGTGGTGAAGCTTTAACTTGGCCGAGTGCTGAGTGGAATCCTACAGAGAATTTATGGAAAGTGAAGCAAAAACTGCTTTCCTAAGACATCTTCAAGCAGAGAGATCTTGAATAAATCCGTCAAGAAGAAGCGGCTAATGTTGCATTAAGCTGGCATGCAAAGCTGGGAGATACTTCTCCGGGAAAGGCTGGAAGTAATGCTTCACACAACACTGAGATCAGTGTCGAAATTCTCACGAAACGATTTTTCTCCATACATTTCAATAAATCGAAAAAACTAATTTACACGTCTTTGTAATCCTTTTCATTGATTTACAACCTTCAGCTTATAAATGGGCGATATGATTTTGGAAAATAGAAGTAGCATGAAGGCATCTGTAAGCCTGTATCACATTACAGGTGAAAATTGAACAAAACGTACTGTGTCATGACAAACCTTCCAGAGAGATGATGAAAAAAATCCTACATAATTTCCCTATTAAATGCACACCTGCGCTATTTGCTTCACTCGTATGTCACTTTGGACAAAAGCGTCTGCCAAATAAATAAATGTAAAACGTCAATAGCTGGGAATATTCTGTTTTTGATGAATAATTTTGTTAAAGTGCATTAGGTATTAAATTACACTAATACATATTCCCAAGGAGAGACGATTAGCTGATTGAATAACATGACGACCGCTTGTCTTACATGACTGTTGGGGGGCATTAGGACATCCACATGACTGTCACGGCATCGCAGTTCCCTGACATGCGGGTCGGGACCTGTCCCCCCCAGCCCAGAGGCTCTTTCACGCTCACATCCCTTTCCCATGGAATCCCTTTGCCTCGACTCACTCATCAATCATTCTCAGGATCTGCGACGCTGGGGGTCAATGTGACTCACTAAACACAAGTCTCACAACAAATATGCACTTCAGTGTATGTGCGGAGGACACAAGCAGCTGTCTGAGGTGGTCAGCAGTGTTCAGCTTCCCTGCTTTATCTCACCTCCGGGGTGGAAATGTTCTGGTCACAATAGCTGTCTTGTTAGGTTACATATGTGTGAAACATGTTGGACAGGATCAATTGGCAATATTTTACCAAAACTTACATAAAACCCTTAACGTGGGGAATAAATCCAGTTTGTAATGTGGCGGTTAGTGTCCTAAACTTCAATAGTGTGTGATGAGCATTATCGGGATAAACCATGGATCTTTCCAGAACATTGCCCCTGTTGATAAGAAGGCTCTCCCTCGTGTTTCATGACAATCCAGACTTTTTTACAACCCCCCCCACCCTCTTAGTCAGGTTACATTTACAATGATGGATGGTCCGGAAGAACAGCTTCAAGTGGAAGACTCAAGATCACAGCGACTGTTTTGAAACAATCTGACGTGCCAGAGGAACAATCGAGCATCCAGAGCTGGTGCCGAGCTGCATTCCGCACTTCCACTCTGCTCTGCTAGACTCATTTACAAAGGGATTGTTTGAGTCTGTGGTACTACATGGACTCATTAGTGAGAAACCCTATGCGAAATCACAACAGTACTTCATGCCGATGGTATTCCAACGTGGCAGATATTGCTCTGGCACAAGAACTGTTTACCTTCAGAGTTTGCATTATTTTATTTTTTTTTTTGCTCTCAGTGGCCACTTTTGACACAGCTGCGCAAGTGCTCAACCACCGCTTTCACACCGGAGGTCCATTTTAGATAAAAGACAAGTGAAAGCCTGCCATGTGATGTAAGGGATCTGAGCAACAGCTCTGGGGGTAGCGTCCGTGCCATCGGATGACTGTGGAATTACATTAGCATCCCTTGGGCTTCAGGGGGTGGGGTCCGCAAAACCGCCCTGTGTCTCATCCATGGCTCTGCCCCCATTAACAACTGGGTTTTTTAAAGGTACAATTTATATTGTGTTGTCCCAGATCTAAAACACATGGGCGAGTCTGTGCTGAAGATTTACTGACGCCTGTAATGTCCTCTTGTTTGCCTTCCACCCCACCGTTGCGGAGCAGATGCTCGTGGGAGAAGTGCACTGTTTCCTCAGCTGACCGTTGTTGTGATGATTTGTGGGAGACACCCGGACAATGCTGCCGTGTCTGCAGTGTGTGTCCTGATTGGCAGCCCAGTCGTTTGCTGTCCTAAGCCTCAATAGCTAAAAATGGAAACCAGATCACAAGGAGGACGCTTGGCAGCTGGTCGGGCTTTCAACAGGAAATTAAGCTCCAGCTAATTAATCAGAGCCACGTTGCGTATTTATTAAATGAGTCGCAGGTTTGACAGTTACAGCGTATTTTTACCTTGTCACTTAGCGGGGGGAGTCCCAGTCTGGCTCACACGGCAGGGAGAGTTTAGACAATGTGACTGCAGCACTATAAAGCCGTGTCTTGTTTTAGTGGCAGGAGTTTCAGTGCCCTAGAAACATCTGGAGGTCAGGGGTAAGAAGCTGATGGGGCTCCCCAGGATCTACACCGGAAAGCAGACAAAGACCCCACAGAAATGGCTGTGGGCGGCATGCTGGGAAGGGAGGCCGCGAAACAGGCGTGAAGGGGACAAGGGGAACCTGCCATAACTCACATGCTAAACAACATGGACCATGGGGTGCCACGGGACCCCAGAGAAAGCCATCCCAGCATCCTCAGCGCTTGGTCGCATGGGCCGATTCGGCGCGCTCAGCTTCACACATGTTTTAATTTGTTCCAAATCCAAATGTTGTAATACTCAAAGAGCTGGTAGCTCAACAGCCTCCCTCCCGTCCCTCTCGAGTTGCTGAGACGTCCCGTCTTCCCTCAGCATTATTTTGCCTATGAAACGCAGCCCACCCGAAGCACAGCTGCTCTTTCAGATCTACTTCCTTTTCAGCCAGCTAACAAGTAACAATTATAAAAGGCACTCGTCAAAAACAGCTGGCAGCTCTGCTTTTTCCTTCCATACTGTTTTGGTGTTAGGAGAAGCTCCTAAATCTTATAAACTGACTTCTTTTCAGGGGACAGCAGTCCTGACAGAAGGCAAACCAATAAACTTTGCAGGTAACTTGACAAACGGCTGCCACACACCAGTGGTGAGGGGACTCACTGTCCCAGGGTTTGCAGACGAACACACTAGGCTCCTCAAACACATGACGAAGTGCCGTCAGATTTCGGACTCGTGAGAAGGAGGTCCATTCTTAAGCGAAAGTCCCCGAAGTGAGGAAGAGCAGAATATAGAGCAACGTTTCCCCTCCAGGCTTCACTGGTCATCCACGCCAAGGCAAAGATATTTATCTCACCATTTGCGTTGCCTGACGTCCCTAGTGGCCAACATTTGGATTCCGGCAAGAGTCCCCTGATTAATGATGCTGATTGTCAAACACTTTTAGCAGCTGTCAGATCATTGCTCATTTCAGAGGAACAGCGCGTTCCATACAGGGGCTTTTAACACGCTGGCTTTGCCTCTCAGTTTGTGTGGACTGTATTTGCAGAATGAACTTATCAGGTTGCCATTAGAGCATAACGGAGGAGCTTAAAATTCCAGCATGTTTCTTTCCCCAGTTTTATGAATCACTTTTATCTCTCGACTCTGCAGCTGAGTTACAGTCTAAAGAATTTGTAAACATTGTTTAAGGAATTATTAAAATTCTGACGCAAATGCCTTGGCATGCTAGAAGAATAATTTTTCTTCTTTATCAATCTAATTGTTTTGTGAACTTTAAAGTATTGCAGTGCACAGGCCCTCTGTCAGACAGGCAGAAAAATGCTGATATAAATACCAGCTTGAGGTTTTACTGGGTAATTTGGAACATCGGTCTAGTTGTATTCCTGCTAATATTTTACCTCTAGTCTTCCTTTTGCTTTCAGAAGAAGGTTCTTTTTGAAACTCCATGTTACTCCTTCAAGGGGCTCTTGACTGAAACACTGTGCCTCTGTTTGTCCTCCACTTCCTTACCTGCACTGTCCAACACTGCTGTACACAGACTGATGTGCTGTTGTCTCTAGTAAAAAGTGCTCATTTTTTCTCCTGACCTGCTGTAACTGCTGCTACTGGAAACACTCGCTGAAAAACTATAGTTCCCTGTTTCCAACCACCCTCAGTGCTGGTGTAGGCGTAGGACTGTATCTGCTTGGCAGGTTATTGTGGTGTTCAACATACTGCGTCGGAAATGTTTTTCTCAACAGAGGAACTCATGTTATTTGGCGTCGATTCACTGCATCTTCCATTCAGGAACAAGTACTCTACAAGTTACATCTCTGTCCTTTGAACTTTGCATCTACGGAAAATATGCAAAGACCATCTGTGAACACTCCAGCGCTTAAAAATTTTATCATCATTTAAGTGAAAATGGAAAAACATGGTGTTAATTTTTTTATAATTCTGTTGCAGTTGTGCTGAGCTGCGTTCGTCTTCTCTGTTGTTGTGCCTTTTTGTTTTTGTATATTGTGCATTATTTTTCTAATGCCCTGCAATGTAACTGATAAATTCTGAACACCTAAATAAGACATTTTCTGAAATCCACCATGAGAAATATTATGCCAAGTGGTCCTCTGTGCCTATGTGTCAGTCCTGGGGGGGGGCTGGTGGCATGCGGCTGATATGCCGGCTGCGCAGGGCTCCCGTTCGCAGCCCTCCGGCGGGGGCTCTCTCGCCGACAGCTGGCAGACTCCTGACAGCACACAGATGAGAGGGGAATGGGCGGCTGGTGTGAGCGATCCCACTCGGGGGTGTCAGAGCTGCCTAACAGCGCAGACTCTGCATAATCAGGACCCGCTGCCGCTGCTGGGACCCTCGGCTGTTAATTCATTAGACACAGCAGTTGGGGGGGGGGGGGGAACCACAGAGTAACGGGGAGGCATGCGCACTAGAACATTCTTCAGGGTCTGTCACGCAAGGCACCATCAATCACACACCACACACACACACAGCCGTCTCTCAGGAATTCAATATGGAATGACAACGCTGAGCGCATTCCCTCTCCCTATGATGTATATTTAGGTGGCTTGGTGCATTCATCAGAAAGTTTAGCGAGGTAGGCGTCCCCGTCGCCCCCACTTATCGTCACACCAAAGGGCGCTGAGGAGTATCGTTTCGAAGGGATCAGTAAAATCTTCCTGATTCCAGGAAGAAACAGTCTTTTCTGAAAAAATACCTCAATAATATTAACATAGTAGTGTTTCAATAAACCGGTACCAGTATCGAGTACACAAGTACTTCCCCACTTACTGTCACACCGAAGGGCGCGGAGAGGTACCATTTTGAAAGGATTTGTAAAACTGATTCCAGGAAGAAACTGTCTTTTCTGAAAAAATACCGCAGTGATATAAATCATGAATAAAATTATGTTATTGAGCAATGTCCAAGACTCTCATTCTTTTGCCTTTTATTATCTCCAGCTATATTTAAGGATTGTGTATGTATATTCTAATGATGCTTTTCTGAAAATGAAGTAGTATTTCTTACATCGTAATACACCGTGCATGTATTTGACCTGACTTTTTACTTCAGCTTTTTACTGACAGCAGTATTACTGTAATTTGATCTCAAACGGTAGCTTCTTCATTAATCTTACTACTAAACGGTATTAACTAACTGATAGGAGCTTATTAGCCTGTTTAGCTTGTTCATAAATGCCCCGCCAGCCCAGCCCTTCTGCACTGCCTGTAAACCCTTTCAGGGAAGGAACCTTCCATTTGTGCCATTCGAGATGCGTAATGTGACCCCCGTGGGGCCTGGCGTCGCATTTCAAACCCTGTCCCGGCGAGAGCTGCTCCAGTGCAGCCGTGCTGCTGCAGCCCATTACCACCTTGCCGTCTGTGACTCACACCACCGACTTTGTTCCACAGCCACACACCGTCCCCCAGCGCATACAGCAGAGCCGCGTTAGCGACGGGAAAGGCTCGCGTAAACATCGTTTGTCATTGCGGTCTCTCTTCCGCCTAATCCAAAACAAGCGGAGTGACTTTATAACAGCCCGGAATCATGGGGAATTCTCTTGATGTGTCGGTCTGGAAATCCTTCACAGCAGTCGGAAAAAAAAGCAGGCTTTCCTTTGTGCTTTCGGCTGCTCTTTTGGGTGCTTTTCGAGAGAACTACATGAATTGCATTAAATTACTGATTTCTGCCCACAGGCATCTTTCAAGTAGTGTGGGCTTTGAGTGGAAACTGTTTCAGAAACACTGAGATGCTGTCATCTGTATATAATGAATAAAACTGTCCAAATGACTTCATATTTAGTAGTTATTGACCACTAGAGGTAGACATGGCAAATTCTCAATTTTTAAAACGCCATTACAATGGTACCATGTAAAAAAGTGGGAACAATTTATGACAATGTTTTAAATATTAATATAACCATGATATCGAATATTAAGTCTTAATATTTTATGTCATTGCTCTATATTGTATAGGTTGTCTAGTCATAAATGTCCTTTGTTGTTTTCAAAAGATATGTCCATAATTTAATCAGCTCTCAAACGTGCAGCTGTCTTTATAAATAAACAAGAGCCGAATAAATGAGCTCACAGGTGCACAAATGCATTAATATCAATGTACTTTCATCGCTCCCTTCCTCTTCCCTCAAGCCTCAGATCTTCACAGTAATCAGAGAGGAGGAGTCTAAGTGGAGTTTCGGGAAAGGCTCACCGCAGCCAGAATTTCCCAGAGTTGCGCATCTATCTGCAGGAAGCCGCTGTGCTTCCGAGCCTCAGCATGGCCAGGGGACATCCAAGGAGCCCCAATCTCCGCAAGAACCAGGGTCCCAGATGCGGACATATCCCCAGGCTCCATGACACAAATTAGCTAAATTTGGTAAAAGTCAAGTGCCCGCACCAGGTCAGTGCGACTCAGACCGGGGTAAACAGCAAAGAGGACAGCATGGGAAGGGGTCAGCTTGATTTTGGCATCCCACCCCCCACTGTCACCCCCACAGGAAGGGTTCCCAGTGCCCAGGCTCCATTTACGTTGATGGATTCCTAAATCGATTCAGGATGACACAAAGATACAGATCATTAGCAGCATGGCATTCGTCGGCCATCCAGCGCTGCCTCTGTTTCTCGCGGCTAAGCACTGATGTGGAGCGATCAGCGCAGTGTAAACAGCATGTAATGGGCTTGCACGCTAGCAGCCGAACACAAGACCGGGCAATTTGGTAAATGGCTTCCATTAGCAGACACCCTTGATCCTGCCTTCCTGTGCTTAATTTGCTGCCACACAGGACTCCAGGGTGGAAATCACACGGCTTTTGGTCAAGAAAGGCCAGAGCCCGGTGAATTACAGGGCAGGAAGCTCGAAGCGGGCAGAGTCTGGTCAAGTTTCGGGAAGTCCTAGTGTGACGTACATCGGTGCATTTCTTGGTGGATGTTTCCGAATCAGAGACAGATGCCCAACATCTCAGGCCACATTCATCAGGTGACAAAGACTGGTATGGTGAATATCCTCCTCATTTCACACTAAATATTCCTTTTTTGACAGTATTTGCATGCCAGTGCTACCCAGCGTTATCATTTATCACCTTAATTAACTTTGATACACAATTCTATCTCGTATGAAAGAATATAGAAAACCAATAGCGATCTGAACTTTTCCCTGACCACTGTGTTGTACTGCACCTATGGGTGATATAAGCATTCGTAAGGCTGGAAAATGAACCACAGCCAGAGTCTTCAGAAGACGAACGCTTTGGGCCCTATTTTAACGAACTAAAGCCGGACGTCTGAAGAACACAGCACAACGTGTTTTAAGGGGCGTGGCCAACCCACTTTTGTTAGTTTAACGGCAGAAAGATAGTTACAGTAACAGGCGCATGGTCCAAAAGGGTTGTATTAAGTTTCGTAATTTGTCATGGGTGTGTTTGATGCGTAACATGCTATAAACCAATCAGACTGTCGCCCTATATTCCCTTTAAGAGTCAGGTGCATGTGCAACTTGGCTGATTGCTATTATAATGCCGTATTTGCCAGGTAGTGCAGAAGAACGCCTCTCAGTAGAGGAAACAAATCTGCTCATGCACAGAGAGAAAGCATGCAAGTAGACCATCTATGGCAACAGCAAGATTCCACCAAAGGTCTGTGAGCTTCATAATTAATAATAACAATGACGGTAGTCCCCCTGTATCCGTGAGAGATACATTCCAAGACATACCACAGATAGCCAAAACCGTGAGTAATAGCAAACCATCTGTGGACCACATACATAATGTGATTTTCATGTACATCCATATGGTATATAGTACATTGTACATTATAATACTGCACTGTACTCTCTCGAGTGAAAGGGATTCTGATCTTTTAGCCTAATTCTCAAAAGAGCAATGAAAAAATATCATGTATCAAGGGATGATGGGGAAATGAAAATCATGCTTTTTATATCCCACAAAGGATGAAGGACAATGGAAAAACATAGGCTGCTATTACACATTTTACAATGAAAAATATTGTATCATGTACCTGTTGTGACGTTTAGCAGCAGGAGAAGGACGACCTGAATACAGGCTGTGGTTGGGTAAACCCCTCGCAGGGATGTTTATTAAAGGGAACAGCCACACCCCAAGAGAAACACAGGGGTCAGGCAGATGGAGCGGGCTGGACGTGACACCAGTACATAACCTGTAATGAGAAAAATATCTGTTTAAAAGATCTTAGCCGATTGTGGGTACTCACCAGCTTACAGCTCGTACTTGCTTGGCAAACAGTTTGAAACTTATGAATCACTTCTGGAATTCCTAAACTTTTTTTTTTAACTGAAACTGCGGATATGGGGGTCCCACTATAATAATTAGCCAACTTCAGTCGTCATTACTGCGATTAGCTAATTATGATGAATATAATGACTAACCATTACGATATATTTCTTAAAAAAAAATTTGATGTACACGTTAATGATTTTTCACATCAAATATTCAAATTTTTCACTATTTATCTTTTGCACTGTTTGTGCACTGCTATGCGTCCCAGTGTGCGTATCAAGCAGTGTATGAGATCTGTGCATGTGCCAATGTAGTCACATGTTGATAACGTGCCCTTAAAATAACAGTGAAATACCAAGCCACTTGACTTCAGAAAAGGTTTTCGTCAATATTTGTTAATAGCGCTTTCTGCTGCCTTTAGATAGTAATATGACAACAATGCACCGGACTCCGCCTCATTTTAAGATCAACACGCCCACAGATGGCTGCAGGTATATTTGCTATTTAAACGGACGAGGGCGCTGGATGGGAAAATGAAAGCCGCGTCTGGCTGATGCTAGCAAAGACACTTGTGTCATGCCTGGCGCCACTTTGCACCGAGTCTAAAATGAATTGCAGCATATTTCTGCTGCTGAAATAATAACAACGTTCTTTTAGCAAAAACAGGCTTAGGTTAAGGACATCCGAGTTCCTCTCGAAAAACAATGTTTTGAGGATAACCCTTTCGAAGGATCGTGTGCGTGTGTGTGCGCGTGCTTGTGTGCGTGTGTGTGTGTGTGTGTGTGCATTTTTTTATTTTATTTTCTCTTTCCAAAGTTGAAAATATAGCATATTCAAGAAGTAGCTTTGAGATGCAGAATGAAAAATCTTCCAGAGCAAAGTTCAGCCATCCCATAAAAATCAAATGGCATTCGGAGGCAGACATAGTTACATAGTTGCCCACATCAAATAATATTACCAGCCAGCTTATGTTTGGCTTACAAGTCCTGCCCTTTAAAGACCTGAGTTCAGGTGAAGCATCCAGGCTTCTTGAGAAGAAAAAAATACAGAAAACAATGATCACCCATTAAACCAACCACTGTAACCCCAGCTAGGGCATTTTTTCATTTTAGTACCATCCTTTCCCAATGATAAATATGATAAACACCTCCACCCCCACCACACTGAGTGAAAAAAGAAAAGCAGTTTTGCAGCCTGTAATCAGATACAGCTTTTCTGCTTATATGCGAGTGTTAAGTGTGGGCTGAGCTGGTAATGGATCTCCATCATATTTAGGTCACCTGGGGAGAGAGGCAGTTCAATAAGCGTTAACTCTGTATTTTCAAATGAGAGAAATAATTGGTCTCAAATCAGATTAGCATGGTGGAAGGGCGCACAGAAAAAAGCTGAAAATGCATTTAAATACTTGACCTTTGATAAGCAGGTTATTTTAAAAAGGAAAATTATATTTTTAACCAATATACAGTATAAATTGTGCTTTTTTACAGAAAGACTTCAGCGGGCAGTCTACAGGCTGATACTGAGGGATAATGTGGGAAATGGATTGAAGGAATATATTTAATAAAGCCAAAAAAATCGTATTAGACAGAGACACATCTTGTGAGAAATGGTGTTCCTCGCCCATTGAATGAACTGGCACATTCTGCATATCGGCGTCTCCGGTGCCCCAGTTAAATAACAGTAAATATGTAAAATGGGCAGCCAAGCAGTTGAATAACCTCCAAATGCATAAAAGTGAAATATGACCAGTATTACAATAATCCCGTGGTTTATCCAACAGCTCTTTTCAGTTTACATCTCAATAGATGCATTGAATATGATACATGAGGACATTGAAAGTGAAAGTGAAAAGGGTGAAATTGACATTACAAAGGGCCTTCATCACTATCCAGCCCCCACAGAATGAGAAAGATCTTCTAAAGCCAGAAGTTACAGCTTCAAAATCACATAGAAGCTGAAGAATAAGGACATAACACTGAAAATGATTAAAAACAACGGCATACAGGTGGAACCACAAAGAACAACCATATGGATGCACACCAGGGTAGGGTACTGGCTCAGTAGACAGCACTGTTGCTTATCCTAGTTGTGGGCTGGAGTCCCACCTCCTCTCTACGTGTGTATTTTGTACACATTCTTATGGTGTTGGGTGGCTCTATGGCCAGTGAACTGGTTTCTTCCTGCAGTCCAAAAGCAGTTAGGTGAACTGACTTCTAAAAATTGTATGTGCTCTGCAACGGACTGGCATCCCCTGCAGGGTATACCCCTGCCTTATGCCCTTTGCTGCCTTGGATAGGTTCCAGAACCCCCAAGATACTATCCAGGATAAGCAGTTGGGAGATGGATGCATTTACATACATTTCAAATTAAACTATTTTATGTAAGCACTATAGAAAAGCAATTACTATAAATGCACACCTATTCACACTTTCATCTCAGGAAGTTCTGTATAACGTCTGACAGTAGCTTTGGTTATATCCCTTCAAACAACAAACTGTATATTCACAAATGTGTTTAAAGAGGCGCAAGAATCATAAATAAGGGTATATCTGAAAAGGACAAAGGACACAAGCGCTCTGGGAGCGTAATTCTTCCAAGCCCTTCTCAAATGAGGGTCTGATTTCTGTATTAAAAAATGTCAGCTGATCAATTACCAGAAGGCTAACAATGAAGCATCAAATCAAAAAGGT
Organism: Mormyrops boulengeri; assembly: GCA_026781065.1. Lineage (NCBI taxonomy): Eukaryota > Metazoa > Chordata > Actinopteri > Osteoglossiformes > Mormyridae > Mormyrops > Mormyrops boulengeri. The sequence continues at coordinate 1,168,202 of JAODLD010000104.1, read as the reverse complement.
GGTTTGGCTTTCCAAGCCATGTTTATCCCCAAGTAAAAAGCAATAAAAAGAAATGATGGATGAATGGATGGATGGATGGATGGATGGACGGACGGACGGACGGACAAGCCAACAAAAACAGGCCTGGTCTCACGGGAGTTGGAGCAGATCCATCCCTGGAATTTCTTTGCTGTGTCATCATATCTTCCAAAAAAGTGCTGAACCCAATTGATGAAGGAATAGTATCATAGAAACACATTATAAACATTCACAATTTGCATGCGACGAATACTTTCCAGCAATAGTTACCTATCAAGAAAGGATACACCAATGGAATACAGCGATAAAACATCACACTTCAAGATAGCAATATAGGAAGGTAATTTGCTGATGATGATCCTGGTGGAAAAAGATTCAAAAAAGCTAAAATGATTTACCTTTACTACTTCAATGTTTATTTTCTAAATACATGTAATTATATTTTGGACCCTGTGAGCCTGATCAGGATGAACAGTTAGAACATGGATTGATGGATCAACCGATACTTGCATTAATTCATCAGCATTAATCTAAAATGTTTTTCATTGTATAAGACTGAAAACAGCCTTTATATATGTATGTCTTATATCTTCATGATCAAACAGTTGTGCAAAGTAGTTGTGCTTGTGTATGTAAATAGTTTGATACATCATTAAATCACTCCCCCCCCCAATACATTTCTGGAAAATATATGCATATTAAAGAGAAATGGAAATAATTAAGCTGAGGCTGGTGGTGTGGGTGTCCATTAGGCGAATTGAACGGCACATCTGAGTAGCTCATCTCTGTGGCATCCCAGATTGACATCTCTCATCTATGGGCTGAGCGAAAAGTTTTCTGACACTGGATTCAAAGGTTATTTGGGTGAAAAGTGATTCTCTGCGCAGCACGAGTCCTTCTGGTAACCCTGTTCCACTGGACAGGAAGTCATTATTTTTATAGTGAGAATTCAAGAAATTAAAATGTACACATGAATGAAAAACTCGATTTAGAAACCGAAATGAAAAATGCGACCTTTTCTAGGTGTTTATACAGATATTGATAAAAATGTTATTATTTTCATTACATTGTCTATCAGCCTGCCCACAATACAGGGAAGTTTAGAAAAAAAATCCATTTATTCCAATTTACGCATGAAGTCATTCAGAACCTTTAGGAATCCTTTGAAGGCACTGATATTAACACCCACTGCAGTCTGACACACTAGAGTTCCTTTGACCAAATGAAAAAGGAGAAAAGCTGTCAAAAAAAATTATCTTTAAATCAATGGGGAATGAGAGTGGAAATATTGCATTGGACCATCCCAGAACAGAGATGCATTCCTTGTGGATTAGATGTTTTTGGACGAGCATGTCAGAGTGCGAGTGGAGACTCTGCTGCTTTTCGAATTTTTTTATGAAATTTCGGGCAGGCGTCTGCATGTGTTTTCTTTTCAGGAACTGCACAACAGAGAATTAAATGTTCACAGCGATGGCAAAACTGACAAAAAAGAATGAAGGGCATAGTGCTGTTCCCCACGGTAAAGACGCTATTTTCTCCCTTTCAGCCTGGGACATGATATTCCTCAATCGATTAACACTTCAGCAGGTGAGGCAAAATGTGTGTGTGTGTGTGTTGGGAGGTTATGTATATATTATGTTGTGGAGACCAAATGTCCCCACAATGTAATAAAAACCTGCTATTCTGACATTGTGGGGACATTTTTTTCAGTTCCCAAAAGGGAAAACTCAATTTAATAAAAATCTGCGACAGCAATCAAAAAACTAAAAATGCCAGGTCTTGTATTTTGTTTGGTTACTTATGGTTAAGTTTAGGGCCGGGTTGGGGTTAAGGGTGTCATTGCTGGGATTAGGGTTATGCCCATAGAAATGAATGGAGAGTCCCCACAAAGGTATGGATACAAACGTGTGTGTGTCTGTGTGTGTGTGAGTCTGTTCATTTTCACTCATGTCTGTGACATGGTATATCCAAACTTATAAATAGCATTTAGCAGAGAATTTGAGGAATCATTTAGCAAACACAGAAATTAGCTTCACCCAATTGATCCTTTTAAGAAACATCTATTAACATCAGTAAGCATCCTGTCCTGCCTCCAGGTTGGATGCCACTTCTGGGGGGTCTCGCATCCTGATAGAATGAGCAGTTCTAATGACTGATCACCTGCTTCCCTGCTCATACTGACATTTACATGGTGTTCTGGAGTCTCATAGCGCCCAATTCACGTGGCCAACTGCCGGGCCATTCGACAGCCCCTGTGGCTGACTGCAGATTCCACGCAGACTGCCCCATAGTTTACTTTCGCCCTGAGTGAGCGGAGACTGCTAGAGTCCAGATGTCCTCTGATAGAGTGTGAAGGAGACGGTTAAGAGGTAGCAGTGGACAGAGGCAGGACGATGAAGGCTGGTCGTGTCCCAGACACCTCTGAGGATCAACCCATTACCCATGTTTTAGCATAGCACTACAGTTTACATATTCCTGTAATTTACTAACACTGACTCAAACCTTTCAAATAAATGGGATCTCAATGGTACCATATTCATTATAAGACAATAATCACTGGTGTTATATATATATATATACACACACACACACACACACACATAGTGGGCAAAACAGGGGATATGGCCTTAAATTAAATAAGTGAAAGCAGAGGCTGTTAGATTAAGGGGTCAGAATAATGTTGTATATACTAATGACATTTTATTTAAAAAGAGCAGCAGGAACTATCTGATGAGAGATTTATTAATACTCCAAAATTATCAGCAGGAATAAGAGTGCGATAAAGACTATAAACAACTACATTCCCAGTATAAAATTGCCATGCACAGTGGCAACAGACAAGCCAAGGGATGGATCATTTCGATGAATTCGTTTAATTATGAGGAGTATATTCTGGTGAAAACTGAACTGTTTGAGGGAATCCGAATGCATGATGAAAATGCATTGCTGCAAAGAACAGAGGCCTCTCCGTTAGAGCAGAGTGACTGCGACGTGCCGGGTGGCCGGCCTCTTCATAAGCTGCTAGGCTCCATGGGGAGTGAGACTACTGCACACTTTTTAATCTTTTTTAAAGCAGTTAATATTGACGACTCAAAAGCACAGATATCTCTGTTTCCCAACACGGTAGGTGTTTGAAATAAATAGTGAAGACAGGAAAAGTTTCGTTACTACTGTGATAACCCTTAAAATTATTAATAAAATTAATATTTGTGGTTGTTTATTCTGCATGTATTTACATACAACTAGAGACTAGAAAATAGAGCGGCTCATTTTTCTTTTGAGATATAATAATTTCACGTTGTGTGAGAGGAATTTTTAATTCTCTGTCGCACTCCACCCTATCCTAGGTATTACATTTTTACTTTTAGCCTAAATTAATTTAAAAAGAAGCATTTTGTTATTGATCAGTCGGTCTTTTAAAAATCAAACAGCTTGTGAGTATTGCGCTTTCCTGGGGGTATTAACTGCCACAGTGATACACCTCATAGGATCTGTTAAAACAAGGTCTTCCTGAGTTGTAAATCCTGTTTCTGGGCTGCAAATGACATCCGTTTCATGACAAGTACCTACATCTCTGTGCTTTAGCCCATGTTGTTCATTCTCATATGCGGGACTCAGATCTGCAGTAATTTTCTCACTTTATATGAAAATAAAGTTTCTATCTATTTTCTGGCTGCTCGTCTTGACCGTGTTGGGCTTGAGGTTGATCCCTGAACAAGGCAGGGCCGCACCCTAGATGGAATGCCAGTCCACCGTAGGGTGCACACCTACACTCACAAATTGCAGGCAAATTAAAGATGCCAATTAGCCTAAGTGTTTTTGGACTGTGGGAGGAACCTGGAGTGCTCACAGGGATCCTGTGCCGCTAACGCCAGCAGGGGTGGAATTCAAACTCACGGCACTGGAGGTATGACTGCTATCCACTGAGCACCCTGCTGACCTGACATTATTTCATATTTTACATATTTCTGTTTCAGGAAATTGGCCAATACGAATTTTAGGGAATCTGTTAAATGCTAAATGTTAAGTTTTCGTCCTGTTCCTGTTTTCTGTGTAAGTCTTGTTCTTGTTATTACATTTGGAAAATTGTAATCTGATCACTGCCACCTTCATGCAAACTGTCAGCATGATGGTTATCTCACGCTTTAAATGACAAGCAGGTGTAAGTGGATACACAGGCTCACCTTTGAAAAGGGTGGCTGTAAAGCCAAGGAAGATCCAGGAGTGAAATGCAATTACCAGTCACACGTTCCTTGACATGTATGGAAAGAGACACAATCTGGTTTTTATTCATGATTAGAAGAGCCTAAACCCTATTGTTAATTACACTTCTCGGAGAACACCAACAGCCAAAGGCAAGGGGAGATGATTTTTACCATTGTTCCATAGAGCTATATTATTGAAAAATGATAATGTGAATTCCTCTCCATATTGTAAAAAAAGAAGCATTTAACTTCCACTTTCTATGCAGAGGAGAATGCTTATGCTGCCGCCCTGCATAAATGACCCCGATTCTGAGAGGCAGACCCCAGTAAGTGATGTGGGCATTCCCAGATGTGCCCCTGCAATGTGACAATGGAAAATGGCTGATGAAAGAGCCTTCCTAATTGAATGGTACCGAATCACTCTTTTCAAAACGACTTAACAAAGATAGACAGTTTTTTTATTTAATTAACCACACTCAAGAGATTCCCCTGAGGACGGAAAATAAAATACACGGCGCATTGTCGGTTGATTTTAATTTTCCACAACACTGTGGAGTGTGGTTGGGTCTTTCTGATCTCCTCGCTTCTGCTGCTCATACTCTTTACCTTCAGCCACACAGGTAGGTGACTATTTAAGGTAGTGTTTTCCAATCCGGTCCTCGGGGACCCAAAGACGGTCCAGGTTTTTGCTCCCTCCCAGCTGTTTGGGGGTCCTCAAGGACCCGGCTGGGAAACACTGATCAAGGTATTGTAACAGTGCTGCGGCCGCGATGCCCCGGCATTCCATGGATGGATCATAGTGGTGTGTGGTTCTCCTCTGGATTTTTTTGCCATGACGCACAGTTTACAGCAAATTCTTTTATGGGCTGGATAATTCTTACAACAAATCTGAGTGAACCTGAGTCACCCTATCTGTTTTTGCCTCGATTTGAAACTGGCAGTTCTTTATGCTTGGCTGGAAATGTGGTTTTGAATCTTGCGTAAAAAAACAAGGTCTCTTCAGGACTGCAAGAAGTGGACTGAACAGAAAAGTATAGGCTCATTGACCTTCCACTCTACATCCTCTTCCTGTTCTGAACATTCGACAACTTAAAGATTTTTTAAAACTTCCCAGAAAATCCATACCTGAAGCTCAGCTAGTTCCGGATATGACTTGCATGATATTTGCATGTGTGAATTAAAATTTCTAATTCCTGGTTTCTCCAAAGGAGCTTGATGACCCATCTCAGGCTCCCGCAATTCCTTTCATCTCCCAGAATCTCGCTGAATATTTCATACATGTGTGTGAAAGTATAGGCCAAGAACAACACAGCAAACAGCAAAACGGGTGAAAAAAAACTTCAATAAAAGCTCACTTTATCAAAAAAATATATATATGCATGCAGAATACTTCATATTCTGCTGAAAAAGTGAACTGAATGTAAATGAGCTAGTTGTGGATAATTAAGAAACAAAAATAGTTTTACATGATAAAATAGACCTACTCTAGCTGATATAGATATCATCGTCAACCAGTTATGAATACAGGAAAAAATAAATGACATGTGTGATTCCATTATTAAGAAGTGTCACTATTAGATGTCTTCAGCCGGTAGCCTAATGTGGGCCAGCCAAGGTCTTTTTCTGATGAGCTGAGGTCATCTTAGCTTTTGACTCCCACTGTGTAACACTGGTAATGGTCACCACCTTTATGTTACTCAATGACATTTTTCCACAGGGAAAACATAGATCCACAGGCAGTTGAGTTATTTGAAAAAATAATAAAGCTACAATCATTATCATGGCTCCTCTTAATAGATATATTACCTTGAGCAGAACGTTCGCATGAACAAAAACGTGACCTTGACATATATATGATATGCATGCGATACCTTGAGATTAATTGCACTTTAATTGCATCAGGAAAGTGACTTGAGGCCATAATTACATATTTTCATTTCATGACAAAGAATACATAATTCAAAAATAGCAGTAAATGCACATGCTATTAGCTGGAGAAAAAGTCCCAGGAAATTAAAGTCATTAAATCCCAGAAGAAGAGGAAGAAGGGAGAAAAAAGTACATCTCAAAAGACAAGTAGAGAAGATGGTCTTCAGATAACCTTGTGAAGGGCTGGCTGGAGAACACACCAACTTCAGGAGCGGCAGAAACTTTGGACACGTCTTATACCTGCAGCACTGAATGGTCGGATTTTTGCATAGCATTAGCTGTATCTGCATATAGAATCAGTGTGCTTTGCATTTTAATGCAGGGCTGATCATTAACAATATCCTCCTACCTGTTTCATGGTCATTTCTGCAGTTTGGTGTGTGTATATGGGCGCTTTGCCGTTTATGACTGGAATATACGAGCCATGCATTCCTTTTGTTAGGAGCCTCGTAATCCATCCAGGTTTCTCCGCCTCATCTGTATTGTTTGCCATTGTCTTGCAAAGCGTGTTCAAAAACATGCAGAAAAGACATGACTTTGGCATTGAATCTAAAGCTGAAAATTAAACATTTTTGTCTAATATTCAAATCGTCTGCCCTGTAAAACGGCTGCTTTCATGTTTTTTTTTTTTTAATTCTGTTTGATGTTTTAAATTAAGTTGTAATAGAAGTAACTGAAAACAAATAGAAGTGAGCAGGCTGAATTGTATTATTATTATTATTATTAATATTAATATTATTATTATTGTTGTTAATGTTTTTGTTGTTAAAAGGTAAAACAGCAGCATTCCAGGGATACTGCTTGCTTGTACAGTGGATGGTTGTTTCCAAAGAGAAAAGTCAAAAACAGCAAAGTCACAATCCCCCATAGGACATTATTTGTCCTGGTAACTTGTACAGTAGCAGATAGACTGTCTAGTTCCTGAAGGACGCATGGAACTTCGTCACTGACGGAATTGGAATCCAGAAGGGGCAGTTTGCAGTGTTAATATTGGAGCGATACGGGCTGGCTTACTTTGTCTAATGAGGACCCATGGCAGCACTATTTTGGAAATGGTGTAATTAATTAGAAATTTTAATTATCCATTCATCCATTCATCTATTTATTTATTTATTATTCATTTTTATTTATCCGATATGGCAAATGAAAGCACAAGCATATGCACTCTCTTTGAAGAAACTGAGATTATATATGATGCCAGGTTCTGGTTTTCCCTCCATTTGTGTGCAAAAAAGTTCTGCATATCATTTTCAACCCAGTGGAAAAAAGCCATTAATCTCCCAGTATCGTCATCCAGTCGTGATTAGATCTGTGCTAATGTGCAGCATCAGGGCTGAGCGGGGAGAGGAGCTGAGGACTCGCGTATAATGGCCACACATTAAATCTAATGTGCAGGAGAATTGGTGTAGCAAAGAAATTGTTTTATTTCTCTTAGGTGTCTAAATGAATGAGACCTTTTTATAGGGGAGTGAATAGATTTTAAAAGACATGTCCAGGGTACCTTAAGTAATACTATTTAACCTGTCTGAGAGCATGTGAGTCTAATTATTTCACTGCACATAAATTTTAAACAGGAATGTGGCCAGCTGATGTGGAATCTATGCTGCTACAGCTCCCTCTGCTGTCAATAAATACAAACTGTTTTTTGTGATGCAGGTCATTTTTAAAAAGAGCATTTCATTTACATTAATTCTGCACTATGATTTTATTTTCATTGCACAGAATTAAGCTGAATATCGAGCTCGATGGGACAATGGGAGGTAGTAGGTTCATATAACACATGGCATCTTTCTTAATGTATAAAATATCGCAAGTCAAGCCTCAGAAAACTAATGCAGATTTGCTTCAGAAATTTAGCTACAGCATCAGATCCCTGGGAGGTGCATATACACAGTACATTTCTGGATTGTCATGCTGTGCAACACAACTACTCACCTACATCCTGTGGGATTAAAAAAAATGACTGGAGGATAATCCATTAACATATAAGTGATGACGGGCTTCAGAACGGTGTAAAATATTTCCTATTGGTTTATAGGCTTAAGGAAAGTCACATGTGCAGTGGCTTGTGGGAAAATGCCTGTGGCTTTTTAGCATTCTGACACAATATCTACATATTAGTGCTGCAAACCCAATCTAACCAGGCATAACATTACTATTTGGAATGCATGCTTCCTCCATGAACCTATTTGGGAAGGACAGGGAACATGTTGAATCACAGGGCACAGGCTAAGGACAATGTATGGATGCCAATCCGTCTACAGCGCATGCCACTGGACCATGGGCACAAACTGGACTGGATCAACCAGAGGAAAGTCACAGGAACACAGAGAGCATCCAAAGTCCATAAAATACCACCAAAAGATACACATGATATGCAGAATGTCAATTATTTTTGCATCTGTTTCATTGTATGCATTAAAAATGTTTGTTCTGTAGAATATAAAGACATAATCTTAAAAGAAATAAACAAAAAAATTATTGTTATTAAAAATGTTAAGAATTTAAGAACTAATTAAGAATTAGTTATAAATCAGATTATGTAAATCCAGCAGGAATGTAGTTGTAGATTCTAAAGTACATGCACATTCTGTGTCTAAAGTAAAGCTTTCTCTCAAACACGGCAGTTTGTTAACATTAAATTGTTAGCCTGTCAGGATAAGAATATCAGACTGTGGACCTCAGACTGCAAATTTCAAACTGTGGACTTCAAACTGTGAACCTCAGATTGCAGACGCCAGACTGTGAACCTCAGACTTCAGATGCCAAACAGTGGACACCAGACTGTGAACCCCAGACTGCTGACTGCGGATGCCAGACTGTGGACCTCAGACTGTTGACCCCAGAATGTGAATCACAGACTATGACCCCAAAACTGGGGACATCAGACTGTGAACCCCAGACTGTGGACGCCAGACTGTGAACGCCAGACTGTGGACGCCAGATTGTGAACCGCAGACTGTGGACGACAGACTGTGAACCCCAGACTGTGGACGCCAGACTATGGACACCAGACTGTGAAGTCCAGACTGCGGACGTCAGACTGTGGACACCAGAGTGTGAACCCCAGACTGCGGACGCCAGACTGTGGACACCTGACTGTCAACCCCATACTGCGGACGCCAGACTGTGGAAACCAGACTGTGAACCCCAGACTGCGGACGCCAGACTGTGAACCCCAGACTGCGGACGCCAGACTGTGGACGCCAGACTGTGAACCCCAGACTGCGGACATCAGACTGTGGACGCCAGACTGTGAACCCCAGACAGCGGACGCCAGACTGTGGACCTCAGACTGTTGACCCTAGATTGTGAATCTCAGACTGTGAACTTCAGGCTGTGAACCTCAGACTGTGCACACCAGACTGTGAAGCTCAGATGTTGGACCTGCTGCTCAGTTTCTAGTGAAAATCCCCACTGGATCCATCTTAACAGCAGATGTGACAGGATGACCTCACTGCAATTACCGTTCTCCTCTGCTATGGGACAGGTGTCAAAAGCCATCTTGGGGAGCAGGTGGCCAAAGGGGCATCTGAAAATGATCTGCAGGGTAACAAACAGTAGCATCCCCCATCCCTTGCAATTAATGTAACACTATCACAGTGGACTATTCTTACTCAGAGATAACCATTCTTTTTCAGGAAAGGATTAAGATGCGGAGACTTCCAGCTCAGATGAAGTGGGTTCTGAAGGAGATTGGATTTGTTTTGGTGAAACTGTGTGCAGGGTCAGCAAGCCATGCGGCTGGGGTGTAATTCATACTTTGGAAGAGAAGAATATTACAGTAAAAGCCAGGAATTCATTCATTTTACCTCCTTTTTTTAAGAAAGGTAATCTTTAATGCTAGAGGACGTGATGCTCTTTCTAAAACGTTCAATATCTTGAGTTTGGATAGTATTAGGTGTCATTAGTTTATTCAGAAGTGTGACCTCAATCTTTTCTCTGTGAATAGTTCTTTTAAACTCACCCATCATATGTGCCTATAACACATGGTGTATTTAATGGTGTATTTTATATGTGTGATGCAAAATGGCACCTTACCCTACATACCTCATCTCTTTGTCTTTTTTTGTCCTTATGCTTGTACTGCTTCATTTAAATTTGGCATTTTAAGCTGTTAAAATCTATTAAATCTGTTAAAATCTGTTAAAAATCAAGATTAAGCTGTTATTTTAATCGTGTATGGTGAGAGCTGTGCCTTGGCACAATAATTTCCCACAGGATGAATAAAATTTAATTTAATCTAATCTAATCTAATCTAACCTAATCTAAAACACAATAATCTGAGAAGATAATTTAACATAAATATATTTTTAAGGGGAGTGGGGGCACCCTCAGGGAATTGCATTTACAGTTGAGTCTCAGTTGAGTGCTATACAGTATATACAAGCTCTGCTTATGTGAAATATAAATGTGAGACATTAACTTCATGCTACTTATGAGGAAGTGGGAGCTTAACTTTGTAATAATGTTCATAATTTATAGCGTGTTGCTTGTAGTGTCCAAACATAGTTCTTGTTGCCTCTGCTTTTGCTGTGTGACTTGAGCGATTGCCTGACTGTGAATTGTACTGGGAAGCCCCATCTTATTGGGACTGATCACACCGCCTTAAGAAATAACTCCAGCTATAATTTTGGCAGCAATCGAGAGGCACGCCAATTGCTCACAAGCAGAAATCCTTCTTCCACACTTCAGCCAGTATACCATAGCCATTTATATCACAGCTGATTTGTACAGAAAGCCCACGGCAAGATTTTCATAAAATCTCTTTACTTAAGAGGCTCTCTTTGGTACTGTTAAATTTAACAAGGTAGACATGGTAGTTTTAGCTTGGAAACTGAGATTAACAGTTGGGAGATTAACGAGTGACTTTAGCGTACGGCCTCGGGGATTAGCGATTACGTTCTAGTGGAACCGTATGCGACACACACAGCATATTTATTTTTACAGTTTGTCTGCTAATAGGGTCGCATAGTGTTCCGTGTGTTTTGGTCTTTTCTGGAAAATAAATCATTAGTAGTCATAAGTGTTTTTGCTTGCAAGGACGTCTTCAGTCATGGCGGTAAATGAGAATTTGTGATGAGCCGTTAGATAGGGAAGCATTATCGGTTATAGGACATTATTACACAACCACATCAACGAGATTAAAGGGGATGAAATCAGAATTTGGGGCTGCAGTCAGGTCTGCAGCAAAACATGGCACATCAATAAATCATATTTTTGGACAGAGAGAAAGATAGACTTAATCAACACGAAATCCTTTGTCATCTGACTCTCCCTCTGGTGACTTTTCCTTGTAACGGGTCGCTGGGCAGCAAAGCCATCTCACACCTGCTGGCTGATGGCGTGTCACTCTTCATACAGACAGCAGACATAACAAACTGAGTCGCTGTCAGTCGTTTCATCTGAATTATGTACAATGAATGTATTTTGCTGGACAGGCGCCTAAAATGACTTTAAACACAGTTGGTTGAACGGGTATACATTTATATCAAATGGATCACTTCCTAATTGCTTATATAAATGTTCAATTATGGTGGGGATAGTGGAACATTATACAGTACATATCTACACCAGTATTCAGGGGTGGAGACTGCTGGTCCAGAAATTACAGATCCAGACCAAGGTTTTGTTTCAACCAGCCAGTTGAGTGCTCTGTGACTCTTTATACTCAACTGGTTGGTTGAAAAAAAACCTTGGTTGGATTTGTACTTTCTGCACCTGGATTTTACACCTCCACTAGTACTGTATTTAAAATTAGTTTTAGTTATTCAGCCATTCTGCTTTCTATAGTTTCTGCTTCTTTTTCCTGGATATGTCCTTCTCACATTTCTTTCTCCACTCTTGTTTTTGTTCAGGCAGAGGTGGCCATCATCCTCACACTGCCATGTCTCTCAGCAAAGTTCTGCTGAACATTAGCGTCTTTCCACTGAAGCTCTTCCACTTCTGACTCAGGAGAAACAGAAGATGCCAGTGCCTAAACTCAACGCATCTGCTCCACATTTATTCTCTTACACAGAATTTATTATATTTCCTTAAAATCGATGTCACGAAGCAGATGCCTTTAAGTGCAGTCTCCTTTAATAATTTGCATTTACAGCCAGACCCATAAATCCTCATAAGATGTCAGTGGTTACAGATAGATGTTGACAGCAGCAGTTAAAAGCTATAGGGCATCTCACTTTTCTATATGTGTCACTTCTGTCACACGTAAATAAATCCTGTTTCCAAATATATTGCCCAGAAACAAAATGACAAAACACCAGTGACAAATACAGGGAATCCTCTTAGACTTTGCTTATGAGTTGTAAAAGCAGCCATGATAGATTGGCCCTGTAAAACGTGTTGTTTCCGTCTAGTCTTCGTGGATTATAAATCTGTTCTGCCCCGTCTCTGTTTTTGCACACAAGGTTGCACTGCATCTAAACGATTCCTCAAGCCCCCCTCGGCGCGCGTTATTGATGACTTCATTTCCTTGTGATAAAATATCCCAGGACCATTATTTTGATACAGGCGTAAAAAATGCATGTTAAACTAAAGGTGGCATATTTATCAGGAGGTACCAATCGCATTCTTTTGTCAGTGGCTGCCGTTCACATCAGTTCCATGAAATGGGAAGGATGCCACTGTTATATTTGACACTAAAAGAACTTGACTCTTTGCAATAGTATGGCACCCCCTGCAAGCTGTCCCCTGCCTGAACATCAGTCAATTCTAAAACCTCTTGGATGGCTGATTTATTTGTTAACTTCTGCACTTGTATGAGTACTTGTTTATGTGTTTTGTGCTTACGGTGACTATGAGTCTGAAATGTACAGGTGGTATGAGGTGGTATAGAGGCTTGGGATCTCAGACTTGCCAGGGCTGGCGTGACACTCATGCTTTCAGACTCTCACACTCACGCAATAGATTTTATGGCAAATCTGTATTATTCCATTATAAACCTAAAATTGGCTACATCAAAAGCATTGGGGTAGTTTGCAAACCCTACAGACTATTTACAAGGTAATAAAACTGTTACATGCATGTAAATGAGTGTGCAGACTTGACTCGAATTAAAAAAATCTCACGCCAGCCAGCTGACCAAAGTTGGCAACCCTACATTGCAGGGCTGTGGGTTCAATTCTGCACAGGGTCTCTCTCAGGTCCCCCCCCATTTTCCAGGTTTACGTGATCTGGTGTCTCTAAATTGTGTGTTAGTGCATGCATAGGTGTGCACTTTGTGAGGGAGGGGCATCTCATCCAGGGCGCGCCCTGTGCATTGTGGGACGAGCCCCAGGCTCACCGTGGCCCTGGCCTGCATGGGGTAAGTGGCTTTGTGAAATAGATGAATGGTGTTCGAGATATTTCTATAATACAGGCCCTCTAACACAACATCGGATCATCTTCTCCATGCATCATGCTAATGGGGAAGAATAAATCCAAGAAATCGGAATGCAGAAACAATTAAAAATGTACACTTAGTGCCAGGCTTTCATTAAAATTCAAGGAGCGTTACGCTGCCACAGTATTTGACACACAGCGTGCAGAAACACCTCGCAGTACCCAAAGTCAGCTGTGAGCTTGTAACAAAAGCTGATGTTAGTTAGAATCATTTACAGGTTGTTATGTAAGCAATTGTCCTGAGTTGGAGTGAACAGAATTTGACATATGACGCTATGGAAAATATGAGCGCATCTTTGCAATTGATCATAGTTTACATGACAAAGAGAGAGATGCCAGATGAGGAAAGGCATTCCGATAGTTGTACTGGGGTTTCTCTCTGCAAAGCCTGGGGACTAATGGCACTGGCCTTCACCATGCTGATCAGCCAATAGGATGCCCTGCCTCTGATACACGGACCAGGCTCTCCTCTCAGGCTTGGAGCTCCAGAGGGGAGGGGAATCACTAGTCCATAGAAAAGGAAAACATGTGCAGACTGCAGGTCTGAGAAGCTCTGAGGAGCTGGAGTCTCTCCCTTTATTCTATTGCTTGTCTCTCTGGATTTTCCAGAGTTTACTTCTGTTACCTTTGACATTTGCAGACTTTGTTTTTCGTAACACTTTGGAATTTCTCCTGTCTGTATGTGTATCCCACACATTCTCTCTGTCTTTCCTTGTTCTTTCCTCTCCCAAACTAAAATTGAAACTGAAATAAAATATGCTTTGATCGTATGTGAGAAGACTTTTCTGTTGTACACAAAACACTTCATGTCCTGACAAAAGAAGATGGCCAAACATATTATTATACAGACAAGGATTTTACCAACTTAGTATTTTAGTGTTATAAAGTTACTGATGTCTTACACTGAAACTTTTCACAGATACAGCCTACAAAGGCCTACAGCATGTCAAAGTAGAGGGCTCTTATAAGATGACTCATATGATATGCATTTTAGCAACGCCAATAAAATGATGCCATAAGGTTTCCATTAGATTGCACTACCACTGCATTCGGTCTTCAGGAATTCATGGGAATGCTCATATCTATGTTGGGTATACAACCGGGTTCGGTTTTCTAAGGACATTAAAACTCCCCAGCAGGCCTGTTTTGAAGCACATAGTTACTATCCAACTTCCACTTACACTCACCCAAGGCAAGGCTGCAGAAAGCCTGCATGGGATGCAGCTCACTGCGGTTGAAGGAAACACACAAATTCATGAGAAGGACATGCAAGTTTCCCATGTAGAGAGCAGTGGTGGAAAAATTATCTCTCAGGCCTCAGGGTGTGAGACTACAGTGGCAGCCACCTCTGCCCAGTCAACCTTTAAGAAACCACTGTAGCTCCAGCTTTGGCAATTCTATGTGTAGTCAACTGTATAAAGGGACTACAGCAATATTTCCTGGATTTATGTAAGGCCTGAAGATATTAATCTGTTTATGTATGTTAATTTTTCTGAACGTTTTTGCTACACAATCTGCAAATCGAGATTAAAAACTCCTAGGAACTTACAACAGGCAGTGATTTCAGAGTTAGACATTTATAAATAAACTTTGATTTGATTTTGATTCCTTCAGCCATCTTCTGACCCCTTCCAGTACATGGGTGTGGACAGCGCCGCCCCTCCCTACACGCAGAACGCGTGCTGTGCGTAGGGCCCCACGATCCATGGGGGGCCCCATTTTCCGCAAGGGGACGCATTCTCTGCAAACGCGCAAAGG